>JASUUD010000042.1:0-46244 GCA_031216285.1 Syzygium syzygioides | reverse complement strand
CTTCTTCTTCTTCTTCTTCCACCTCTTCTTCCACCTCTTCTTCTTCTTCATCATCATCATCATCATCTCTTTTCCTTTTCCGTCGAGATTCGCGGTGGGTTTGGAATAGATCAGATTCGATCCGATTCCAGAGTGCGAGGGCAGTCTTGGGTTCTCCCCACTTGTGTCCTTCGTCCAATTCCCAAAGTCAAAGTTGCTCTCCGCCCACCCCAGGTATGCTCTCTTTCAATCCCCTTGCTCGAGGGGTCGATTGCTGCTCCCTCTCTCGTGTTTCCTCCTTCTCTACCGTTATTTTCCCGATTGTGGCTTCCCCCGTTCTCCTATTTTGGCCGCTTCCTTTCATTTCTGCATATGTTCGTGTATGTTCGGGCCCCCAAGTGAAGTTGGACGGTCGAATTTTCTAGGGCTTGCTGCCTCTTTCGGTGCTTCCTCAAGATGTTCGCGTGGGTTTTCTAGGTCTAGATTTAGCTGTTTGTAGGACCGATTGGTTTCGTCGTTTTGTTTATTCTCCCAGTAGCTGCGCTAGCCCTTGTTGCAGCAAAGCGTATTGCCCCCGTCTTCCCTCGATGACTTCTTTTGATGGGTGAGCTTCGCGGCAAGATGATGCTATAACAAGGGTTTTTGCTACTCTTGCAGGGTTTCCTTGGTACTGTGGACTGACATCTTCAGTTATAAATTGCTTATGAGCTGAACAGAGGCTAAGAGCCCTGTGCTTTTTTTTGGGACTCGGAAATGTTGGACGGAGGTCAGAAGTTTCCTGGAATCATTGGTCTGAAGAACCATGATAACAATTTCTACGATTCGTCCCAAGCATTTTATCACAAGCTTAGCGAGGGTTCCAACATGTCGATAGAGAGTTTTGGAAGCCTGCAAACGAGCAATGGTGGAGGGTCTGTTGCGATGTCCATAGATAACAGCAGTGTCGACTCTAGCGATTCCCATACTCGCATCCTGAATCACCAAGGCCTTCGACGGCGTGCCAATGACAATGATTCTGTTGCGCAGAGTGTGAATCACAGAGGAAGAGTCACGCATGCTTTGAGTGATGATGCATTGGCGCAGGCTCTTATGGATAACAGTTCCCCAACCTTGGGACTTGAAAAATTTGATGAGTGGACTATCGATCTGAGGAAACTCAATATGGGTGCACCTTTTGCGCAAGGGGCTTTTGGAAAGCTCTATAGAGGTACTTACAATGGCGAGGAAGTTGCCATCAAGATCTTGGAGAGGCCAGAGAATGATCCAGAAAGGGCGCAGCTGATGGAGCAACAGTTTCAGCAAGAAGTCATGATGTTGGCCACATTGAAACATCCTAACATTGTCCGTTTCATTGGTGGATGCCGCAAGCCAATGGTCTGGTGCATCGTTACAGAATATGCAAAAGGAGGTTCAGTTCGGCAGTTTTTGATGAAACGGCACAATCGGTCCGTTCCGTTGAAGTTGGCTGTCAGACAGGCCTTGGATGTTGCTAGGGGAATGGAGTATGTTCACGGGCTTGGTTTGATCCACAGAGATTTAAAATCTGACAATCTCCTAATTTTCTCCGATAAATCAATCAAGATTGCTGATTTTGGGGTTGCTCGAATTGAGGTCCAGACTGAAGGAATGACACCCGAGACAGGGACTTACCGTTGGATGGCCCCGTAAGATTATTCACTACTCTTCTCTTCAGGGTTGATCATATTTAAACTCAGCATGTCATGTGGGAGAATCTTAACTTGTTTGTTCCTATCTGTTGCTCATTCAAATTTTCTGTTTGGTTGTCTTGACGAAATTGGTACTCCGGTATGCTTTTGCGTTCTCGAGGCATTGGCATTTGCATAGCAGACTTATTCTTCAATTTCTGAATTTACCTTGTGTTTGGTTGGATACTCTTTTTTAGATGAAACTCCCACAGAAAAAATGCCTACCAGCAAACGTTATAAATTAGCTTTTATTAGGAATATACACTATTAAAATAGCATTTCAGATGCCAATTTGATGTATCCCTACCCATTGCCGCTGGAAGGCTGAAAGTCAAAGAAGGGGCATTAACTAAATTGATTTATGCTCTAGCAAAAATTGAAAAACTGTTTTATCCTTTTATCTAATGAGTCTTCTCTGGAACCTTTCATTCCTTCTCCTTGCCTTGCACTATTTTTTTCAGCAGAAATCAACTAGTCCCTTATATATGAAGTGGCATTTAAAGGAACAAATGCCTTAGTTAGGCCAATTCCTATATAGGAGTTTTAAGAGTAGCTCTAATTCTTGATCTTTAGCTAAAATGTTATGTACATGATTAACAATCACTTGCTGGATGGGTTTGCTTGCAAAGTTGATCCCTTCTGTGAGAAGATTGTGAATGATCAGGTTATACTGAGTTGGCCACCAAATACCAGACTAGACTTCCCTAAGATGGTGCAACCTGACCTGGTTTTTTTCCCCCCTGTGGCTTATTCTTCTATTTTGCGATGGATGTGATGAGGCTAACATCTGAAACTTTCGCACTGCGACTGCGGGTGTTTAATTGGAGTTGGATTTGTATTTCAATTCCTTATGTTAATTCTGTGTGATTCGGACCACTGGGCCTTTTTTAATTCTTATTACTTAATTTGAATCCATTTTTGTTGCATCTCAGTTCAATATATGTCTGTAAGTAGGCGACCAAGTATGCTGTGGACCCTTTCGCCTCTACCATGTGGCTTGCGAGATGTGCTATTTAGCTGGCCGCATCTTTATTCGGTGATGTCATGTTTTCTTTAGTGGTGGGCATGGTACCCTTTTTTTCTTTAGTGGCGACGGTCATTTTGTATAGTGTTAGCATGATATCAATTGAAGTTTGGAAGTAAGGATGAAGATGACAAAGTGGAATTTGCTCCCCCATCATATTAATCGTGGGATAATCAATGTATTTTTTTATCTTACTCGTTACTGTTTGTTCCTGGTCATCTGCCACTTTCAAGGCAAACCTAGGTGGCCAAGTAAAACACTTCTTGCTGGAGAGGACATAATGACATTATAGAATTGTAGGAAAGGGACTCAAAAGGCCCTATTGGGCTTGATATAGCTATTGTTGCATCCAACATGTTATTGCACCGAATTCTGTAAATAACACAAGCTGGCTATTTTTGGTCATAGACCCAGATGTTATCATTCAATGTTGCAATTGCAAGAGCTTCTCTGTATCTTAGTCAAATTTGCCATCTCGGGAGAGCTAACAGAAAGCACCATCAAAGTAGCTTTCTGGGTTGTGAAAAATCCTTTGTATATGTTCTAGTCTTCATATTCTCCGATTCTGTCTGTCTAGCCTCGATTGCATTTCTTTACTTATTATATTCGTGCAGGGAGATGATCCAGCACAGGCCCTACACACAGAAAGTGGATGTATACAGTTTTGGCATCGTCCTGTGGGAGCTAATCACAGGAATGCTTCCCTTCCAAAATATGACAGCTGTGCAGGCGGCTTTTGCAGTTGTCAACAAAGGTGTCCGTCCAATCATCCCTGCAGATTGTCTACCGATTCTCAGCGACATTATGACTAGATGCTGGGATGCCAACCCAGATGTCAGGCCTCCTTTTGCTGAAGTTGTGAGAATGCTTGAGAATGCAGAGACTGAAATCCTGACAACTGTTCGTAAGGCTCGCTTCAGGTGTTGCATAACCCAACCAATGACTTTGGATTGATTCTGAGTTCTCAGGAAATAAGGTCATGGCGACATACATGATACAAGGTCTTGAAGAAGAAGAGAAGGGTTCTGGCAAGAAAGTGCTATTTAATCGTCCGCCTAGTGGGTTTATTATGATAAGGGAAAATCTATTGACTATATCAGTGGAAAAACGTGAATGTCGGGTAATACTTGTTTTTTTTATTGTAGTTGGAGGTGTTAAATGTGTGTATACTCGTGTTCTTTGCTTATACGTCACCGTGACTGTTAATTATGCCGTGTACACACTTGATTGAGGAGTCTATTTGATTTTTACTCGAGCGTCCCAGTTTACCAGTGCCCAATCGAAATTCAATGGCATGATATTTATGTCACCACCAGTTGCGTCCTCTTAGTTTTAGGTATGACTGACACGACCAGTACCATGAAAGATAGTAAAGCAACTTAATATTTGCTAAATAGAATTTTCACGAGGAATCACAAGAGCAGTTGCATATAAGAGAGCGGTGTGGGAATCACGCGGTGCTTCAGATTTTCCTGGAAAAAAGGGGGAGGAGTTGCATTCATGCCCAAGAGGCCTACTCTCTGTTGTGGCTCTTAACCAGAATGACCCGTCACCTATGGAGCATGTCAGTCTGTATATTCTTGTCCAGATATTTGGAGTCTTGTCCAGATATGTGTGGCAATCGTCTATGCGGAGATTAGAATGGTAAGCATGGAAGGATTTGAGTCCTGAAAGTACTTTCCGACATGGTTTCCATAGTGGGATTGCTAGTACTACTTTCATATGTCTACCTTGGTCTTCTGTCTTGTTCACCCTACCTGGTTGTTTACTCTTGTTTTCGTCAATCATATGAATTCATGGTACACATCTATGCCTATTATTCATCAATCTAATTCTCCATTTAAGTTTTTTTTTTTGGTCAGCATCCATTTAAGTTGATTTGCTATCATTTTGGTACTCAACTATGCATATACCAGAAGAACAATTAATCGAGCTTGCTAGAACATTAGATAACTTAAGTGATGAAGCATTCATCTGGCAGGAGAAGGTTCGGAAGATATCAGACATTGGGAACGAGAAACACTTACCAATATCAGTTTTTCATCTCGAGTATAAAATAACATTGGGGTGGGTGAGAAGAGGCTTCAATGGTGATTTTTTATGCTGTGACCATAGTGGTAACTGAGGATACTGGTGTCCTTGTCGTCAACTGTGGGGTTCTAAGTACAACTCCGACTCCTTCACTTTCAGTTTCAGCCATGCTCATCAACCATTTCAAGCCTAGGTATGACATTCACGGCTTTAACCTGGGTGGGATGGGTTGTGCTGCAGAAGTCATGGCAGTAGATCTGGTTGAGGACCTTTCGAGTGCCCATCCGGTGGGTGATCTACATTGGGTAGGATAGCAATACCTCGATCTGCTCCTTCTGAATTGCTTCTTTTGGATGGGCGGTGGGTGGTGTTGCCGTTTTGCTTTCTAGTTGCCGCCTCGCACATATGAACGGCAAGACCTTACATGAAGATTCAATCGTTGCTTAGTGGCACTTTACAAAACAATTTGTTTGACAAAAGGGAATTCAAGTTAATTATTAAAACACACTTATATTACTCCATTTCCTTCCTTAATTGGGGGGTTGGTCAAGATTAAAAATCACCGGTCTCCCGTAGGAGAAAGAATATCTCACAAAACTCAGTTGTATCACACTTGACATGATATCATCCATTCAGTCATATGTACTGTTTCCTTTTCCCAATAACCTAATGATCGGATGCACAAAATTAAAACAGAAGACACAAATCCATGATTTCCACCAAAAATAATACTGAACATTACAGACAAACTCCCCTCAAAACATTGCAGAATCCCACGGATGCCTCATCCTAACAACACAAACAAATCTGATCTTTGATCATTTTAACCTACTAAGCCGCTTGAAATAATGAAGCAAAAGACAATAAAAAGGTTGGTTGGACTCTATCTGTAGATTATGTACTTAAAAGAGAAAAATAATAATAAAACACTTGACAGTCACGCCTATCATCTCAGTATGGCCTTCAAATGAATGTGTCGGGAGGCGCATCTTCAGGAATCTGTTTGATAGAGAAAGAGAAAAGGATTAAAATAAGACTATATCCAACCATCTACACATGATGAAAGTATTTAGCCGTTTTATGTTGCTACCATGTGACGCTAATCTTTTACCTCTCCAGGGCTCCATTTCTCTTTCAGCCAAACACTGGCATCTCTTGATTCATGCCCGCTCTGACACACATTATTTCTGAAGGAGGACCAGAGATTTATAAGAAAAGCTCACAAATCCGCAATGTAAAGTAGGCAATCATTAGAAGTCGCTTTCTTTTAAGTAGTCTTTATTAGTGAACAAAACAAATGTAGATTACCAATGTGAATCGTGTCAAAGATCTTATATATGTAAATTATATGTCGAATTTACAAACAATTAAGCAGAGCTTATGCATCATTTAACACCACCTGCGAGCTAAATGAATAAAGAGATCGACATATCCTGACTGAGTCAAAACTGTCGCACACCAGGAATATTATATAACTTTTACAGCTTATCAACTTAACTTTTTCTCGTTTGGCCAAAATCAACTGAACTTGTTTACTAGTGAGATCGATTCCAGCAGAGGCTATAATCGGAGTGCAAACAGATTATGGTATAGTACTGATACATTAGATGGAGTTAGCATAAAACATATGAAACAAGATTCTTGGGATACTTACTTTTGTTGATCATCAACAGCTTTTTGTCCAGCAACAATGTTAAAGTTGTTGTTTGTTGGATTCAGCATTTGTTGTGAGACTGTTAATGCATACAAGGAGTTAGTTCCAGCAATAAACAGCCACTATTGTTAAAGCTACATATTCTGATAATAACTTCCATAAAATGTTGAAGTTGGCTGGACTATGGCAAAAATTCAAACCTATGCAATGCTACTAATTCATGCAAGTTCATTAGACGAATAACTAGATCACATGCGAGTTAGATTAGCCAGTTCTTTATTACAAAGGCTATTTGGAAGATGTTCACGAGGAGCTATCAGAGATCCAACTATCTTTTTTTCTCGGCTGGAAGGGTGTGTGGGTTGGGAAGAAAGTGGCTAAGTATTCAAGTGATTCTGTGAACTATAAGAGCTGATTCTGCAGCAGAGTGATGGTAAGATAGTTTTGACTAAAACAAGCTTCTACACATCAAATATCGAATAATCCAAAGAAAGGACCTTGATCAGAATCCAATTTTCTTGCACAGACCAAATTGGGAGGGCCCAACTAGACTGATCATGACTAGGTTGATCACCAGAGGAATTGCTTCCGAATCTCTGATATCTCAGGATGATGGAACTAATTGTTGTGCTGAAGGATATCTTTATTGACCTTGCTTTACAGATTTTATCTTACGCAAAGAATTGCTAGAGAGCTGGAAAGCAAATTTGATCAGTAGTGTCTCTTTAGGCTGGTGATTACGCCTCAAGAGGAGTGACAAGCTAACAATGGTAGGTTCTATGCTTCACTGGCTAGATAAACAGCACAACCTTGACAAAATTCCCCAAATCTGAGAATGTCAACAGATCTACAATGCAGATAGAATAAGCTTAGCATGCCCACAGAATTCCTTTCAAGGGATCAATTTTGCCAAGTCATATTTTTCGCGATGGAAGAGAGAGAGAAAGAGAGAGAGAGAGAGAGAAGACACGGCCTAGATTTGCAGATAGAATAAGCTTAGCATGCTCACAGAATTCCTTTCAAGGGATCAATTTTGCCAAGTCATATTTTTATCTACGGAAGAGAGAGAGAGAGAGAGAGAGAGAGAGAGAGAGAGAGATAGACGGCCCTGGATTTGCAGATAGAATAAGCTTAGCAAGCCCACAGAATTCCTTTCAAGGGATCAATTTTGCCAAGTCATATTTTTCTAGATGGAATTACAAATTCCAATGAAATTACTAAATAATCGAATATTGCGTCACCTTCAAGTCCTCAAAGTGTCATCTAAGATTCTTAAAAATCTAGAAAACCTTTAAAGTGAAGTATCACCAAATGCCCCTTGATGCTCAAGATCTGAGGACAACAAACATCTTATTATCTCTGGGACCAACTACATTCAAGAACTGACTTGACCCCAGACTACTCAGGCTTTGATTTGAAATGAGTTGACATTGTTTGACACAACAAATCACAGAAGAACAAACCAATTCTCTATCTGCGTTAGGAACATAGAAGAACAGTTTCTCATAAACAAACCTGTACCTCCAGAGGGCAAATAACTTGGTCCAAATGCACTTGCAGTCTGCTGCAAAGTTGAAGAACTCAGACTCCCCGAAGCAGCGTTTGAAGGCACATAGGGACTGGAAGGGGAGCAACAAGGTCAGTACAAGAACTCAAGACGAGCATTGACACAGGATTTAAAAGAACTAGTATAATCCACTCATCTTTTTGCAACTAATATTAATTCAATACTTTAAAGAGGAATTCAGATATTGCCTCCCATGACTACCTAACAAAGTGGAGCAGGAAGATTCTTGCCTTGATCCCCCAGCATTAGATGATGCATGGAGCACACCAAAACTCGAGGCCACAGATTGGCC
Organism: Syzygium syzygioides; assembly: GCA_031216285.1. Taxonomy (NCBI): domain Eukaryota; kingdom Viridiplantae; phylum Streptophyta; class Magnoliopsida; order Myrtales; family Myrtaceae; genus Syzygium; species Syzygium syzygioides. The sequence continues at coordinate 37,991 of JASUUD010000042.1, read as the reverse complement.
AGTATTTTGAGCTGATAATGAGGATGCCCCAAAACCAAGGCGTGCACTTTGGCTAGCAGTCGAGGACGGTGGAGCCACATATGGGCTGCGGAGCAAATTCTCAAACTCAGTCAATTTGAAGTTAAGTGCATTCCTCTCCCTCTCGACCTGTAGAGAGAGATTTGCTCAGTCATGGCAGCAATGGAATGAAAATAGCCTATTTCTAGAACAAATCAGTAAATTTCTTATGATGGTTTTCTTTTACACCCTCAAAATTGACAAATTGACCAAAGCCACAGCAGCACTCCAGTTTCAGCCCTCTCGTGAATGTCATAATCCATTTCTTAAAGCATGTGCAAGTTAGTTAAGTCACAGGTTGTAGCTTGAAAAAGGTCATGGATGCCAAGTAGCTGCTTTTGTCAAGTCAGTCCACACAGCAAGTCATCAAAGTTGAGTAGTTTGGCAAGTCTTCCAGAGCCTCTGTGAAGTTTAAATTTATTTATATGTAGGCTTCAGAAGTATTGAACAGAATAGATACTTCTGTTTACTTATTTCTCTTGCCACTAAAAAATAAATTAATAAATTAAAATCGAACCCTCAAAGTTCCAACAGGTTAACTGTGTCCAGCAGATGGACACGCTCGCAAGTAATGTCTGCAACTTCCCATAATCGCTGTTCTATCCCAGGCATAAAGATATATGTAAATGAAAATAGCACATCTTAAATTTTAAGGTAAAATTACAATACTTGCTTCCCACCACGGCAACACCATCTCACCCATCTACAAGAAACTGTAACAGCTTCTAGCATCAGTGCTAGCTTAGCTTGTCAATTGAATCCACTACTTTAGCAATTTCATGATTACCTACTGAGATTCAATTTCATACACTCTGCACTGATGTAGGGGGAAATTTTAATCTCATTCTTATAGCTTCTGGAAATGATAAAAAACAGTCTTTTGTCCATTATTTTTAATGGAACATTGTGTATCCTTCCAGCAAAATGATTCACTCAAAGATAGCAAGCTTCATTTCTTTGGATGGCAATGAAGGGGGGAAAAGCAGAAAGTGGCCACCTTTTGAAATTGAAAAGTCAAAAGTTAGGTTCATCCATCAAACATCTACGGAGAAAATTTAAACAAAAATTCAGCACTTCGAAAGGCAAATTCATCCTTGTTGGAATTGGAAAAAGGCCATGCTCTAACAAATACCATAGAAACTAGAAATACATTACAATACACACACACACACACACACACACACACACAAGAATACATATATGTACTATTAAAGTTATAACCACCGAATTTCAGTAAATGTGGAGAGCAGTCATATCAATCGGCCAACCACGAAGCTATCATACATAGCTATCACAGCATTTCCTTCACAAAGAGATGCCTTCAAATGTTTAATTTTGCCTTTCGCCCATGCCAACAACCAAATTTTCAATTCTTCAATGTTAAAGACTAATGACCTCAAATTAATCATAATTATGTCTCTTTATTTGCATAAGTAAAAGCGAAGTTTATGAGAAAGAGACCTGCTTCAGGACATCAAGAATATACAAGAACAGAAAGCAAGAAAGAAATGAGTTCACAACACGGATACATTTTAAGCAACCAAATTAGATACTTACTTCGATATCTGCAACATAGTAAAAGGTTGCATATATTGTTAAAATTTAAAGACCATAACATTGCATTATTAAATTTGGAAAAGTAGCTTTTCTGGTCTTGGTAGCACTATTACTGATGGAAAGACAGTATCAGAAAGATAAATAGTTGTGCTGTGTAGCGTTCAGTGGTTGCCATTCATAATAAATAAATGATCTTATTTTGAAGGTAAAGCAAAATTTGATTAATAAAGGTACTAAGTGGGTACCGCCACTATACAAAATAAAGTCAGATGGGAAGCCAAAACTTAAGAACAAAAGACTAATTTTATAATTGCCACATAACTGACTTAAAGCTGAAAGAATCCCAAGACAATACTTCTTCTTGAAAAGCTCTCATGTTGTTTTCTGCTGAAATGAGCCTAACAACGAGGAGAGTAATCATCTTGACAATTTTCTTCTTCCCTGAGCATCAATTAGTTCCTCTTGTACTGTTCTCACTGCAACCACTTCACTCCTAAAAGTGTGAAAACTGTAGTCCAAATCTGTCTGATTCATCTATAATCTAACAGCAGACGATGGGCCACTCTTTCCACTATTCTGACAAAAGAAATCTATTTACCAACACTTTTTGTCTCATTCGAAGGTTATCTGTTTATACAAATAATTCACTGAATTTGACTGGTGAAATATTGATTGGTCACTAAGAAAATTTAGAAGTTGATAACGTACTCATGAACTTGACACTGGTTACTTCATAAGTCTATTGGTACCTTACTAACAAGTAATAGGCCAAACAGCATGTTGGTCACCTCATTTCCACTAATGCAGTTTCAAAAATTACTAACACATATTTACCTAATCACGAACATTCAGCCTGTGATTTAGGCTATGAAACACTAAAATTCTGTAGTACAATGATAAAACGAGGCAGTTAACTTCTTACAATTGACTGCAAGCTCAACCCGCGCTTAGCATCATCATATGCTGCAGACTGCAATTCTTCATAGCTAACGTCGCCACTAATATCGCATGGAGCACTGCAGGTAACAATTATCCAGAACTGTGAATTAAAGCAACTGTCCTTTTGAATTTTATGCATTAACTCGTCTGTTCACCAGATTACATTCCACAAAGCAAGTCCATAAGAGCAGCCACATTGCTTGCAATATGCAGAAATCAAAGTAAATGAAAATAAATAGCTTTTGATCTCAAGATTACATCTTTAATTTGGCCATTAACCGGATAAGCTTGACTCTAGATGCTTTTTCCAATTTTGCTTCCAACAAAAATACATACATGCAATATACTTTTAATGCTTAAAAGTGTCTGGAATCCTACTTTTATCTTATAAATGTTTGTAGAATCCTACCCTACCATTGCCCATTTGTCAACCTAGACATTTAATGCATACGTGGATATTGACCTGTCACTAATGTGATATCATCAGATGATAGAACCGGACACTGCATCTCTAGACAGCGCATCTTCTTATTGGATACCTAAACCACCTTAAACAACTTTTCTCTTATCTTATTCTCAATTAGCCATAAAAAACTTTTCTCAAACATACATTATTCCAGCGAAGCTTTTTCTCTTTTTCTTTTCCTGAGTACATGCATGTTGATAACCTCGACTGCGTGCACTCTGTGGTACTTAACACAAGCAATACTAGGTATAAATCATACCATGACAGTTCAAAAGAACGACCCTTGAGCTTTGGAACAGTCCTAAGTTGTGCTAGTCATAGGCTACATTAACATCCCTCCTGCTTGTACGATGGGGAGACATAAACTATCAATATTTCCATCTCTTTAGGAAATGGATCTATGATGCTGGAAGCCTGCAATCACTCGCTGCTTAGTACTTCCAGGCATACTTAACACTGCATCATTCAGACTCTTTCTTCACAAAAATGCATAGATCCCATTAATCTAGCTTTACAACTACCCAGCACACTACCCTGTTGTGCTAGAATGAAACTCCCTGACAAAGATGTGATCCCGTATAGACAGAAACTTCACCGTGCTCTCGCCAGCTTAAAGCACATTGAATTGACACTTGAAGCCACTTCTTGACAGCAAAATTGCCAACCATGATTGAAATTGTGAAAATTAGGACTCGATGACACCAAAACTAAATCAACCAAGACACCGCTATTCTGCATTAAGCGCAAGCTCACGCAGCGCACACATATATTTGTAGATAAAATAAGCGTATATTAGAATTTATCTGAGGGTGTTACAGATAAACATACTATTTGCAATGACCATAACATGTGAGCGTCCATGATGGTCTTTCATGCTCAAAATCTTCAACAATTAATTGTTTGCAGGACTCCGGATCTGTGCATCTTTTCAACAAGGAACACATAATTAGACACGACTTCTCAAATCAGGAAAAAGTTGGACGTAGTTGTCAAGCTACTTGGAGGGAGTATGATTAGCAAAGCACTTACTTGTGATTTCCCGATTGAATTTGATTATCAGGGTGATGAGATGGAGTGGCCGAAGCATTAGAAATAGGAGAGAAGCGAGTCCACTTATTTTCGAAAGGCTGATCCAGATACGAGACAGATGTCAGAATGATACCAGAATCACGAAACCAAATTTGTCAGCATAGCGGGGTGAAATTATCACCACTTGTAATATAAATGAAATCTTCATCGTTAACTAGCCAGAGATATCACAACCAACTCAATTTTCAGTTATACAAAGGGAAAAGGACCTTGAACTGGTTATGGTGCGACGCAAAATCAGCAGCTGGTCTTGGCTGAGAGCTACTCTGAACACCAAATCCAAAAGGATTGGGCTTCTGCTGTTGGTTTGAGCCACTATGCATGCCAAACCCAAAGGCATTAGGCCGGGACTGCTGCTGAGTTGGATGGAGAAATTTACACCTTTCACCATACTGACAGCTGCAAGAATCCAAATTGACATCAGAGATGAAGAGAAGGTACGTCCAACTCAATCTAAATCATAAATCGATTAGTTCTTCATGCTACAACGCTCGCCTGGAAAACCATCTTAAATCGAAGTACGGGGAAGCGATAAAGTTTTTGGTGCTCAACTCAACTCAACGGAGCAGTCAACACAACCGAGTGACAAAAATCATCAATGAATCAATCGATGGATCGATCGGTAAAGTAACAAACCTTCCGCGCTGAAAATTCCTGCACAGTTCCTTCTTCAGAGGCATGTTTCCCCCGAATCAATCAGCAATTTCCTGATATTATTCGCTCTGGTCAAACTGTGGGGATTTATGCAGGTCTGGCTTTTGTCCGCCCCGCTGCCCTCATATTCCACCGGGAAGCAAGCGACGTATTTCAAAAAAAAAAAAAAGAGGCTAAGTATTACCAAAAAAAATAAAGGAGTAGAAGTTTTAAGCTTATTTTTAAAATTTAATTTAAATAAAATAATAAAAAAATCACGTCGTCCCCACTCACGATAGAAAAAGTAATAAAAAAAGTTATGTCAGTATTTTCTGTTAGTTAAATTGGACGGAGTTAATGAAAAGACTCGAATTAATCGATTTGATAAGTTTTAGGATTTGATTATACTTTTTGTAATCAAGGGAGTTGTTTTGTAGTATCCCAAGATTTGGGGTTGATTAACGGTGGTATGTATTAAGATTTCTCGTGGGATGTCTTGTGGGGGTTAAACTCTTGGTAAGATGACTCAGCGACTTGATTCCCTTTAACGGTTGAAATGGATGATTTCGGAATTGATTTTTTGGATTGTTTGGGTGTTGAGCTGTTATTGATGGTTTTGGGGTTATAATGGCGTTATTTGGATTCATCTTGAGTTTATTTAGGTACTCCTTCAGATTTACAGGTTATTTCAAGATAAGGGGTATCGTGGTATGGATTTCTTTTGGAAAAAACTGTCAAAAATCCCTAAATTATATCATCTTTATCTTGAATATTTTTTGTGACATAAAAAACTTTAAATTATATCAACTGTGACACATTTATTCTAAACATTTTCTTCTGACATAAAAATTTCAAACTTGTAGTTGTCCGACATATTTAACCTTCGTCAAGATTCCGTCATATGATTTTCCAACCAAAACGATAGTGTTTTTATTTCACTTAAAGTACGTGGGCGTCACATTAACACTGTTTAATTTCTGTCGTCCATATAAGCAAATTTTTAATGGTGTGTATTTGCGGAACTTTGACGGAAGATAAATGTGTTACGCATATATAAGTTTAGGATTTTTAGTGTCCCAAAAAAATTAAGAAAATATATCACAGTGAGCATAATTTGAAATTTTTTTATAGCTTTTTCCTCTTTTTTTTTAGTATAGTAGTCATCTCATATTTTAATTTCCCCATTATTTTAAATCACCTACATTTCTTTCTCTAAATTTCTTATGACAGAAATTAAATTGATTTCATGAACTTTTACAGTGATTTGTGAAAGACTGGTTAACTCAACATATTATATTACTTAAGCCCGACAACAAATTAAAAGATTTGTGAAACACTGGTTAACTCGACATATTCCATACTCTATTAGGCGTGATGTGTTTCAAGCTAGGCTGGTTCTCACCTTAAAATTGAGAAGTGGACTAGAAGGGTCGGTTTCTAGTTGTGGAACTGGGAACAGGGCCACCTAGACTCAGAACCGGACTAGACCTGGATGGGTTCAGGAGCCGGCGTCATTTTTTTTTTTTTTAAATTCCTTGGCAGGTACTAAAACATTGGAGCTGGACAAGAGATTGAAGAGAACGTTACTTTTAAACTCTTGCGGGGAATGGAACACTCTTGAAGAGTGCAAGTGTGTCTACGAACTTTGTTTTTGTTCTCTCTCCAGCCTCGTGGCAATAAAAAGAAAAAAAGAACTATTTCCATACTTGAAACTAGCAGCTAGACTGATTATCACCGGTTCCAATTTTTAGGAACTGGGAACCATCTAGAACCGGCCGATTTGGTCTGGTTCGGTCCTGTTCCCGTGCTCAATAAACCCTATACTCTATTGAATCTGAAACAATTTCTAGCCAAGCTGCATAACTCATCCACTGCCAATTTGCCGAACGCAAATGTACCTTGAGCCGTGAGAACCAAGCAGAGAAGAAATACAGGGAAATAGGGCAACAGTCAGCAGCCAAAACAACACACATAGAAATGTCTTGGATAGAATAATAAGAGATATAAAAAAGTAAATCAATTAATTAAATACAAGAAGTCCTTCAGCCCGGATGGTTCCCTCACTGGCTACTGTCTATAATAGCAAGAGGACAATGACTCTTTGGGATCAGTAGTAAGGGATCATAGGCGGTGGGGGAGATGCATATGAAACTCCTGGGATTGGTACAAGAGGTGCTCTGAGGTCAAATGAGGGCGTGGGGGGTGGAGGAGCTTGGCCATGCTGAGTCTGACTTGGAGGTGCATAGTAATGATCTGTACGGGTTGCTGACGGCGCAGCAGCCATGGGGCTACGTGATTGTACAGGGGGCATTAATCCTGGAATATTGATGCAACCAGAGGAAGGAGATGGAGCATCTTGCTCTGACAGTTTGGACGGAGGAACTGATGCAGCAAGTGGTGGCAGTGCCGAATGCTCATGTTCTCTTGGTGAGGGTGGAGGCACGGGTGCTGTTGAATACTCGTGCTGCAGAAGCGGCGGCAGCAGCACCGTTGAGTACTGGTGTTGTGTGGGTGGCGGCGGTGGCGGTGTTGAGTATTGGTGTTTTGTGGGGGGTGGTGGTGGGGGATAAGCAACAATAATTGGCGAGGGGGCAAGGAGAGGTGTGTTAGGAGGGGGAGTCGTTAAGTCCTTGTAGGGTGGAGGAGGAGGAGGAGGAGAGAACTCTTCAGGAGGTGCATACTCTGATGTTGGTGGGGGCGGCACAAGATGTTTGCTCGGTGAAACCTTTTCTGCCGGAGGTGGAGGCAGTGGTGTGAAGGTTGCTGATGGTGCAGCAGCCGCAGGGCTAGGTGATTGTGCAGGGGGCATTGATCCTGGAATATCGATGCAACCAGATGAAGGAGATGGAGTATCTTGCTCTGACGGTTTGGGCGGAGGAGCTGATGCAGCAAGTGGTGGCGGTGTCAAATGCTCATGTTGTCTTGGTGAAGGTGGAGGCAGGGGTGCTGTTGAAAACTCGTGCTGCGACGGCGGTGGCGGCATTGCGTACTGGTGTTGTGTCGGGGGTGGTGGAGAGTATTGTTTTGTGGGGGGTGGGGGTGGGGGATAAGTAACACGAATTGGCGAGGGGGCAAGGAGAGGTGTGCTAGGCGGGGGAGTCGTTAAGTGCTTGTAGGGAGGAGGAGGAGAGTACTCTTCGGGAGGTGCATACTCTGATGTGGGTGGGGGCGGCACAAGATGTTCGCTCGGTGACACCTTTTCTGCTCGAGGCGGAGGCAGTGGTGTGAAGGATGGTGGAACTTGAGCCTGAGCATGAGGTGGACTTGGAGGAACAATGAGTGGCAACGGTGGTGGTGGGGGAAGTCGGGTAACAGCTGAAACTTTCTCTGTGGGGGGTGGTGGAGGCTGGTGGGATCTCGTGGAAGGAGAAGACTTCGAGGATGGTGGTGGGGGTGAAGGGCCAATGAAAGAGCGAGGGGAGCGGGATCGAGCGGGTGGTGGTAGGGGAGGACTTCTAATTGTTGACTCTGGAGATGAAGCGGATCGATCAGAGCATTTCAGCTGGCTGCACTTCACTGGGCTTGCAGCTGCAGAGGAGCACTCTCTTGAAGATCTCTGGTCTGGCTTTCTAGGAATGCAATTTTGACGTCCATCTAGTGTTCTAATTTGAGCATTAGAACAAGTTGGGGCTTCCCCAGTGAAATAGTTGACAGAGTAGGTGAAGTTTTGCAGCATGGGCAGCCGGCACACGCTGCTTGGAATGATCCCAGTGAAGCCATTGTGGGCGACATTGAGCTGCTCCAGCTTCTTCATAGCCCCAGTGCCAGGGGGGAGTGGTCCTTGGAGGCGGTTGAAGCTCACGTCGAAGACGGTGAGTTGCTTGAGCAATCCCACCCGTGGAGGAAGGCACCCTGTGAGGTTGTCATTTAGCAGGATGATCTCGTTCAGGGTCTTGCCCATCTCCCCAATGCTACTGGGAATGCATCCCCCAAGGTCGTTGTTCGCCAACACAAGCACCGACACTGGCGACTTGCCCAGGTTCTGTGGGATGCCGAATCTGAACCTGTTGTCATTGAGGAAGATGGCGTCCAGATCTTTGTCAAAGAGCTTGGAGGGCAAAGCGCCCTCAAACTCATTGTATCGGAGATCCAAGTACTTGAGGGACGGCAACCTCAGAACCACCTCTGGGAACTTGCTGACGAAGCGGTTGTTGCTGAGGTCAAGCTCTCGCAGCAGCTTCATGTGGCGGAAGGTGGAGGGCACACTACCGCAGAAGCGGTTGGAGTTGAGGTGGAATAGAGCAAGATATTTCAACTGGCCAAGCTCCAGAGGCAAGTATCCAGCCATGTCGGCATGGTTAAGATCGATGCCGGCTACTACTCGGACGGAAGAATTAGATGGAGAGGAAGCGCAGAAGATACCCTTGTAGGAGCAGACATCGGCGCCGTGCCAGTTGGAGGTGAAGTTGAATGGGTCGGACAAGATGGCCAGTTTCCATGCTTGCAGGGCAATGTAGGCTTTCCTGAGCCTCCCGTTCTCGAACTTGAGGCTTGGATCCAATTTGATGGCGGCCAAATCATCGCCACGTTCAACTTGAGCTCGGGAAGTACCGCTGAAAGCAAGAAGAAGCCATACAATCAAGAGGAGGGAACGAGGGAGAGACATTGGACAGGAGGATCGGAAAGCTAGGAGCATGAATATGAGTCAAATTTCAAGAAAAAGGAAATGTGGAGCGTGGCATTGGGCATAGACTGCGCTGGATCCTGGAAGCGGTTCTCTGATCTCTCTATTTAATCCGCGCATTGGATTCAATAAAATAACCAAATTACAAACATGGCAGGCCACTCACCCTGGGCGGTATCTATCCTCTGGTCAAACTAAATTGCACCGTTGGATTGGATTTGGTAGGCCAGTGATCATCGCTTTTGCTCTCTCAATTCTGACATGTTAGCACGTCACCCCTCTGCTATGCTTCTCTAATTCGCGACGCTAGGCAAGACGTGCAGCTTCATACTGACGACGTGTCTCCCTCTTTCTTTCTTCCCTCCTCTCTCTCTCTCTCTCTCTCTCTCTCTCTCTCTCTCTCTCTCTCTCTCTCTCTCTCTCTCTCTCATCCTCCAATCTGGTGTTTTTTTTTAGCTGATCCCCCTTTACCATTTCGCATGAAAAAATTGCGAATCCCTGATAGTTAAAGAGTTGCTATTGTCATTGACCAATATAATGAGTGTCATGAGTTATGAAATTTTTTCATTCGAGTACTAAAACTTTCATCGATCACCTAAATGGAAAATTTTCAAAAATATTCACCGCAAATACCACGTCATGTCGGATTTTCGGTACTTGTACTGAACGTTTTTAAAAACTATGACACCCAAGTAATTAATTGAAAAGTTATGTCATTCAAACGAACGCGGTATAAAATTATGTCATTTTAGTAATCGATTAAAAAGTTAAGGCACTGAAATGGATATTGTACCAAAATTATGATACTTGTGGAGTCATTTTCCTAAAAAATTCACTATTCTCTAAGTTACTTTTAATCTTTGAAACTCTCTTAGTTATTGATCACTAAGGCTCCATTTCTTTCGTAGGAAATGAATGATTTGGAAAAAAATTTCTAAAAAATAATCGCTTGTATCACTTAAAATAATTAGCCAATGAAAAATATTTTTATTATCAATAACAATTTATCTCATAACATTTTCATGAGCAATGAAAATTTTTTTTGTTCATTCATTTTTGTAAGTGATATAAACGATCATTTTTAGGAAAATATTTTTTAGATCATTCATTTCCGCGAAACAAACGGGACCTAATGCAAGAAATTTTTTTTATTGAAATTGAGCGATTCACTCATAAATTTGAATAACTTTTTTTCTGTCACACCCCAAACCCTACAAACATGCAACATCCCACCTCGGTCTTTTGAATGCGATGTCCCAAGACTCGTCGCCGACCCGAACCACTTTCTATCGAGAGAACACATGCGGAAGCGAACTTGAAACACCCATACAACAGTCATTCCAAGGGATAATAAAGGAAACACTATATACACAAACCAACAAAGCCACTTTTATAAACATATAGTTAATCACACAAGATACAATATACAAGCCTTACTAAAGGCCACTTCATCAGATTGCTCACAAGCAAAAAGGATTGGGTGGTCGGTTTTCTTAGCTTTTCTACACACAAGAGAGCGCTCAAAAGACAGGGGAACTAAGCCTATCATTAGTTCCTGTGGTACCCATGAGGCGTCCTCGGATCAAACTCTAAATAATCCGGCTTAAAATTTGAACTCTCGAGACCGGTATCAAGATCAGTAACGGCCTCGTCGGGAGGATCTATTTCCATAAGATCCCACTCCTCAACTCCTTCTCCGCTACCATGGGGGCCATCGAATCCTCGAAGAGGACCGAATGAAACGTCCTCCTCTCGATAGAACCAAGCCAAAAAGGTATGTGGCTTCCACAATGTAAAGCCCTCGTCCACCCAAACTGTCGACGCATGCTTTATATAAATCTTATCCTTTCCTACTACGTACTTCGTTAACGTATGATCCATATCCATCGGTATCCCAAAACGTCTTGGAGGGCTACTCATGTTTGGCCGTCTGAAATGGTTAATAACAACAACAATGAGATAAAACTCAATAACTAAACTCTTTAAGCCTCGCTTAGATTAACGCGTACTTTCGGACAATCCTAAATATGCAATTCTAAAAGCCAACAGGCCATGAACAACCACAAGCACCCTTATCTCGCCTTGATGCATACGCAAGCCCTGCACGTTAGAATCCGCCACAATATGGCAATTGCTTCTTGAGCACATACAATACAATCCATGGTATAACTATGTGTAACACAATTAATAATCCAGACATATTCAACATCGAGCTTAGGTACATAGCATTTCCCAATGCATAATACATGTGTAGTTGTCTAGATTATTAATGACCCTTCGGGCCACACCGAACCCCCGCCGGTCTTCCAATCTAGCCGTGCATCGTCCCACTACTTTGGGCATGACAACGATTAGGATCGAACACCCCCAGCAAGCTGGGTACCAGACAATATTCCACTTAGGAGCATCGGTCCGACCTCCACAGCGACATTGCATCGTCTAAAACTCCCGCTTAGACGGAATTATCATGATCATGCACACACATCATTCACTCAATACCAATTTTTATCTTTGCGATTTAGCTAATATCAAGTGTTTATGATGTGCAATTCTCTACGGACAAATATGTCATGAAACACATTCATTTTTGGATCAAACACCAAGGCTAATCACAATTAGCCAATAATAAACCACCTGATCAACATTTGAGCCACTTGATCAACATTGATTAATAAGCTTAGCCATTTAACCACATGATCAACCACTAAGTCAACAAGATCAACCATGATCAATCAAGATTAGCCACAAGTCAACAAGATTAACTATGATCAATCAAGATCAACCACATGATCAATAATCAAGCCACATGATTAACATTAAGCACATGATCAACCATTGATCTAACTAATTAGCCACATGATTGACAATCACACCACATGATCAATAATCATATCACACTATTAGCCAATTCAAGCCACATGATCAACAATCAATCAATCAAGGTCATCCACTACCACACGATCAGCCCTTGATTAACATGCTCAGCCACTAAACCAACAAAATCAACCATTTATCTACCTAATCAGCCACTAATCTAACATGATCAGCCATTTACCACCAAGATTAGCCATTAAACAACCCTTAAACCACATCAATTGGTCACCTATCAATCTAATCAAGGTTTATGAAGTTACTTACCAAATAACCTAAGCCAAAAGCCAACTAAATCAGTAGCTAATCAGTCCCGGCATGTAGTAGCTCCAGCGAACGGCAAACGGTGAAGTGGCGTGCAACGGCAGCGGTGATGGTGGCTCACGTGTGGTGGTGTTAGTGGTGGCGAGATGATGCTTGTGGTGGTGGTTGGTCGGTGTGATGGTGGTGGCGGTGAAGGTGGTGACGGCCAGTGGTGAACGGTTGGTGATGGTTGGTGGTGAACGGCGGCGGCGGTGGCGGTTCACGTCGATTGGAGGTAGAGGTTCACGGTGGTTCAAGGGGTCTGGTTGGTGGTGGTTAGGGCTGGTGGTGTTCGGCCAAGAGAGTGAGAGAGTGAGAGTGAGAGTGAGAGTGATGGCTAGTTTGAACAATAATGGGAGAGAGAGAGAGAGAGAGAGAGAGAGAGAGAGAGAGAGAGAGAGAGAGAGAGAGAGAGAATGGGTTGATAGCTTTATCCAAAATGAAGGGTTAAGATCACCCCTTGGTCCTCAAGTCAAGATCCAAAGGCCACAATTCAATCTTCAAAAGCAAGACAATCAAGGGCAAACAAGTAAAAAGAAAAGCAAGGAGGGGCAATTCTGTCTATGCTGGTCAGCCACACAAGGGAGAGATACAAAGACCAAAATGCCCTTCTACACAACAAAGAGATCCTAAAACACTTAGGGGTGAAAGGACATTTTTCAATTTCCGGTCCGAATTTCACTTTTCCAATAATTTCCAAGCGAACCGATAACTAGGTGGGTTTAATGAGGCGACATCCAATATATTAGTCTTGATATCCTTGAAAGTTCGATACCCAAGTTTGGATTTTAATTCATGGCCAAAATTGATTAATTGTGACTTTAATATATCTCAAACTAATTGGTGGCTTTTAGGAGTTACGCGTATTCAACCCGTGGTTGATTCGATATCAAGCCACATTTAAGTTTACTCAAGTCATGGTAACTTCGGTTGTTATGTAATTGAGAGGGTAATTCACTAATTCCGAAAGACACGATCATTAGGAATTAGCCTAGGGTCGTTTGCAATCTATACAATGGTCAAACGGAATCACCAGCAATCCAATTGTATAACGTTGGCAAATCGTTCCATAACCATTTCTTGATTGGTCTATAATAGCCCAAAATTGTCTCTCGTTAATCTTTATGGTCGAAGTGTCAAACCATGATTGAGTCCTTAGGGCGTGCATACTTAATTCCTAAGTAGCCTTTCTCTAAAGATTAGTTCTCTCATGAGTGATCAATTCTGAGCGAGATTTAATTAAAAGTTCATCAATAAAATATTCATTTTATAAATCCCGACAAGGATTGAAATTCAGAATGTCACATTTTCTTTTGAAATTATGTTAGAAGTGAACACTCTGTTTCTTTTAAAAAAATAAAGTCGTCTTTCTAGTTTTTTTAGTTCAAAAGCGTTTTAAAGTGTTCCATGTTAGTCAATCTGTCATTTTTTTTCTTTTGCTAGTAGATATTTTTCCAACATGGACAATCAAATTGTTGAGCTGGATGTCGGATACACATGTCATGTTATGATTTGCTCGTAAATTTTATGTGGCTTTAATATTTACCAATTCAACAATATAAAAAATTGAAAAATAAACAAAACCCTATCTCTAAACCACCCGCACATCCAAGCACTACCCACTGGCCACTAGGGGTGAGCGGTTCCAGGTTCCGGGTAGGTTCCGCCTGGAACCTGGAACCTACCCTCGGGTACAGGTTCCTCAAAATGAGGAACCTGGAACCTACCCGTCGAAACGTGGAACCTGGAACCTACCCTGTCACAGGTTCCAGGGTCGGTTCTAGGTTCCAACAGGTTCTTTTTTTAATTTTGTTTTGAATTAAACAAAACGAAAATAAATGCAAGAATCCTTCATACTGCAAGCAGCACCTAAGACCATTCTTTCCAAAGTGTTATTTTATTAGAATTCAGTGGAAACAATGGAGGATATGACAGATAATACACATTCCTATCATATAGCATGCCTAACAGAGCTCTACTTGCAACTCGCATGTAAGTGAACTGTCATTTGCAACACAAGCAAGAAATCTTGACACAGCAACTGCAAAGCAAAAGTGACGAAGAATATTGTCAATTTCCACAAATCAAAAAAATTTGCGAGACAACCGGTAATTGCACAATGAGGCACTTAAGGTCAGCAATCTAAAAGCCTCCTCTCTCATAAAAAAGGCTGAACCACGGAGTGTCAAGAATACACCAATCTAGTGATTCAAATAAAACTTTCAACTGCATCCATGAGCTGCAAGGTAAGCCCCATAAGTGAGGCCAAAAATAAGGAAAGGAAAAATCACCAATAGAACAATGCTTGTAACCCCCAACCCCCCTACCAAAACAAAAAATCCCCACAATATGCTAGAGGGCATAGACTAAACTGACATCAAACGAAAACAACAATGAATCAAAAAATACCATCGCTACATCACCTCATGGGAGCTGCAGCCAAAAACAAAAAAGAAAACAAAGACAACATCAACCAAACAACACCAAATTGCTAAAAGAAATCCAAATAAGATCACGATCGCAAATGGGTCGGGGAATTCAATCAACAACAACAACAAGAGAAGGATAAAGGACTCACTTCGATGCATAAATTGTCGCTGCAGATGATGTGTTGGATCTTGCCAGGGACGAGCATGGACTTGAGCTTGGCGGCCAAATCAGGCGCCTTGTGCGGTATGTGCAGACCCCCCAATGCCAAAACCAACACCATCTTTCTTGTTCTCGCTACTTTCTATCATTCACAACGACAACGATAAGAAAAAGGGTCAACGAAAAAACAAGAAAAGGTAATATTTCCACACCCAAAGACAATCCTTTCTATTTCTCTTTCCCCCTCGATCGAGCTTCAATAATCAATCTCTCTTCTTCTTCTCCCCTTAACGCAGCGCATGAAGTTCAGATTGTGCAAGTGCGTAATAGTGATGAAAACTAACAAGGGTTTTGCGAAGAGAGAGAGACGTTGACTCGGACATACCTTGGAACCGAAGCGGACATGGAAGACCCTCCTCCATCCCACGTTCTTGTCATGCTCTGAAACTTCTCCCTTTCTCCTCAGGTTTACCATCTTGAACTCACCTCGTCTTAGTCCACACGCCTCCAGTAATTAGGTTCTTCGCCATCCCACACTCTGTTGTCGTCTCTCCCGGGCCTCGAACCACCACTCGCGCCACCTTTGGCCCTCGAACCCGCGCGATCCTTAGCAGAATCCTCGTCCCCGCTCGAGATGCTCAGCATCATCGACGTCCAAATCGTCATCGTCGTCAACCACCATCCTATTCTCGTTGCTGCTGCCCCTCTTCTTGTTGCTGCCGCCCCCAATCTGTCGCTGCGCGCCATTGTAGCCCACCCTCGCGGCCGGCGCTGCCGCGGTGGAGCTCCTCTACTAGGTGCGGTTGATGAAGACAGAAGAAAAGCCGAGGCGACGCCGAACGGAGATAGGAGAGAGGAGATGCAAGCTCGTCGAGTCGTGGGTGTGCGGCGTGCGAGAGAGAGCAAACTGGAGGAGGACCGAGCGAGGGGAAATATGGGGAAGAAGAAAGTTAGGGTTTTTAGAGGGTAAAGTTAATCGGTTCCAGTTCCCCGGTTCCGGTTCCTAGGAACCGGAACCGGGAACCGGAACCGGAACCGGCGGTTCCTAAAAATTTGGAACCGGGAACCAGAACCTATCACCTTGGAACCGGGAACCGAGCTGGACCCGCCGGGTCCGGTTCTTCGGTTCTCGGTTCTACCCTTGCTCACCCCTACTGGCCACCACCTTTGCCACACTAGACTACCTCACTGACATTGATGACGCGGCTCGTCGCTGTCCCGAGGCCACCTTGAGCTCTAGCAAGAAGTTTGAAAGGGAAAAACTTTTAGAATACCTATCTCATCGTTGGGGAAACTTTTTTAGACAGTCTTCTGTTTTATTATGCAGAATTTTCAAGAGTATTTCATGGAAAACATGAAGTTACTCAAAAATATGAGGAATCAAGCTATTAGAGCATGTCACCTCATACTTATCCTATCGCAAGAAGTTTGTGAGGGTAAAACTTCAGGAGTACCTATCTTATTAGTGAGACATCTATTTTGGTCAATGTCTATTTAATTACGCACAATTTTTTGAAAGGAATAAAATGGAAGACATGAATTACAAGAAAATAGGAAGAATCAAGCTACTAAAGTACGTCTCCTCATAGTTCTCCTATTGCAAGAAGTTTGTCAGGGTAAAAACTTCGGAAGTACCTATCTCATCACTGATAAAAATTTTGTGGACAATCTTTTTTTTTATTATGCATGACTTTTGCGAAGGAATTTCATTAAAATGAAGTTACTAGAAAATAGGAGGAATCAAGCTATTGGAGCACGTCTTCGCTTACTTCTCCTATTGTAAGAAGTTTGTTTGGTGAAAACTTCAGGAGTACCAATCTTATTGCTTAGGCAACTTTTTTGGATGAACTTTTTTTCTATTGAGCATAAATTTTGAGATGAATCTCATGGCAAACTTGAAGTTACTAGAAAATAGGAGGAATCAAGCTATTAGAGCACGTCTTCTCTTACTTCTCTTATTGCAAGAAGTTTGAAAGAGCAAAACTTTGGGAATACATAGGCTATTGTACCACCTTTCCCATGTTTTGCTCATTTCAAAGGTGCTTGATTGGGTTAAATTTCAGGATGGTGTAACTATGTCGTTTGGCGTTCTTTTCGGGCCATCTTTTTTTTCATTTTGCAAATTATGTCGTGAGAAATGTCGTGAAAAGCAACAATTTACGAAAACTTGTGCTAAAAGGCCTGTGGATAACTTATCACGTTCTTTGCTCTTTTCAAAGTTGTTTGATTGGGTTAAATTTCGGTATAGTGTAACTTAGTCGCCTGGCATTCCATTCAATGATCTTTTGCTTTATTTTGCTAATTTTATCGTGAGGAACATCGTGAAAAGCAACAATTTACGAAAACCTGTGCTTAAAGGCGTTTGGATAACCTATCCCATTTTTTGCTCAATTTCAAAGGTGTTTGATGGGATTAAATTTCAGAATAGCGTAACTTAGTCGTCTGGTGTTCTTTTGGGGTAATCTTTCTTTTGATTATGCGAATTTTTTCGCAGAGAAAGTCCGCAAATGCTATAATTTTCGAAAATCTGTCCTAAAAGGCTATTGCACCACCTTTCCCGTGTTTTGCTCATTGAAAAGGTGCTTGATTAGGTTAAATTTCGGGATGGCGTAACTATGTCGCCTGGCGTTCTTTTCGGTTATCTTTTTTTTCATTTTGCAAATTTTGTCGTGAGCAATGTCGTGAAAAGCAACAATTAACGAAAACCGGAGCCAAAGGGTCTTTGGATCACCTATCTCACTTTTTGCTAATTTTCAAATGTGTTTGATGGGGTTAAATTTTGGAATAGCGTAACTTAGTCATCTGGCGTTCTATTCGGGTGACCTTTTGTTTTATTTTGTAAGTTTTCTCGTGAGGAATGTCGTGAAAAGCAGCAATTTACGAAAACTTGTGCTAAAAGGCCTTTGGATAACTTATCCCGTTCTTTGCTCTTTTCAAAGGTGTTTGATTGGGTTAAATTTCGGTATAGTGTAACTTAGTCGCCTGGCATTCCATTCAATGATCTTTTGCTTTATTTTGCTAATTTTCTCGTGAGGAACATCGTGAAAAGTAACAATTTACGAAAACCTGTGCTTAAAGGCGTTTGGAAAACCTATCCCATTTTTATCTCAATTTCAAAGGTGTTTGATGGGATTAAATTTCGGAATAGCGTAACTTATTCGTCTGGTGTGGTTTTGGGGTGATCTTTCTTTTGATTATGCGAATTTTTTCGTAGGAATGTCCTCAAATGCTATAATTTATGAAAATCTATCCTAAAAGGCTATTGTATCACCTTTCCCGTGTTTCGCTCATTTCAAAGGTGCTTGATAGGGTTAAATTTCAGGATAGTGTAACTATGTTGTCTGGCGTTCTTTTCGGGTGATCTTTTTTTTCATTGTACAAATTTTGTCGTGAGCAATGTCGTGAAAAGCAACAATTAACGAAAATCGAAGCCAAAGGGTCTTTGGATCACCTATCTCACTTTTTGCTAATTTTCAAATGTGTTTGATGGGGTTAAATTTTGGAATAGCGTAATTTAGTCGTTTGGCGTTCTATTTGAGTGACCTTTTGTTTTATTTTGTAAATTTTCTCTGGAGGTATGTCGTGAAAAGCAACAATTTACGAAAACTTGTGCTAAAAGGCCTTTGGATAACTTATCCCATTCTTTGCTCATTTCAAAGGTGTTTGATTGGGTTAAATTTCGGTATAGTGTAACTTAGTCGTCTGACACTCCATTCAATGATCTTTTGCTTTATTTTGCTAATTTTATCATGAGGAACATCATGAAAAGGAACAATTTACGAAAACCTGTGCTTAAAGGCGTTTGGATAACCTATCACATTTTTTGCTCAATTTCAAAGGTGTTTGATGGGATTAAATTTCGGAATAGCGTAACTTAGTCGTCTGGTGTGGTTTTGGGGTGATCTTTCTTTTGATTATGTGAATTTTTTCGCAGGGAACGTCCTCAAATGCTATAATTTACGAAAATCTGTCCTAAAAAGCTATTGCACCACCTTTCCCGTGTTTTGCTCATTTCAAAGGTGCTTGATTGGGTTTAATTTCAGGATGGTGTAACTATGTCGTCTGGCGTTCTTTTCGGGTGATCTTATTTTTCATTTTGCAAATTTTGTCATGAGGAATGTCGTGAAAAGCAAAAATTTAAGAAATACGAAGCTAAAAGGTCTTCGGATCACCTATCTCATTTTTTTCTCATTTTGATAGATGTTTGATGGAGTTAAATTTCGGAATAGCGTAACTTAGTCGTCTTGTGTGCTTTTGGGGTGATCTTGATTTTGATGATGCGAATTTTTTTGCGGAGAAAGTCCTCAAATGCTATAATTTCCGAAAATTTGTCCTAAAAGGCTATTGTACCACCTTTCCCGTGTTTTGCTCATTTCAAAGGTGCTTGATTGGGTTAAATTTCAGGATAGTGTAACTATGTCGTCTGGCGTTCTTTTCGGGTGATCCTATGTTTCATTTTGCAAATTTTGTCGTGAGCAATGTCGTGAAAAGAAAAAAGTAACGAAAACAGGAGCCAAAAGTCCTTTGGATCACCTATCTCACTTTTTGCTAATTTTCAAAGGTGTTTGATGGGGTTAAATTTCGAAAGAGCGTAACTTAGTCGTCTGGCATTCTATTCGGGTGACCTTTTGTTTTATTTTGCAAATTTTCTCGTGAGGAATGTCCTGAAAAGCAACAATTGATGAAAACCTGTGCTAAAAGGCTTTTGGATCACTTATCCCGTTTTTTGCTGTTTTCAAAGGTGTTTGATTGGGTTAAATTTCGGTATAGTATAACTTAGTCGCCTGGCATTCCATTCAATGAGCTTTTCTTTTATTTTGCCAATTTTATCGTGAGGAACATCGTCAAAAGCAACAATTTACCAAAACCTATGCTTAAAGGCGTTTGGATAACCTATCCCATTTTTTGCTCAATTTCAAAGGTATTTGATGGGATTAAATTTCGGAATAGCGTAACTTAGTTGTCTGGTGTGGTTTTGGGGTGATCTTTCTTTTGATTATGCGAATTTTTTCGCAGAGCAAGTCCTCAAATGCTATAATTTTCGAAAATCTGTTCTAAAAGGCTATTGCACCACCTTTCTCGTGTTTTGCTCATTTCAAAGGTGCTTGATTGGGTTAAATTTCAGGATGTATAACTATGTCGTTTGGCATTCTTTTCGGGTTATATTTTTTTTCATTTTGCAAATTGTGTCGTCTGGAATGCCGTGAAAAGTCACAAATTATGATAACCGGAGATAAAAGGTCTTTGGATCACCTATCTCATTTTTTGCTCATTTTCATAGGTGTTTGATGGGTTTAAATTTCGGAATAGCGTAACTTAGTCGTCTGGTGTGCTTTTGGGGTGATCTTTCTTTTGATTATACGAATTTTTTCACGGAGAAAGTCCTCAAATGCTATAATTTCCGAAAATTTGTCCTAAAAGGCTATTGCACCACCTTTCCCGTGTTTTGCTCATTTCAAAAGTGCTTGATTGGGTTAAATTTCCGGATGGTGTAACTATGTCGTCTGGTGTTCTTTTAGGGTCATCTTTTTTTTCATTTTGTAAATTTTGTCGTCTGGCGTGCTTTTGGGGTGATCTTTCTTTTGATTATACGAATTTTTTCGTGGGGAAAGTCTTTAAATGCTATAATATAAAAAAATCTGTCCTGAAAGGCTATTGTACCACCTTTTCCCGTGTTTTGCTCGTTTCAAAAGTGCTTGATTGGGTTAAATTTATAGATGGTGTAATGATGTCGTCTGGCGTTCTTTTCGGGTGAACTTATTTTTCATTTTGCAAATTTTGTCGTGAGGAATGTCGTGAAAAGGGACAATTAACGAAAACCAGAGCCAAAAGGTCTTTGGATCACCTATCTCACTTTTTGCTAATTTTCAAATGTGTTTGATGGGGTTAAATTTCGGAATAGCGTAACTTAGTCGTCTGGCGTTCTATTCGGGCGACCTTTTGTTTTATTTTACAAATTTTCTCCGGAGGAATGTCGTGAAAAGCAACAATTTACGAAAACTTGTACTAAAAGGCCTTTGGAGAACTTGTCCCGTTCTTTGTTCTTTTCAAAGGTGTTTGATTCGGTTAAATTTCGGTATAGTGTAAATTAGTCGCCTGGCATTCCATTCAATGATCTTTTGTTTTATTTTGCCAATTTTATCGTGAGGAACATCGTGAAAAACAACAATTTACCAAAACCTATGCTTAAAGGCGTTTGGATAACCCATCCTATTTCTTGCTCAATTTAAAAGGTATTTGATGGGATTAAATTTCGGAATAGCGTAACTTAGTCGTCTGGTGTGGTTTTGGGGTGATCTTTCTTTTGATTATGCGAATTTTTTCGCAGAGAAAGTCCTCAAATGCTATAATTTTCGAAAATCTGTTCTAAAAGGCTATTGCACCACCTTTCTCGTGTTTTGCTCATTTCAAAGGTGCTTGATTGGGTTAAATTTCAGGATGTATAACTATGTCGTTTGGCATTCTTTTCGGGTTATATTTTTTTTCATTTTGCAAATTGTGTCGTCTGGAATGCCGTGAAAAGTCACAAATTATGATAACCGGAGATAAAAGGTCTTTGGATCACCTATCTCATTTTTTGCTCATTTTCATAGGTGTTTGATGGGTTTAAATTTCGGAATAGCGTAACTTAGTCGTCTGGTGTGCTTTTGGGGTGATCTTTCTTTTGATTATACGAATTTTTTCACGGAGAAAGTCCTCAAATGCTATAATTTCCGAAAATTTGTCCTAAAAGGCTATTGCACCACCTTTCCCGTGTTTTGCTCATTTCAAAAGTGCTTGATTGGGTTAAATTTCCGGATGGTGTAACTATGTCGTCTGGTGTTCTTTTAGGGTCATCTTTTTTTTCATTTTGTAAATTTTGTCGTCTGGCGTGCTTTTGGGGTGATCTTTCTTTTGATTATACGAATTTTTTCGTGGGGAAAGTCTTTAAATGCTATAATATAAACAAATCTGTCCTCAAAGGCTATTGTACCACCTTTCCCGTGTTTTGCTCATTTCAAAAGTGCTTGATTGGGTTAAATTTATAGATGGTGTAACGATGTCGTCTGGCGTTCTTTTCGGGTGAACTTATTAATCATTTTGCAAATTTTGTCGTGAGGAATGTCGTGAAAAGGGACAATTAACGAAAACCGGAGCCAAAAGGTCTTTGGATCACCAATCTCACTTTTTGCTAATTTTCATAGTTGTTTGATGGGGTTAAATTTCGGAATAGCGTAACTTAGTCGTCTGGCTTTCTATTCGGGTGACCTTTTGTTTTATTTTGCAAACTTTCTCGTGAGGAATGTCGTGAAAAGCAACAATTTATGAAAACCTGTGCTTAAAGGCGTTTGGATGACCTATCCCATTTTTTGCTCAATTTCAAAGGTTTTTGATGGGATTAAATTTTGAAATAGCGTAACTTAGTTGTCTGGTGTGTTTTTGGGATGATCTTTCTTTTGATTATGCGAATTTTTTTCGCAGGAAACGTCCGCAAATGCTATAATTTACGAAAATCTGTCCTAAAAGGCTATTGTACCACCTTTTCCGTGTTTTGCTCATTTCAAAGGTCCTTGATTGGGTTAAATTTCAGGATGGTGTAACTATATCGTCTGGCTTTCTATTCAGGTGACCTTTTGTTTTATTTTGCAAATTTTCTCGTGAGGAATATCGTGAAAAGCAACAATTTACGAAAACTTGTGCTAAAAGGCCTTTGGATAACTTATCCCATTCTTTGCTCATTTCAAAGGTGTTTGATTGGATTAAATTTCGGTATAGTGTAACTTAGTCGCCTGGCATTCCATTCAATGATCTTTTGCTTTATTTTGCTAATTTTATCGTGAGGAACATCGTGAAAAGCAACAATTTACGAAAACTTGTGCTTAAAGGCTTTTGGATAACCTATCCCATTTTTTGCTCAATTTCAAAGGTGTTTGATGGGATTAAATTTCGAAATAGCGTAACTTAGTCGTCTGGTGTGGTTTTGGGGTGATCTTTCTTTTGATTATGCGAATTCTTTCGCAGAGAAAGTCCTCAAATGCTATAACTTTCGAAAATCTGTCCTAAAAGGCTATTGCGCCACCTTTCTCGTGTTTTGCTCATTTCAAAGGTGCTTGATTGGGTTAAATTTCAAGATAGTGTAACTATGTCGTCTGGCGTTCTTTTCGGGTGATCTTATTTTTCATTTTCCAAATTTTATCATGAGGATTGTCGTGAAAAGCAACAATTAACGAAAACCGGAGCTAAAAGGTCTGTGGATCACCTATCTCATTTTTTGCTAATTTTCATAGGTGTTTGATGGCGTTAAATTTCGGAATGGCGTAACTTAGTCGTCTGGTGTGCTTTTGGGGTGATCTTTCTTTTGATTATGCAAATTTTTTTGCGAAGAAAGTCCTCAAATGCTATAATTTTCGAAAATCTGTCCTAAAAGGCTATTGCATCACCTTTCTCGTGTTTTGCTCATTTCAAAGGTGCTTGATTGGGTGAAATTTCAAGATAGTGTAACTATGTCGTCTGGCGTTCTTTTCGGGTAATCTTATTTTTCATTTTGCAAATTTTGTCATGAGGAATGTCGTGAAAAGCAACAATTAACGAAAACCGGAGCTAAAAGGTCTTTGGATCACCTATCTCATTTTTTGCTAATTTTCGTAGGTGTTTGATGGGGTCAAATTTCGGAATGGCGTAACTTAGTCGTCTGGTGTGCTTTTGGGGTGATCTTTCTTTTGATTATGCAAATTTTTTCGCGAAGAAAGTCCTCAAATGCTATAATTTTCGAAAATTTGTCCTAAAAGCCTATATTACCACCTTTACCGTGTTTCGCTCATTTCAAAGGTGCTTGATTGGGTTAAATTTCAGGATAGTGTAACTATGTCGTGTGGCGTTCTTTTCGGGTGATCTTATTTTTCATATTGCAAATCTTTTCGTGAGCAATGTCGTGAAAAGCAACAATTAACGAAAACCGGAGACGAAAGGTCTTTGGATCACCTATCTCACTTTTTGCTAATTTTCATAGGTGTTTGATGGGGTTAAATTTCGGAATAGCGTAACTTAGTCGTCTGGCGTTCTATTCGGGTGACCTTTTGTTTTATTTTGCAAACTTTCTCGTGAGGAATGTCGTGAAAAGAAACAATTTATGAAAACCTGTGCTTAAAGGGGTTTGGATGACCTATCCCATTTTTTGCTCAATTTCAAAGGTTTTTGATGGGATTAAATTTCGAAATAGCGTAACTTAGTCGTCTGGTGTGTTTTTGGGATGATCTTTCTTTTGATTATGCGACTTTTTTGGCACGAAACGTCCTCAAATGCTATAATTTACGAAAATCTGTCCTAAAAGGCTATTGTACCACCTTTTCCGTGTTTTGCTCATTTCGAAGGTGCTTGATTGGGTTAAATTTCAGGATGGTGTAATTATGTCGTCTGGCGTTCTATTCGGGTGACCTTTTGTTTTATTTTGCAAATTTTCTCGTGAGGAATATCGTGAAAAGCAACAATTTACAAAAACTTGTGCTAAAAGGCCTTTGCATAACTTATCCCGTTCTTTGCTCATTTTAA
Source organism: Syzygium syzygioides (assembly GCA_031216285.1). NCBI lineage: Eukaryota > Viridiplantae > Streptophyta > Magnoliopsida > Myrtales > Myrtaceae > Syzygium > Syzygium syzygioides. The sequence goes on along the minus strand of JASUUD010000042.1, from coordinate 13,335 downwards.
AGGTGCTTGATTGGGTTAAATTTCGGTATAGTGTAACTTAGTCGCCTGGCATTCCATTCAATGATCTTTTGTTTTATTTTTCCAATTTTATCGTGAGGAACATCGTGAAAAGCAACAATTTACCAAAACCTATGCTTAGAGGCGTTTGGATAACCTATCCCATTTTTTGCTCAATTTCAAAGGTATTTGATGGGATTAAATTTCGGAATAGCATAACTTAGTCGTCTGGTGTGGTTTTGGGGTGATCTTTCTTTTGATTATGCGAATTTTTTCGCAGAGAAAGTCCTCAAATGGTATAAGTTTCGAAAATCTGTCCTAAAAGGCTATTGCACCACCTTTCTCGTGTTTTGCTCATTTCAAAGGTGCTTGATTGGGTTAGATTTCAAGATAGTGTAACTATGTCGTCTGGCGTTCTTTTCGGGTGATCTTATTTTTCATTTTGCAAATTTTGTCATGAGGAATGTCGTGAAAAGCAATAATTAACGAAAACCGGACCTGAAAGGTCTTTGGATCACCTATCTCATTTTTTGCTAATTTTCATAGGTGTTTTATGGGGTTAAATTTCGGAATGGCGTAACTTAGTCGTCTGGTGTGCTTTTGGGGTGATCTTTCTTTTGATTGTGGAAATTTTTTCGCGAAGAAAGTCCTCAAATGCTATAATTTTCGAAAATTTGTCCTAAAAGGCTATTTTACCACCTTTCCCGTGTTTCGCTCATTTCAAAGGTGCTTGATTGGGTTAAATTTCAGGATAGTGTAACTATGTCGTGTGGCGTTCTTTTCGGGTGATCTTATTTTTCTTATTGAAAATCTTATCGTGAGCAATGTCGTGAAAAGCAACAATTAACGAAAACCGGAGCCGAAAATTCTTTGGATCACCTATCTCACTTTTTGCTAATTTTCAAATGTGTTTGATGGGGTTAAATTTCGGAATAGCGTAACTTAGTCGTCTGGTGTTCTATTCGGGCGACCTTTTGTTTTATTTTGCAAATTTTCTCCTGAGCAATGTCGTGAAAAGCAACAATTTACGAAAACTTATGCTAAAAGGCCTTTGGATAACTTGTCCCGTTCTTTGTTCTTTTCAAAGGTGTTTGATTCGGTTAAATTTCGGCATAGTGTAAATTAGTCGCCTGGCATTCCATTCAATGATCTTTTGTTTTATTTTGCCAATTTTATCGTGAGGAACATCGTGAAAAGAAACAATTTACCAAAACCTATGCTTAAAGGCGTTTGGATAACCTATCCTATTTTTTGCTCAATTTCAAAGGTATTTGATGGGATTAAATTTCGGAATAGCGTAACTTAGTCGTCTAGTGTGGTTTTGGGGTGATCTTTCTTTTGATTATGCGAATTTTTTCGCAGAGAAAGTCCTCAAATGCTATAATTTTCGAAAATCTGTCCTAAAAGGCTATTGCACCACCTTTCTCGTGTTTTGCTCATTTCAAAGGTGCTTGATTGGGTTAAATTTCAAGATTGTGTAACTATCTCATCTGGCGTTCTTTTCGGGTGATCTTATTTTTCATTTTGCAAATTTTTTCATGAGGAATGTCATGAAAAGCAATAATTAACGAAAACCGGACCTGAAAGGTCTTTGGATCACCTATCTCATTTTTTGCTAATTTTCATAGGTGTTTGATGGGGTTAAATTTCGGAATGGCATAACTTAGTCGTCTGGTGTGCTTTTGGGATGATCTTTCTTTTGATTGTGGAAATTTTTTCGCGAAGAAAGTCCTCAAATGCTATAATTTTCGAAAATTTGTCCTAAAAGGCTATTTTACCACCTTTCCCGTGTTTCGCTCATTTCAAAGGTGCTTGATTGGGTTAAATTTCAGGATAGTGTAACTATGTCATGTGGCGTTCTTTTCGGGTGATCTTATTTTTCTTATTGCAAATCTTGTCGTGAGCAATGTCGTGAAAAGCAACAATTAACGAAAACCGGAGCCGAAAATTCTTTGGATCACCTATCTCACTTTTTGCTAATTTTCAAATGTGTTTAATGGGGTTAAATTTCGGAATAGCGTAACTTAGTCCTCTGGTGTTCTATTCGGGCGACCTTTTGTTTTATTTTGCAAATTTTGTCCTGAGCAATGTCGTGAAAAGCAACAATTTACGAAAACTTGTACTAAAAGGCCTTTGGATAACTTGCCCCGTTCTTTGTTCTTTGCAAAGGTGTTTGATTCGGTTAAATTTCGGCATAGTGTAAATTAGTCGCCTGGCATTCCATTCAATGATCTTTTGTTTTATTTTGCCAATTTTATCGTGAGGAACATCGTGAAAAGAAACAATTTACCAAAACCTATGCTTAAAGGCGTTTGGATAACCTATCCTATTTTTTGCTCAATTTCAAAGGTATTTGTTGGGATTAAATTTCGGAATAGCGTAACTTAGTCGTCTGGTGTGGTTTTGGGGTGATCTTTCTTTTGATTATGCAAATTTTTTTGCAGAGAAAGTCCTCAAATTCTATAATTTTCGAAAATCTGTCCTAAAAGGCTATTGCACCACCTTTCTCGTGTTTTGCTCATTTCAAAGGTGCTTGATTGGGTTAAATTTCAAGATAGTGTAACTATCTCGTCTGGCGTTCTTTTCGGGTGATCTTATTTTTCATTTTGCAAATTTTGTCATGAGGAATGTCGTGAAAAACAATAATTAACGAAAACCGGACCTGAAAGGTCTTTGGATCACCTATCTCATTTTTTCCTAATTTTCATAGGTGTTTAATGGGGTTAAATTTCGGAATGGCGTAACTTAGTCGTCTGGTGTGCTTTTGGGGTGATCTTTCTTTTGATTATGCAAATTTTTTAGCGAAAAAAGTCCTCAAATGCTATAATTTTCGAAAATTTGTCCTAAAAGGCTATTTTACCACCTTTCCCGTGTTTCGCTCATTTCAAAGGTGCTTGATTGGGTTAAATTTCAGGATAGTGTAACTATGTCGTGTGGCGTTCTTTTCGGGTGATCTTATTTTTCATGTTGCAAATCTTGTCGTGAGCAATGTCGTGAAAAGCAACAATTAACGAAAACCGGAGCCGAAAGGTCTTTGGATCACCTATCTCATTTTTTGCTAATTTTCATAGGTGTTTTATGGGGTTAAATTTCGGAATGGCGTAACTTAGTCGTCTGGTGTGCTTTTGGGGTGATCTTTCTTTTGATTGTGGAAATTTTTTCGCGAAGAAAGTCCTCAAATGCTATAATTTTCGAAAATTTGTCCTAAAAGGCTATTTTACCACCTTTCCCGTGTTTCGCTCATTTCAAAGGTGCTTGATTGGGTTAAATTTCAGGATAGTGTAACTATGTCGTGTGGCGTTCTTTTCGGGTGATCTTATTTTTCTTATTGAAAATCTTATCGTGAGCAATGTCGTGAAAAGCAACAATTAACGAAAACCGGAGCCGAAAATTCTTTGGATCACCTATCTCACTTTTTGCTAATTTTCAAATGTGTTTGATGGGGTTAAATTTCGGAATAGCGTAACTTAGTCGTCTGGTGTTCTATTCGGGCGACCTTTTGTTTTATTTTGCAAATTTTCTCCTGAGCAATGTCGTGAAAAGCAACAATTTACGAAAACTTATGCTAAAAGGCCTTTGGATAACTTGTCCCGTTCTTTGTTCTTTTCAAAGGTGTTTGATTCGGTTAAATTTCGGCATAGTGTAAATTAGTCGCCTGGCATTCCATTCAATGATCTTTTGTTTTATTTTGCCAATTTTATCGTGAGGAACATCGTGAAAAGAAACAATTTACCAAAACCTATGCTTAAAGGCGTTTGGATAACCTATCCTATTTTTTGCTCAATTTCAAAGGTATTTGATGGGATTAAATTTCGGAATAGCGTAACTTAGTCGTCTAGTGTGGTTTTGGGGTGATCTTTCTTTTGATTATGCGAATTTTTTCGCAGAGAAAGTCCTCAAATGCTATAATTTTCGAAAATCTGTCCTAAAAGGCTATTGCACCACCTTTCTCGTGTTTTGCTCATTTCAAAGGTGCTTGATTGGGTTAAATTTCAAGATTGTGTAACTATCTCATCTGGCGTTCTTTTCGGGTGATCTTATTTTTCATTTTGCAAATTTTGTCATGAGGAATGTCATGAAAAGCAATAATTAACGAAAACCGGACCTGAAAGGTCTTTGGATCACCTATCTCATTTTTTGCTAATTTTCATAGGTGTTTGATGGGGTTAAATTTCGGAATGGCATAACTTAGTCGTCTGGTGTGCTTTTGGGATGATCTTTCTTTTGATTGTGGAAATTTTTTCGCGAAGAAAGTCCTCAAATGCTATAATTTTCGAAAATTTGTCCTAAAAGGCTATTTTACCACCTTTCCCGTGTTTCGCTCATTTCAAAGGTGCTTGATTGGGTTAAATTTCAGGATAGTGTAACTATGTCATGTGGCGTTCTTTTCGGGTGATCTTATTTTTCTTATTGCAAATCTTGTCGTGAGCAATGTCGTGAAAAGCAACAATTAACGAAAACCGGAGCCGAAAATTCTTTGGATCACCTATCTCACTTTTTGCTAATTTTCAAATGTGTTTGATGGGGTTAAATTTCGGAATAGCGTAACTTAGTCCTCTGGTGTTCTATTCGGGCGACCTTTTGTTTTATTTTGCAAATTTTCTCCTGAGCAATGTCGTGAAAAGCAACAATTTACGAAAACTTGTACTAAAAGGCCTTTGGATAACTTGCCCCGTTCTTTGTTCTTTTCAAAGGTGTTTGATTCGGTTAAATTTCGGCATAGTGTAAATTAGTCGCCTGGCATTCCATTCAATGATCTTTTGTTTTATTTTGCCAATTTTATCGTGAGGAACATCGTGAAAAGAAACAATTTACCAAAACCTATGCTTAAAGGCGTTTGGATAACCTATCCTATTTTTTGCTCAATTTCAAAGGTATTTGTTGGGATTAAATTTCGGAATAGCGTAACTTAGTCGTCTGGTGTGGTTTTGGGGTGATCTTTCTTTTGATTATGCGAATTTTTTTGCAGAGAAAGTCCTCAAATGCTATAATTTTCGAAAATCTGTCCTAAAAGGCAATTGCACCACCTTTCTCGTGTTTTGCTCATTTCAAAGGTGCTTGATTGGGTTAAATTTCAAGATAGTGTAACTATCTCGTCTGGCGTTCTTTTCGGGTGACCTTATTTTTCATTTTGCAAATTTTGTCATGAGGAATGTCGTGAAAAACAATAATTAACGAAAACCGGACCTGAAAGGTCTTTGGATCACCTATCTCATTTTTTCCTAATTTTCATAGGTGTTTAATGGGGTTAAATTTCGGAATGGCGTAACTTAGTCGTCTGGTGTGCTTTCGGGGTGATCTTTCTTTTGATTATGCAAATTTTTTAGCGAAAAAAGTCCTCAAATGCTATAATTTTCGAAAATCTGTCCTAAAAGGCTATTGCACCACCTTTCTCGTGTTTTGCTCATTTCAAAGGTGCTTGATTGGGTTAAATTTCAAGATAGTGTAACTATCTCGTCTGGCGTTCTTTTCGGGTGATCTTATTTTTCATTTTGCAAATTTTGTCATGAGGAATGTCATGAAAAGCAATAATTAACGAAAACCGGACCTGAAAGGTCTTTGGATCACCTATCTCATTTTTTGCTAATTTTCATAGGTGTTTGATGGGGTTAAATTTCGGAATGGCATAACTTAGTCGTCTGGTGTGCTTTTGGGGTGATCTTTCTTTTGATTGTGGAAATTTTTTCGCGAAGAAAGTCCTCAAATGCTATAATTTTCGAAAATTTGTCCTAAAAGGCTATTTTACCACTTTTCCCGTGTTTCGCTCATTTCAAAGGTGCTTGATTGGGTTAAATTTCAGGATAGTGTAACTATGTCATGTGGCGTTCTTTTCGGGTGATCTTATTTTTCTTATTGCAAATCTTGTCGTGAGCAATGTCGTGAAAAGCAACAATTAACGAAAACCGGAGCCGAAAATTCTTTGGATCACCTATCTCACTTTTTGCTAATTTTCAAATGTGTTTGATGGGGTTAAATTTCGGAATAGCGTAACTTAGTCCTCTGGTGTTCTATTCGGGCGACCTTTTGTTTTATTTTGCAAATTTTGTCCTGAGCAATGTCGTGAAAAGCAACAATTTACGAAAACTTGTACTAAAAGGCCTTTGGATAACTTGCCCCGTTCTTTGTTCTTTTCAAAGGTGTTTGATTCGGTTAAATTTCGGCATAGTGTAAATTAGTCGCCTGGCATTCCATTCAATGATCTTTTGTTTTATTTTGCCAATTTTATCGTGAGGAACATCGTGAAAAGAAACAATTTACCAAAACCTATGCTTAAAGGCGTTTGGATAACCTATCCTATTTTTTGCTCAATTTCAAAGGTATTTGTTGGGATTAAATTTCGGAATAGCGTAACTTAGTCGTCTGGTGTGGTTTTGGGGTGATCTTTCTTTTGATTATGCGAATTTTTTTGCAGAGAAAGTCCTCAAATGCTATAATTTTCGAAAATCTGTCCTAAAAGGCTATTGCACCACCTTTCTCGTGTTTTGCTCATTTCAAAGGTGCTTGATTGGGTTAAATTTCAAGATAGTGTAACTATCTCGTCTGGCGTTCTTTTCGGGTGATCTTATTTTTCATTTTGCAAATTTTGTCATGAGGAATGTCGTGAAAAACAATAATTAACGAAAACCGGACCTGAAAGGTCTTTGGATCACCTATCTCATTTTTTCCTAATTTTCATAGGTGTTTAATGGGGTTAAATTTCGGAATGGCGTAACTTAGTCGTCTGGTGTGCTTTTGGGGTGATCTTTCTTTTGATTATGCAAATTTTTTAGCGAAAAAAGTCCTCAAATGCTATAATTTTCGAAAATTTGTCCTAAAAGGCTATTTTACCACCTTTCCCGTGTTTCGCTCATTTCAAAGGTGCTTGATTGGGTTAAATTTCAGGATAGTGTAACTATGTCGTGTGGCGTTCTTTTCGGGTGATCTTATTTTTCATGTTGCAAATCTTGTCGTGAGCAATGTCGTGAAAAGCAACAATTAACGAAAACCGGAGCCGAAAGGTCTTTGGATCACCTATCTCACTTTTTGCTAATTTTCAAATGTGTTTGATGGGGTTAAATTTCGGAATAGCGTAACTTAGTCGTCTGGCGCTCTATTCGGGCGACCTTTTGTTTTATTTTGCAAATTTTCTCCTGAGGAATGTCGTGAAAAGCAACAATTTACGAAAACTTGTGCTAAAAGGCCTTTGGATAACTTGTCCCGTTCTTTGTTCTTTTCAAAGGTGTTTGATTCGGTTAAATTTCGGTATAGTGTAACTTAGTCGCCTGGCATTCCATTCAATGATCTTTTGTTTTATTTTGCCAATTTTATCGTGAGGAACATCGTGAAAAGCAACAATTTACCAAAACCTATGCTTAAAGGCGTTTGGATAACCTATCCTATTTTTTGCCCAATTTCAAAGGTATTTGATGGGATTAAATTTCGGAATAGCGTAACTTACTCGTCTGGTGTGGTTTTGGGGTGATCTTTCTTTTGATTATGCAAATTTTTTCGCAGAGAAACTCCTCAAATGCTATAATTTTCGAAAATCTGTCCTAAAAGGCTATTGCTCCACCTTTCCCGTGTTTTTCTCATTTCAAAGGTCCTTGATTGGGTTAAATTTCAGGATGGTGTAACTATGTTGTCTGGCGTTTTTTTCGGGTGATCTTTTTTTTCATTTTGCAAATTTTGTCGTAAGGAATGTCGTGAAAAGCAACAATTTTCGAAATCCAAAGCTAAAAGGTCTTTGGATCACCTATCTCATTTTTTTTCTCATTTTCACAGGTGTTTGATGTGGTTAAATTTCGGAATAGCTTAACTTAGTCGTCTGGCATGCTTTTGGGGTGATCTTTCTTTTGATTATACGAATTTTTTCGCGGAAAAACTCTTCTAATGCTGTAACATACAAAAATCTATCCTAAAAGGCTATTGTACCACCTTTCCCGTGTTTTGGTCAGTTCAAAGGTTTTGATTGGGTTACATTTCAGGATAGTGTAACTGTGTCGTCTGGCGTTCTTTTCGGGTGATCTTTTTTTTCATATTGCACATTTTGTCACGAGGAATGTCGTGAAACGCAACAATTTATGAAAACCGGAGCTAAAAGGTCTTTGGATTACCTATCTCAATTTTTGTTCATTTTCATAGTTGTTTGATGGGGTTAAATTTCGGAATGGCGTAACTTAGTCATCTGGTGTGCTTTTGGGGCGATCTTTCTTTTGATCATGCGAATTTTTTTGCTGATAAAGTCCTCAAATGCTATAATTTCAGCTAATTTGTCCTAAAAGGCTATTGTACCACCATTCCCGTGTTTTGCTCATTTCAAAGGTGCTTGATTGGATTAAATTTCAGGATAATGTAACTATCTCGTCTAGCGTTCTTTTCGGGTGATCTTTTTTTTCATTTTGCAAATTTTGTCGTGAGGAATGTCGTGAAAAGCAACAATTTACGAAATCTAGAGCTAAAAGGTCTTTGGATCACCTGTCTCATTTTTTTCTCATTTTCACAGGTGTTTGATGGGGTTAAATTTCGGAATGGCGTAACTTGGTCGTTTTGTGTGCTTTTGGGCTGATCTTTCTTTTGATTATGCGAATTTTTTTGAGGAGAAAGTCCTCAAATGCTATAATTTTAGGAAATTTATCCTAAAAGGCTATTGTACCACCTTTCCCGTGTTTTGCTCATTTCAAAGGTGCTTGATTGGCTTAAATTTCAGGATAGTGTAACTATGTCGTCTGGCGTTCTTTTCAGGTGATCGTATTTTTCATGTTGCAAATTTTGTCGTGAGCAATGTCGTGAAAAGCAACAATTAACGAAAACCGGAGCCGAAAGGTCTTTGGATCACCTATCTCACTTTTTGCTAATTTTCAAATATGTTTGACGGGGATAAAATTCGGACTAGCATAACTTAGTGGTCTGGCGTTCTATTCGGGTGACCTTTTGTTTTATTTTGCAAATTTTCTCGTGAGGAATATCGTGAAAAGAAACAATTTACGAAAACTTGTGTTAAAAGGCCTTTGGATAACATATCCCGTTCTTTGCTGTTTTCAAAGGTGTTTGATGGGGTTAAATTTCGGTATAGGGTAACTTAGTCGCCTGGCATGGCATTCAATGATCTTTTGCTTTATTTTGCTAATTTTATCGTGAGGAACATCATGAGAAGCAACAATTTACGAAAACCAGTGCTTAAAGGCGTTTAGATAACCTATCCCATTTTTTGCTCAATTTAAAAGGTGTTTGATGGGATTAAATTTCGGAATAGCGTAACTTAGTCGTCTTGGTGTTCTTTTGGGGTGATCTTTCTTTTGATTATGCGAATTTTTTCGGAGAGAAAGTCCGCAAATGATATAATTTTCGAAAATCTGTCCTAAAAGGCTATTGCACCACCTTTCCCGTGTTTTGCTCATTTCAAAGGTACTTGATTGGATTAAATGTCAAGATAGTGTAACTATGTCGTTTGGCGTTCTTTTCGGGTGATCTTGTTTTTCATTTTACAAATTTTGTCGTGAGGAATGTCGTGAAAAGCAACAATTAACGAAAACCGGAGCTAAAAGGTCTTTGGATCACCTATCTCATTTTTTGCTAATTTTCAAATGTGTTTGATGGGGTTAAATTTCGGAATGGCGTAACTTGGTCGTCTGGTGTTCTTTTGGGGTGATCTTTCTTTTGATTATGCAAATTTTTTCACGAAGAAAGTTCTCAAATGCTATAATTTTCGAAAATTTGTCCTAAAAGGCTATTTTACCACCTTTCATGTGTTTTGCTCATTTCAAAGGTGCTTGATTAGGTTAAATTTCAAGATAGTGAAACTATGTCGTCTGGCGTTCTTTTCGGGTGGTCTTTTTTTTCATTTTGCAAATTTTGTCGTGAGGAATGTCGTGAAAAGCAACAATTTATGAAATCTAGAGCTAAAAGGTCTTTGGATCACCTATCTCATTTTTTTGCTCAATTTCACGGGTGTTTGATGGGATTAAATTTCGGAATGGCGTAACTTAGTCGTCTGGTGTGCTTTTGGGGTGATCTTTCTTTTGATTATGCGAATTTTTTTGAGGAGAAAGTCCTCAAATGCTATAATTTCCGAAAATTTGTTCTAAAAGGCTATTGTACCACCTTTCCCGTGTTTTGCTCATTTCAAAGGTCCTTGATTGGGTTAAATTTCAAGATAGTGTAACTATGTCGTCTGGCGTTCTTTTCGGGTGATCTTATTTTTCATTTTACAAATTTTGTAGCGAGCAATGTCGTGAAAAGCAACAATTAACGAAAACCGGAGCCGAAAGGTCTTTGGATCACCTATCTCACTTTTTGCTAATTTTCAAATATGTTTGATGGGGATAAAATTCGGAATAGCGTAACTTAGTTGTCTGGAGTTCTATTCGGGTGACCTTTTGTTTTATTTTGCAAATTTTCTCGTTAGGAATATCGTGAAAAGCAACAATTTACGAAAACTTGTGCTAAAAGGCCTTTGGATAACTTATCCCGTTCTTTGCTCTTTTCAAAGGTGTTTGATTGGATTAAATTTCGGTAGAACGTAACTTAGTCGCCTGGCATTCCATTCAATGATCTTTTGCTTTATTTTGCTAATTTTATCGTGAGAAACATCGTGAAAAGCAACAATTTACGAAAACCTGTGCTTAAAGGCTTTTGGATTTGGATAACCTATCCCATTTTTTGCTCAATTTCAAAGGTGTTTGATGGGATTAAATTTCGGAATAGCGTAACTTAGTCGTCTGGTGTGGTTTTGGGGTGATCTTTTTTTGATTATCCGAATTTTTTCGCAGAGAAAGTCCTCGAATGCTATAATTTTTGAAAATCTGTCCTAAAAGGCTATTGCACCACCTTTCTCGTGTTTTGCTCATTTCAAAGGTGCTTGATTGGGTTAAATTTCAAGATAGTGTAACTATGTCATCTGGCGTTCTTTTTGGGTGATCTTATTTTTCATTTTTCAAATTTTGTCGTGAGGAATGTCGTGAAAAGGGACAATTAACGAAAACCGGAGCCAAAAGGTCTTTGGATCACCTATCTCACTTTTTGCTAATTTTCAAAGGTGTTTGATGGGGTTAAATTTCGGAATAGCGTAACTTAGTCGTCTGGCGTTTTATTCGGGTGACCTTTTGTTTTATTTTGCAAACTTTCTCGTGAGGAATGTCGTTAAAAGCAACAATTTATGAAAACCTGTGCTTAAAGGCGTTTGGATGACCTATCCCATTTTTTGCTCAATTTCAAAGGTTTTTGATGGGATTAAATTTCGAAATAGCGTAACTTAGTCGTCTGGTGTGTTTTTGGGATGATCTTTCTTTTGATTATGCGAATTTTTTCGCAGGGAACATCCTCAAATGCTATAATTTACGAAAATCTGTCCTAAAAGGCTATTGTACTACCCTTCCCGTGTTTTGCTCATTTCAAAGGTGCTTGGTTGGGTTAAATTTCAGGATGGTGTAACTATGTCTTCTGGCATTCTTTTCGGGTGATCTTCTTTTTCATTTTGCAAATTTTGTCGTAAGGATTGTCATGAAAAGCAACAATTTACGAAATCCAGAGCTAAAAGGTCTTTGGATCATCTATCTCATTTTTTTCTCATTTTCACAGGTGTTTGATGTGGTTAAATTTCGGAATAGCGTAACTTAGTCGTCCGGCATGCTTTTGGGGTGATCTTTCTGTTGATTATCCGAATTTTTTCGCGAGGAAAATCTTCTAATGCTATAATATCCGAAAATCTATCCTAAAAGGCTATTGTACCACCTTTCCCGTGTTTTGCTCATTTCAAAAGGTTTTGAGTGGGTTAAATTTCAGGATAGTGTAACTATGTTGTCTGGCGTTCTTTTCGGGCCATCTTTTTTTTCATTTTGCACATTTTGTCTCGAGGAATGTCATGAAAAGCAACAATTTACGAAAACCGGAGCAAAAATGTCTTTGGATCACCTATCTCATTTTTTGTTCATTTTCATAGTTGTTTGATAAGGTTAAATTTCGGAATGGCGTAACTTAGTCGTCTGGTGTGCTTTTGGGGTGATCTTTTTTTTGATTATGCGAATTTTTTTGCGAAGAAAGTCCTCAAATGCTATAATTTCAGAAAATTTGTCCTAAAAGGCTATTGTACCACCTTTCCCGTGTTTTGCTCATTTCAAAGGTGCTTGATTGGGTTAAATTTCAGGATAGTATAACTATGTCGTCTGGCGTTCTTTTCGGGTGATCTTATTTTTCATTTTGCAAATTTTGTCGTGAGCAATGTCGTGAAAAGCAACAATTAAGGAAAACCGGAGCCGAAAGGTCTTTGGATCACCTATCTCACTTTTTGCTAATTTTCAAATGTTTTTGATGGGGTTAAATTTCGGAATAGCGTAATTTAGTCGTCTGGCGTTCTATTCGGATGACCTTTGTTTTTATTTTGCAAATTTTCTCGTGCGAAATGTCGTGAAAAGCAATAATTTACGAAAACTAGTGCTAAAAGGCCTTTGGATAACTTATCCCGTTCTTTGCTCTTTTCAAAGTTGTTTGATTGGGTTAAATTTCGGTATAGTGTAACTTAGTCGCCTGGCATTCCATTCAATGATCTTTTGCGTTATTTTGCAAATTTTATCTCGAGGAATATCGTGAAAAGCAACAATTTACGAAAACCTGTGCTTAAAGGCGTTTGGATAACCGATCCCATTTTTTGCTCAATTTAAAAGGTGTTTGATGGGATTAAATTTCGGAATAGCGTAACTTAGTTGTCTGGTGTTCTTTTGGGGTGATCTTTCTTTTGATTATGCGAATTTTTTCGCAGAGAAAGTCCGCAAATGCTATAATTTTCGAAAATCTGTCCTAGAAGGCTATTGCACCACCTTTCCCGTGTTTTGCTCATTTCAAAGGTGCTTGAATGGGTTAAATTTCAAGATAGTGTAATTATGTCGTTTGGCGATCTTTTCGGGTGATCTTATTTTTCATTTTACAAATTTTGTAGTGAGGAATGTCGTGAAAAGCAACAATTAACGAAAACTGGAGCTAAAAGGTCTTTGGATCACCTATCTCATTTTTTTCTCATTTTCACAGGTGTTTGATGGGATTAAATTTCGGAATGGCGTAACTTGGTCGTCTGGTGTGCTTTTCGGGTGATCTTTCTTTTGATTATGCGAATTTTTTTTAGGAGAAAGTCCTCAAATGCTATAATTTCTGAAAATTTGTCATAAAAGGCTATTGTACCACCTTTCCCGTATTTTGCTCATTTCAAAGGTGCTTGATTGGGTTAAATTTCAGGATTGTGTAACTATGTCGTCTGGCGTTCTTTTCGGGTGATCTTATTTTTCATTTTGCAAATTTTGCGTGAGCAATGTCGTGAAAAGCAACAATTAACGAAAACCGGAGCCGAAAGGTCTTTGGATCACTGTTGAC
>JASUUD010000041.1:0-47483 GCA_031216285.1 Syzygium syzygioides | reverse complement strand
GCCCGACGTCGGCAAGGGCAACCCTCGCTCGACGCCGGTGAGGACGACCCATGCCAGCTTCCACCTTTGGCAGGTTGCCGGACCGGCAACCGACCAAAGGTTGAAGGTGAAGAAAAAAAAAGAAAAAAAAAGAAAAAAATAATATTAAAAATTAGTTTGGGGTAAAATTATCACATGTGTACCAGTTTGGAGTTTTTTGTAGTATGTTCGAGGTAAAATTGTCACAGGTGTACCAGTTCGGGGTTTTTTATGGTCAAAAAAATAATTTGGGGTAAATGTGCCACAAGTATACCAGTTTAGGATTAGGTTAAACCACGAAAAACTCCAAATTGATACATTTGTGACAAATTTGCCCCAAACTATTTTTTTGATCACAAAAAACCCTAAACTGGTACACCCGTGATAATTTTACCCCGAATTATTTTTTTGACCATCAAAAAGCCTACACTGGTATACCTGTGACAATTTTACTCCCAAATTAATTTTTTGACCACCAAAAACCTCAAACTGGTACACCTGTGACAAATTTACCCTCTGTTAGTTTCTGTTAAATTTTACTATCTTATTGTTAAGTTTAATGACACGTGGTAATTGACATGTGTACCGATTTTGGCTTTTACCCCTCTGTTTGTCACAAGTTTATCAATTTGTAATTTTTTGTGATATTAATATAATTTAACAGACATTGGCTGCGTTTGGGATTAGCTTTCCCAAGGGCCTTTAGGGGTCCAAAGCTCCTTCAGCCAAATATTGAGTGTTTGGCAAATTTTTTGCAACTCACCTTGAGGAAAAGAAAGCCTTCGGAAGGCTGAAAGCCCAAGGCAGGTCCTAAGCTGCCTTGGGCTTTTCAGCTTTCTCGGCATACAACTCCCAAGAGTAAGTGAAAATTTTTTTTTCCGAAATTACCCTCATCTTTTTGTTTATTTTCCAGTTTTGGCCTCATATGTACTGTTCATCGTCTTCTTCGTCGGTAACATACGAGGGCTGCGTTTGAGCTGTGTTTGTGAGGCAACGGCGATCGGTCGGAGGGGGGCCAGCGTGGTCGCGCAACCCACCGGCCATCGCCTGGGCTACGGCGACCGCCGCGAGGGGTCACGCGACCCAGGCAAGGACCGCCTGAGGTCGCGCGACCTTGACGACCCTCAAGGCCTGCCGGCAACCCAAATCCAGAAGCCGGTGGCCGTCGTCTCAGGCGAAAGGACCTCCGGCAGCCCTCGGCGACCACCGACGAGCTGAGGTCGGTCGAGATTTGCGTCTGAGGCGAGATCTGCGAGGCGCCGGCGCCAGATCTCGCCTCATTCGCGATGTGGGTCGCGGTCCTTTCGTCGATACCGACGAGCTGAGGTCGGTCAGCCTCGGGCGAGGCCGCGAGGCGTCAGATCTGGGTCGTCGTCTTCGCAGAACTGGAAGAACGAAGATGTCGTCGTTCCTGCAGTCGCTTCTGGATCCGAAGAAGAACTGGTTCGCCGCCCAGAACGTGAAATCCCTCTCCAAGCGCCTCCGCCACTACGGTCCGTTCCGAAGCAGCACCACCACCACCACAACTTCCTTCCTTCCTTCATCATCGATTCCCCCGTTTTCTCTCTCTCTTCGTTCCTTTTTGCTCTCGCCATCGATTCGAGGATTGCGATTGCTCGATTTGGTTCTTCGTTCGCCGGCGGCTCTCGCCTGGTTTTGGCGACCCTCGTCGGGGGTCGCTCGACCCCAGGCAGCCCTCGTTGATGGTTGCCGAGGGCTGCCAGAGGTCCTTTTGCCTCAGACGACGGCCGCCGGTACCGAATCTGGGCCGCCAGCGGCCGGCTGCCCTTCAACGGAGCCGGCGAAGAATTTCAACATTTTTAATAAAAAATAAAAAAAGAGCTTTGCAAGTATAATTTTTCCAAACACTATTTTACCCAAAATTACTTTGCAAAGGATTTTTAAGTTATAACTTACCAAACACAATTTGCATTTTCAAAAACCTCTTTAACCTGAAGTCCTTTACATTTCCCCAAAGACTTTCTCCCAAAGCGTTCCCAAACGCAGCCATTAACAGAGGGTAAATTTGCCACAAATATACCAGTTTTGGGTTTTTAGTGGTCAAAAAATTAGTTTGGGGGTAAAATTATCATAAATATACCAATGTAGAATTTTTGGTAGTCAAAGAAACAATTCGGGGTAAAAGTGTCATAAGTGTACCAATTTGAAGTTTTTTGTGGTCACAAAAATAGTTCGGGGTAAATTTATCACAGGTGTACTAGCTTGGGGTTTTTTATGGTCAAAAAATAGTTCGGGGTAAAATTGTCACAGGTATATCAGTTTAGGATTTTTCGTGATATTAACCCTAAAAGATATGGATATCTTTCTTTGGTGCAGTCAGTTTTGATGATGCGCTGGCGGAGTCAAACTTGGTTTCACGGGGGTCTATCTATAAATGCCCATGGGTTAGATAACACTTCCTTTAACGGAGCGAACAAGCGCCGTTTTAAGCAAGTGCTTGGCATAGGTTATCTCCGTGGGTTTGTTTGTGAAATACACAAAAAATTCAAGTGTTAAAGTCGATTAAATCTTGTGATAAGATTTATGTATATTTCTTTCATGAGATTAAGAGATTATTTCGGGAGGAATTATGAAACTAAATACTACATGAGTTATTTGATGTAATTGAGACTCGGAAATACTCTGAGAGTGCTTGAGTGACTCGAGTGTGGTCATAATATTCGCTATATCGATTGATCTATAGTGGAATTTGTTGCTACTCTCCCCGTGGATGTAAGTTATTATGACCGAATCACGTAAATCTAGTGTCCGATTTATTTTATTCTATCAATTTTACCGTTCAATTGCTTGCCTTTGCAACACAAACGAACTCATGTTTTCACCACTCATTTCGGCTCTTGTGTCTTACTCTTGTCTCGTTTGCGAGAAGTCTAATGCATTTGGGATTTTATCTGTTTAAGATAGTCAACTTCATCGTAAAAAAGTCTTGTCTCGCCAAGTCACACGCGTCTATAGTTTTCAATTAAAAACCTCATTTTTTTTATCATAACACTAAATAGTCGAGTATTTTGATTCGACTTCTCACCAAATATCTTATCTCTCATTGTGGAAGACAAATGAATTAGGGGTGTCAACACCGAATAGTATACCCGAACTAGAACACGAACCGACCCGACTAGACCTAACCAGATGTTTCCGGTATTTTCGGGCCGATCTACTTCATGGTCGAGGATTAACTAAGCAAATGGGTATGATAATGGTTTCGGTTCGGTTCATGTTTATGAACACGAACCGAACTGAAACACATATTTTTATTTTTATTTTTATTTTTAGAACCGAAATACAAAGTAAAGATCCTTTCTTCTCAATGGTTTCCGTTAGTCAACACTTTTCAAAATAATCTCTCTTTTGTTGATTGACTCAATTATAAATTCCAGGTAGGTTTCAACAACGTGGAAAAAATAGCGGATTGGAGCACAAATACTCCCATATTAATGTTGAGGAAAACTCCTATTAATTTTGAAGTTGACAAAACCTTCTACATATTTATAAAGTCCGATACTTATTCTGAACTAATTTACTCCAGTTCTGAGATTCAGACGCAGAATTAGTCTGATGCAGATGAAGAAATTATTTGGATGCAGACATAGAAGTTCTTCAAATGCAGACGCAGAATTTCTTAAGACGCAGAATTTAGAACCAAACAAAACAGCTAGTAATCCTGCATGGATTTCACAGAAAGAAAGTTTTGATTGTTTCAATCTAAGGCAATAATTGATTGACAATCAAATACTTCAACAAGAATGCATTACAACAGATAAAACTCTACTTATGGAAACTAAGATTATGATTGTATGGGCGACCAGACTCAGCGGGATTCAGAATCTGTCATCCTACAACTACTCAATCCTTATTACACACATATGTCCAAGGTGAAGATTGGAAGATTATCCTCTAAAAGCTGTCCAACGGCTAGTGTAGATGTAGAGGAGTATTTAAGGAGATCAACGAGCAGCAGAAGGTAAACAAAATCAAGAATCAACAAGTCTAAAGTCTGAGCATACTCCAATCATTTCTCTTGTCGTTCTGAGCCAAAGATTAAGATCTTGAGGGATACTTTGTAAGGGTGATTGTGTGAGATAGAGAGTCCTATCATACACAAGAGTGCTGTTACTCAAAAAATATGTAAATTCCTCTTGATTACATAGTAAAATCCAATCGATAGGCTGTAAACGTGGGAGAGTGGACATATGCTTGCTATAAGCCGAACCACTATAAACTTGTATGCAGTTTTTCTATCCCTTATCTCTTTATTTACATTCTACACATCAAGAGCATTGTCTATATAATCTGTCTTGAATCTGAATTTTATTCAGACTCAATTGTGATCTTTCATTTTCGCATAAATTGTTTAAGATCACCTATTCACCCCCCTCTAGGTGATCCTTGCTAGCTACATCAATTGGTATCAGAGCGGGTTGCTCATTTATTGAAGTGTTTTACTTTTGAGCTAACGATCTACATGACTAGCTATGGTGCTCCAGGGCTCATTGAAGAACAGAGCAATGACATACCACCATATTTCGATGGCAAGGAATATAGTGTCTGGAAAAATAAAATGAACGCATTCATAAAGTCAATTGATCACATGCAATGGGATATCATCATCAAAGGAGTCAATTCAAAATTTTCTAATTCAAAAGAAAAGGCATATGCAAGCAAAGCAACATATCCTCCATTATCTCAAACTGAGATATCTAGAAGAGAAACTTTGGATTCCAAAGTAATTTACTCTCTCTATTGTGCTTTATCTCCTATTGAATATAAAAAAGTTGCTGCTTGTGAATCAGCTAAAGAAATTTAGGATACTCTCCATGTTACTTATGAAGGAACAGATCGAGCCAAGGAAACTCAAATCAATCTTTTGCTTAGTCAATACGAATCCTTCAAAATGAAGCCTGGAGAATCAATTACTGATTTGTATGATAGGTTTACTGACATAGTAAACGGTATTCCCTATCAAGGACAACCAGTTCCAGATGCATTGAAAGTCAACAAACTTCTGAGAGGACTGATAAATCAGTGGGATAACATCAAAATATCTCTTCGAGAGACACAAAGGATCAAGCCTCTAACGGTGAATGAGTTAATTGGAACTCTTCAATCATATGAGACTGAGAATTGGAATGAAAAGAACGAATCCAGAGGTAATAAGTCAATTACTTTGGAGACTAATATTGATTCTGATGCAAATTCTGAAGATGAAGATGTTGACAATGAAGAACTAGCTCTCTTTATAAAGAAGTACAAGAAAATGAAGATCAAAGAAAGAAACTTCAAAGGTAAGAAGCCTTTTGATAAGAAAAAGTCTTTCGATGAAACAGAGAAATCAAAGGATGTTATATGCTTTCATTGTAAGAAACGTGGACATATCAAGCCAAACTGTCCACTTCTGAAAAAGAAGATCAAGTTTGAGAAAGCAAAGAAGGCTTTAAAAACAGAAATCTGGAGTGATACATAGTGCGAAGACAGTGATGAAGATATCTCAAATTTCTGTCTAATGGCTAAGTCAGACTCATATTCAAATTCAAATTTTGATTCTGATCCTAAAGTGAAAATTGAGGTAAAGCATTCTGATATGCCTATTGAAGTATCAAATCATATTGATGAATTATGCTTTGAATTTAAGACTACTCTTAAAAGAATCTCTTCTTTGAAAAAGGAAAATTCTTCACTGAGGCAACAGGATATTTCTCAAAAAGAAAAGATCGATTTCCTTCAAAAAGAATTCCATCAAATCAAGGAAAGTCGAGATTTTCTTTCCAAAGAAAATGTTGTTTTGAAAAAGAAAGTTTCAGAAATTACTTCCAAATTTTCAAAAGGTTCAGAAACATTGAAGTATATCCTTTCTATCAAAATTCCTTATTATAACAAATCCGATCTTAGATTTGTGAAGGAAAGTGATAGCTTGATTGATTTTCCAAAGGTCAATGAGAGATTAAGACAAAGACCTCTTCGACAAGTTTATAAAAACTATTTCAAAAGGAATTTTGTAAAACCTGTTGGCCAAAGTGCACTCAAGTGCTCAAAATGTGGAGATCCACAATATTTTGAGAATGAATGTCCTAAGGTCTGGAGATCTATTCAAAGAGATTTTGTTAAGACAGCCTATACTAATGCTCAAGAACCCAAACAAATTTGGGTACCAAAGAAAACTTGAGATGTTGTGATTTTTGCAGGTTACCACAAAAAGAAAAAGAAAGTGGTACCAGATTGGGGTATATCAGTATGAAACAAATCTCAAAGATCTCAAACAAGAAACTGGTTTGAGGTCTGCCAGATTTGAAATACAAGAAAACAGAGTTATGCAATGCCTGCACTCCAGGAAAACAAGTAAGGAGTTCTTTTAAATCTATACATCATGTTTCCACTAATCGTGCTTTGCAGCTTCT
Organism: Syzygium syzygioides; assembly: GCA_031216285.1. Lineage (NCBI taxonomy): Eukaryota > Viridiplantae > Streptophyta > Magnoliopsida > Myrtales > Myrtaceae > Syzygium > Syzygium syzygioides. Next base: position 41,052 of record JASUUD010000041.1, on the reverse strand, counting down.
TCATATGGATCTGTTTGGACCAACCAGAACACAAAGTATTGGTGGTAAGAAGTATTATTTAGTTATTATTGATGACTTCACAAGATTTACTTGGGTGTTCTTCCTTACTCATAAAAATGAAGCATTTTCATATTTTTCAAAATTTACAAAAAGAGTTCAGAATGAAAATGACTATACCATTTCCTACATTAAAACTGATCATGGGGGAGAATTTGAAAATCAAAATTTTTCAGATTTTTATGAGAAAAATGGCTTTCGACACAATTTTTCTACTCCATATACACTAGAACAGAATGGTGTTGTGGAAAGGAAAAATCGTTCATTGCAAGAAATGGCAAGAACTCTGTTGATTGAAAGCAAGATTCTTTTTCATTTCTAGGCAGATGCAGTTTTTACATCATGTTATATCATTAACAGAGTTTTTCTCAGACCCATTCTTGAGAGAACCTTCTATGAGCTTTACAAAGGTAGAAAGCCCAGTATCTCATATTTTCATGTGTTTGGTTGTAAATGCTTTATTCTAAAAAATCCAAATGATCGTCCTGGTAAGTTTGATGAGAAAACAGATGAAGGATTCTTACTTGAATATTCTACTACAAGTAAAGCATATAGAGTTTTTAACAAGAACTCTCAAATTGTGAAAGAAATAATGAATGTAAGGTTTAAAGAAAATATTCAGATTCACAAAGATGAATCTGAATCATCTCCCAACATTCAAGAGTTTTCAGAAGGTCATCAAGAATCTCCAAAGATCGTAGAATCTGTAGAATAAGGAAAAGAAGACAAAATACAGACTCAACAAGAATCTTCAGAGTCTGCAGATATTCAGAAGGAAAGATTTGACAAAAACTGGAAACATAAATCCAGTCATCCGAAGAAGCTCATCATTAGATAAATAGAAGATGGTATCAAGACTAGATCCAAACACAAGGAGAACATCAGCAACTTGGCATTGATATCAGAAATTGAACCAAAAGAAGTTAGTGAAGTTTTATCAGATGAAAGCTGGATCGATGCTATGCAGGAGGAACTTCAGCAGTTCAGAATCAATAAAGTATGGGAGCTTGTGTTAAGACCCAAAAATCATCCAGTAATTAGAACAAAATGGGTATTCATAAACCAACTGGATGACAAAGGAAAAGTCACAAGAAACAAAATAAGATTGGTTGCAAAAGGCTATTCTCAAGAAGAAGGCATAGATTATGATGAAACATATGCATCAGTTGCAAGGTTAGAAGCCATTCGGCTACTATTAGCTTATGATTGTTTCCATAACTTTAAATTGTTTTAGATGGACGTGAAAAGTGCCTTTCTGAATGGACATATCAAAGAAGAAGTATATGTGGAACAACCACCTGGTTTCGAAGAACCAAGAAAGACTGATTATGTCTACATACTCAAAAAGGCCATTTACGATCTGAAACAAGCGCCCAGAGCTTAGTACGAAAGGTTGAGTACCTTCCTTCTGCAAAATGACTTCATAAAAGGTAAGGTTGATACAACTCTATTCATCAAGAGAAAAGGTAAGGACTTTCTACTTATTTAGATTTATGTTGATGATATTATTTTTGGTTCCTCTAACGAACTGCTTTGCAAAGAATTTTCAAAGAATATGCAGAATGAATTAAAGATGAGTATGATGGGCGAGCTTACATTCTTTCTTGGCTTACAAGTGAAACAAACCAAAGATGGTACATTCATTTGCCAAGAGAAGTATGCTAAGGAGATTGTCAAGAAGTTTGGATTGCAAAATAGTAAGAAAACAGACACTCCAATGTCCCATACATCCAAACTGGACAAGGATAAACATGGTAAAAAGGTGGACCAAAAGGTATACAGAAGCATGATAGGTTCATTATTATATCTTACTGCATCTAGACCTGACATACTTTTTAGTGTCTGTATGTGCGTGAGATTTCAATCAGACACAAGGGAATCTCATTTTTCTGCAGTAAAGAGAATAATCAAATATATTGGACATATCCAATATTAGGTCTTTGGCATTCCAAAGATTCAGATTTTACTCTTACTGGATATTTTGATGCTGATTTAGCTGGATGTAAAGTGGACAGGAAAAATACTTCATGTACATGTCAACTGCTTGGGAATATGTTAGTATCCTAGTACTCAAAGAAGCAAAATACAGTTGCATTTTCTACAACAGAAGCAGAATATGTAGCATTTGGAAGTTGTTGTGCACAAATTCTATGGATGAAGCAGCAGTTACAAGACTTTGCCATTGAAGAATCAAGTGTTGCAATCAAATGTGACAACACAAGTGCAATCAATTTGATAAAGAACCCCATTCTTCATTCTCGAGTTAAGCATATTAAAATCAAGCATCATTTTATTCGAGATCATATTCAAAATGGTAATGTGAATATTCAATTCATTGATTCTAAAAATCAATTAGCTGATATATTTACTAAACCTCTTGATAAATCTTCATTTGAGTTCATAAGAAACAAACTGTGCATTACTTATCCATTTTCTTGAAGTGTTTGATAGACAGGAATTTTTCAGACTCAAATGTTCTCAGTCTGAACATTTTTCAGACTCACAAAAAACGGTACGTCCCTTATTCAAATTTTGGCGAATATATTTTTGGCATCTTTGGTAGGATATATTCATAATCGTTACTTTTTGGAAGTAAATCAGGTATGTATTCTAATTTATCTGATTAATTGTGCTTCATATATTGTTATGATGTCATCATGTTTGATTATGTTTCAAAGAGTATATTTCCTTCCTACTTGTTTGGGATATCTTTTTATTTTCTAAAAGTAACTTTTTCCTTCCCAAAAACCGTCCTTCTCGTTTATAAACCTATTAGTCTCTTTTCAAGACCCTATCAGTACGATATTTTACTCTTCAAACCCTTCCAATATTCAGAGACTCTCCTCTTCTTCCTCCAAAGATCAAAACTTTTTACTCCAGAAGTAATCAAAATGCCTTTCAAGAGAAGATCTTTATGCATTCTCAACCAAGACTCCAAATCTACTGCACCGGCGGAGTATATGGAGATTTCATATACAAAGTCGAATCATCATGAAGATCCTTTAGAAGCAACTCCACCACCGAAGCGATCATCGCCTCAAAAATCATCGGGGTGGCCTCAGAGAATGTAAACTTTGCTCAGGGCTCAAAAAGGTATCTTTCATATTCTAATTGTCCAGAAGATCAGTGATTCTATGCAAGATCATTATCAACTATCTGAAGCCCAAAGCAGCATCCAAGACTGACTTATCCAAGTCAGAAATTAAGCTTATCTGGTCTATCCTGAAAGGTCAATCTTTCTCTCTTCCCCATATCATCATTTTCCATATGTATAGAACATTACAGAAAGGACAAGGGACAACTTCCATATGGTGCTCTTATCTCACGAATCTTTATGTTCCTCAAGATATCCATTCCTGATGAGATGAGCAAAACCCTTATACCTTGTATGTTTGTTGGTGAAAGAATGCTTTAAAAAATGAAGCAATTTGATGATGTAAGGGAGGAAGTGAGAAGAAAAGAGACTGAACAGTCGGATGCACAATCTGTTGGAAAAAAAATTGAGAAAGAAAAAGAGCAAAAGAAAAGAACTAGTTCAACCAGCAAGCAGTCTGATTCTCCTACCCCAATCAAAGTGTACAGCAAGAAACGAAGAATTCTTCTGCATGATGAAAATGATGAAGCAGAACTAGAGCACTTTGAAACAGGAGGCCCAGAACATGTTCCTGAATCAGTTTCCAAGGTTTTAGAACCAATTCATGAAGAACATGTTTTTGAAGATCCTGTACCTATTTAGGGGGGATTCCACCAAAATTAGCCACAGGATACAATCAGTCTGAGCAAGCTAATGTCCAAGAACAGCCATCTGACAATCAGAACATTCTCTCTATTCTGCTCGAAATTAAAGGCAAGCAAGCTGCACTAGAACAAGGCATGAAGAATCTACAAAGAATTGTTAAAGAAAACAACAAATCTCAACAGCTTCAGGCAGCAGCAAACAAGGCAGATCTAGAGAAAGCCATTGCTATGTGTTCAGCCAACATGGATAAGACCATAGAACAATGCAATTCGAAGATTGAGGAGGCTGTCTCAATATTGGAAAATTTTCAACTGATTTGTACTCCTTTAAAAAAAATAGCCTGTTTTTCAACATTTCTCTCCAACTCATCTAACTTTCATTCGGTTTGTAATATAACTAACAATTTTTGTTAGCCTGGTTGATTGTTTAGTATCTATGATTTATTCTCTCTGTTATTTTTTCTGATGACAAAAAGGAGGAGAAATTAGATGCAGATTTGTTATATTAATATGCAAGATCAAATGCAGGTTATATGCAAAGGAAGAGAAAGACACAGATATCAGAGTTTGCTCTTTCAATTTCAATCTGTGCCTCAATGCGCTTAATATACTTACAAATCAATTTCAAATTAATTCAATCTACGGGAAAGTTTTGTCACCATAAAAAAAGAGGAGATTGTTGAGGAAAACTCCTATTAATTTTGAAGTTGACTAAACCTTCTGCATATTTATAAAGTCCTATACTTATTCTGAACTAATTTACTCCAGTTCTGAGATTCAGACGCAGAATTAGTCAAATGCAAACGAAGAAATTATTCAGACGCAGATGCAAAAGTTCTTCAGATGCAAATGCAGAAGTTCTTCAGATACAGACGTAGAATTTTTTCAAACGCAAAATTCAGAACCAAACAAAATAGCTAGTAATCCGGTATGGATTTCATAGAAGGAAAGTTTTTATTGTTTCAATCTAAGGCAATAATTGATTGACAATCAAATACTTCGACAAGAATGCATTACAACGGATCAACTCTACTTATGGAAACCAAGATTCTGATTGTATGGGCGACCAGAATTAGCGGGATTCAGAATCTGTCATCCAACAGCTACTCAATCCTTATTATACAAATATGTCCAAGGTGAAGATTGAAAGATGATCATCTGAAAGCTGTCTAACGGCTACTGTGAATGTAGAGGAGTATTTAAGGAGATCAACGAGCAACAGAAGGAGAACAGAATCAAGAATCAACAAGTCCAAAGTTTGAGCATACTCCAATCATTTCTCTTGTCGTTCTGAGCCAAATATTAAGATCTTGAGGGATACTTTGTAAAGGTGATTGCGTGAGATAGAGAGTCCTATCATACACAAGAGTGCTGTCACTCATAATCTGTAAATTCCTCTTGATTACATAGTGAAATCCAGCCGATAGGCTGTAAGCGTGGAAGAGTGGACGTAGGCTTGCTCTAAACCGAATCACTATAAACTTGTGTGCAGTTTTTCTATTCCTTATCTCTTTATTTACATTCTGCACATCAAGAGCATTGTCTATATAATCTGTCTTGAATCTGAATTTTTTCAGACTCAACCGTGATCCTTGCTAGCTATATCAATTAACAGCAATCTCATGCAGTGAAATTCGACCAAATAAGCTTCTTCTGCTAAGAAGATTTTAAGCAGGCAATTATCCTCTAATATTTTTTAAGTCATTTTTTTTTCGCGTCGTTGAGGAGTTTCAACCAGTATGTTTGCGCTGTATATATGCATTAGATGGACTAGCTAGGAGCTTGGCCTCCATTCGTTGTATTTTGGACTTCTGACTGTGTCCCTTTTTCCCCTTCTGATTTACTTGGACCGAGCTGTTTGTAAATAAATTGTAATGTGTGCTTAAAGTAGCGAGGAATGGACGAGTTTAATCTTCATGGACAGTTCTTGCTGTTGTCCTTTGGTTTGTCGTGGAATTTGCGCCATCTATTCTACATACGAGCATATAGGGGTGTCAATAGGTCGGGTCGGGTCGGGCCTTTGTGATACCCTACTAGACCCGAAATCAACAGGGTCACGCTTGACCCACCCAGACCCGGCCCAAGACCCTGTTCAGAATATATCCCAAGGGCCGGGCCGGGCTGGGTCAGGTTTCGGGTTTTTGTTTTTGGCGGTAGATGGATTGGAAGCCTCCACAGCTTCCTGTGCATGGCTCTGAAACCTCAAGTCCGTCTGATCACGAATGAAATGACGGAGGAAAAAAAAGTCAGAACTTGAACACGCATGCGAACAGAAACTTCACTTTTCATCGTCATCATCACATACCTTGAAGTCCTGAGCGATTTCACGAACGAGGCGCCGGAAGGGCAGCTTGCAGATAAGTAGCTCGTTGCTCTTCTGGCACCGTCAACAGTGAGGCTTCTTCACTCCGCCGGTGGTCAGGGCCGATTTCCTCGCAGCTTGAGATTTCCCATTTACACAACCAAAATCAAAACGCGAACAACCAAACCCCCGATATTTTACCACGAATCGAAACACTTCCTATACGATAACACCAAAGGCAACAAAGAAAACCACAGAAATCGAACGGCTTGCAAAAACCCTAAAGGGAAGAACACGATACCTTGGTGGCAAGCTCCTTCCTGGGAGCTTTCCCACCGGTGGACTTGCGAGCAGTCTGCTTCATATGGGACATTCTTGCTTCAGATCAAATCGAGCAAAACGACGGAGCCTATCAAACCAACCAACATCATCAGATCCAGAAAACGACCAAGGCAAACGATTAGAAGAAGAAGAAGAAGCTTGAGAAATCCGACGAATTGATTCGATATCGAGAGAGCGAAACGAAGAGGAGATCGAATACCTCAGGAAGTCGGAACGAGAGTGAGATTGGAATCGGAGAGGGAGAGAGGTGCTTGCAAGAATTAGGGTTTCGAAATCAGATGATGATGAATGAATGCGGCTGCGCAGAAAGTGAGAGAAAGGAGAGAGAAGGGGAGTGATGAGAGAGCGGATTGTGGCCATGGGTGGCTTCGTGGCGTTAATGGGTCAGGCCCAACCCTACCCAAACCTAGTAATGCCCACACTTAAAAAGCCCTACCCAAAGAAGACAAGACCCAACCCTAAAATACCCCAAATTTTAGGGCCGGGTCGGGCCGGCGCGGGTTTTGTTGACAGCCCTACGAGCGTATATAATTTTAGTTCAAGGTCCTTTTTGGATGCGTCTCCTGTTTGTATCGTATGATCTAAGAGGGTTTAACTGGAGTGTCTAAATAACCTAAATTGATAGAAAACCTGATTAGCCTGTCCTGAACAAGATTGTAATCATGATGACGAGGATCACAGACTCTTTATCCGTAACATGGACATTTAAGTATTTGGTTCGATCAATCCCCTCGACACATGGGAGCCGCCCCATTTCTATGCAACAAATAGGACTCAAGCAGAGAGGATGACGAACTTGGCTCTCAAATTTACTAAGACTGAAGATTACTAGTAAGCATTACACATCTAAAAGCACCAGGACCGACTATTAATGGATACATGCAAACAACATAACACTCAAAAATAGCAAGTTGACACACGGCGTCACCAGTCACACCTCAAGGAAACATCGCACCCGCATTCAAATCTCTTGTATGGACCCTAGAACCATACTCAATTCTCCATCACTTGCCGAATTCCGATTGTGGTGAATTCTTTGCCGTCCCTTTTTTTCACTTTCTTTGCCTCTTCAAGGATCAGTTGACGGGGAGACCCCAAAAGTTTCAATGAGAAGATAGAAGGCATAGAAAGCGTTGGATTATTGAGTGGAGGGGCCAGTGGAGACAATTGTATTAGCTTGAACCCAAACAAAAAAAAATTAAAAACACATACACATACACGCACAAAACCCCGAAAACCCAACCCGATCCGGTTTTTGCGTTTTGGGTCATGTTCGATTCGTCCTCTGCACAAGTCTTTTTTTCTCTAATCCCTAGCAATAAAAGAAATCCTCTCATCTCATTAAAATTTAAAAACTAATTTCCTTTCATCATAAACAAACGCCAAAACGTTGCGCTTTATTTTTTGTTTGTAAGGGTTGCGCTTTATTTTTGTTCTTTCTTTTTTTGCATAATTTTTTATTGCGATACATAAACCATTTCGTATAATTATATAGAAGCCGAGTGTTAAAGATATATTTCCAAGGTTTTTCTTAGAAAACAGACACATAATTTGCATATATCATCATGATTCCTAAGATACATTATTTTCAAAGGTTAAGGTTTATGATGCATGCTTTAACGTATGCCGGACCTTCTTCTATATAATGGACATAGAATCAAAGGGAAGATGCAGAATCTTGCTGATCGAAGTTTTAGCATATTCATCCCCTTGCCTTAACTTCGTCCCCTCCAACAATGGAAGATGAAGCACAACGACTTGTGCACATGAACATCAACCTGGCACAGAGCAAATCGCTGCCGCCTGCGAAGCTTGAGCTAACCGTGGATGAGGTCATGGAAGAGTATGTCGGGTTGCTCGGGTTCTCGCAGCTGCTGCATGTGTTCTTGGTGTCGCTCACGTGGATATTCGACTCCCAGAACGTGCTGGTCACGATCTTCACCGATGCCCAGCCGTCAGCTTGGAGGTGCAAATCGCCGGGTTCATGTATCGATGCTGGCGGAGATGAAGGCGCCCTCACTTCGGTTTGTCAATTCGAGCCAGGGACTTGGGAGTGGGTTGGCAACACCAGCTCGTTGATCGCCGAATGGGGTCTCAATTGCAACCGCAAGTTCCTCGTCGCTGTACCTGCCTCTCTGTTCTTTCTTGGCTCTTTCTCTTTGTTAGGTACATTTGATTGATGAACACGCTCCTTTCGAATCACGATTCGGTTTTTCGTTCGCAGGATCTGCTGTTTATGGCCACTTGGCTGATGCGCGGCTAGGCCGGAAGAGAACAGTGCTGATTGCCTGCGTCTTGACGGCATTGACCTCTTTCCTCACCTCTCTTTCACCTTATGTATGGACGTTTGCCTTCCTCCGCTTCGCCAATGGCTTCGCTCGATTGGGAATCGGCATTTGCTGTCTTGTCCTTTCCACAGAAGCTGTAGGCCACAAATGGCGCGGGCAAGTCGGCCAATACGGCTTCTTCTTCTTCACCGCCGGGTTCCTTTCTCTCCCCTTGATCGCTTATCCGACGAGAAGTTGTTGGAGGGACCTGTACAAGATAATATCCATCTTTCCCCTGCTCTATTGCTTTCTCTTGGTCCCTTTTGTTTCCGAGTCGCCGCGCTGGCTTCTCATCAAGGGCCACGACGGAGAAGCGCTTGACGTGTTGAAGAAGTTCGCAAGGCTCAATGGGAAGAAGCTGCCCTCAAATCTAGTCCTTTCCAATCCGTCTCCCCCGACAACGGTCGGCAAAGACATGGGCGGTGGAGGATCAATGGCTGCTGAACCAGAAGAGAGCCTGTGGAGGACCAAATGGGCTGCTCAAAGAATGATCCTGGTCATGTCAGCCGGTTTCGAGCTCGGGTTGGTCTACTTCGGCATTCAATTAACGTCGAGAACCTCAACTTCAATCTTTACTTCACCGTGGCCCTCAACGCGATGATGGAAATCCCCGCGGTCTTCATTGGGAGCGTGCTCTTGAGCTTCATGAACCGCCGCCTGCTCTTCTCGCAGTCTGCCTTCATAGCCGGAGTCTCGTGCATCCTCTGCATCGTCTTTTCCCGAGAGAACCGCGGTAGCGGCGACACGGATAAAGAGGGCGGGAGTGGGAGTGGGAGCGGGAGCTGGGCGCAACTCATCATCGAAGGGGTGGGGTTCATGGCCGCTTCCACAGCGTTCGACGTTATTTACATCTACTGCGTCGAGCTGTTCCCCACCAATGCGAGGAACTTTGCCGTGTCCATACTGCGCCAAGCCCTCGTGTCGGGGGCCTCGATAGCGCCTCTGCTGGTCACGGTGGGCCGACTGTGCCTGTCCTTCTCGTTCCTCGTGTTTGGCTCGCTGTCCATCTTCAGCGCGGTCTGGAGCCTCTGGCTTCCTGAGACTAGGAATGCTCCTCTCTACGAGACCCTGAAACAGCAAGAAGAGGAGGAAAGCCTGAGCTGCGTATCCGATGATTCGGACTTTGAGCTCGGAAAGGATGTCAGAAGTTGATAGCCCGCCGGCTATATGATCACGCGACGGCTTCAATTTGCACGACGGTGTATGAACAGAAACTGAAAAGACCGTGCACACCAGATGACCAGAATCAGATTCTTACAAAGTGTAAAATATTCGATCGTTGTTTCATGTTGCAACTTCATTTAGGTTTGAAGATCTAAGCGTTAGCGTCATTGTGAAGATGCTCGGGTAAACCGAGGCGCGAACAGCCATCGAAAAATGTATATTGACATTGATTGGATTGCGATTGTTATGATTACGAAGCTGAATTATCGACGAGGCTTGACTGATTCTGCAGGGTTCATTTCGAAATATTAGAGGCAGAGTGTCGGATACTTACAGTTTCTTCACTCGCTTAGGAGGCGGCGACATATTCGAAATAAGCTCGGCGGAGCTTCGCAGGCCGAACAAACACGGCCGCCTCCATAACCACCATAACGAAGTGTTTGAAGCCTGAAAAGAAGGACATATTGCGTCTCTCGTGGAACAGAACTACCTGAATGTACACGGAAAAAAGCGTCGAACGTAACCGTCCGCATCGATGTACTGTTTCTTCTATTACAGAAAGAACCAACTAATCTTTTAGGTTGCAGAATTCACAAGCCTACATTTTCAAGGCCTTTCATACGGCTATTCACCAGAAGTTGCCATCTAACAGTGCAAAACTGTGTTCCGTTTGCCTACTTCATGGTGGCTCGAGAGCGCCGGACGATGACAAGATCCTAAACGGCGGAGGAACCATAACCGTCTGGATCGATTCCAGGCATGTTCACTGACAATGTGCTTGTCCGACCAACATCGGCAACTGTTTTGCTGGATATGGTCCCGCGATGAAAAATAATTCACCGAACGTTGTTTTTCGATTTTTTATGAGAGGAGACCGGGTTTTGTGGCGATTCCGGATAGAGATATCTAGGTGAGAATAAAGAACTCGTTTGCCCCGATCAAGCAGTTCAAATTCAGGCCGTGACAAGATTCGATCAGCAAGAACTATGAACTTCAAATTTCATAGCCAATTCAAACAAATCTGACTAGTCTCTGACTCGCAGCGTTTGAACTCCATTGATACAATGCTACACCACTACTAAGCTTGAAACATAGATGGCTTTAACTAAAGAAATTGAAAGTACATTGCAGAAAATTAAAGATAAAAAGACAGCACTATTTATTGTGTGTTCGGGGAATTTTTGCTAGCTAATGGATGGTATTTATACTGTGAACATGATAACCATCCTGCAATGCTATCTTTCAGTTTACATCAGATAACCACCGTTGATCTTATCTTCGTCATTTTTTCTTATGACACTTGTCAAATAACTGCCATCGATCTCATTTTGTCTTTTGTTTTTCGGACATCTGTCAATTTATCTCAAGTAATTGTTCTTTGTCCATGTCTTCGCTTTAACACATGCTTTTTTATATACGACAGTTGTCGTCAATCCCGTTTTTGTCTAAACACCTGTCCCTTTCTATAAGGTAACCACCATCAATCATGTTTTTGTCTCTATATCTGTCCTTCTGGGTCAAGTAATTGCCATCGATCGTACATAAAGTCAAGTGTTTCTTTTCTTATCGATAGCTTCGATGACCTGGTCTTTGCATACTAATAGTTTTATCGATAATCATCGGGACAAATTATCGGGCAGCAACTATTCCTTCTTCGATCCCAATCTTTTAAAATTTTAAAATACTCAAAATTTCCTGCCGACATATTCTAATGATTGCCAGTTGTCTGCTGCCGTCTTCTACAACTAAGCCTATGACTTATGTCATTTCTCATCGATAATCCTATGCATTTGTCTCTGTTGTCATGCATATCCACTTATTTTCATTTTATTTTTACTGTTGACAACCTAATTAATTATTGGTGTCAACAGCAACATAACAATCAACTTGTGCATTGCCGGTCTTGTGGACTTGCAACTTCAGTGTTTCATCACTGTCTAGGCCAACATGTATATAATTGGTAGGGAATAATGATACAAATTTTTAGTGAATTTTAGTCTAATGTGCAATATAATCTCTAAACTTTTAATTTGTTCAGTGTGGTATCTGAACTTTTAATTTGTTCAATGTGGTCATTGAACTTTTCATACATGATCAACTTAGTCTCCGAACTATATGAAAATGGTCAATGTTGTTCTTATTGAACATTTTATATAATTCTAGAACTAAATTAAATATGTACCAAAAGTTCAGAGATTATATTAAATAAATTAAAAGTTCAGGGATCACATTACACATTGTGTTATAGTTGAAGAATTACATTGCATACTGGATCAAAATCTATGGACCATTTATGTCATTTTCCCTATTAGTAGTACGGGAACATTATCAACCTTATATTTATTGAAATTACAAAAAATTTCGCAACATTTTTAATTAACAATATCCGGATATGATCGCAGATTTGAGGCACTCGAATTTACGTATAGCTTCAAAAAATGTATCGAGTGGAAGCTTTATAATAGAAACAATGTTGGATAAACACACGTTTTGAACGAAACATGTATCAAAGCATTGCATGTGAGAGACTAAATTTATTTTCGTAGATCGATAATAATTTTTTTCTTAGGGATTTTCATCGAATTTGTAAGTAGAATGATTAAATTGCCATTACATGAATAATTAATTATATCTTAACAAAATGACTCTTTCATTTTAACAAAACGATTGCACCTACCCTATGAAGTCTATGTAAGCAATTAACAACTGACAAGGACCCGCATGATCAGGACACGTGTCCCGTGAGGCCGCGTCTCGGCCGTCCGATCGCGGTAAGGACATCAAACGGAGCAGTCGGAAAGCCTTGGCTTGGGGAAGCGAAGGGCAAAATCCTTAAATTAAAGCGAGCGCCGTCTGAGGAGTCTCTCGCTCTTCTCTTATCTTCTTCTTCTTCTTCTTCCCCCAAAACCCCAACCTCCACTCTTCCTTAGTCGGACCCAAAAACCCTAGCGAAGGTAAACCCATCTCCTCCAACACGAGTTTGACTCTGCCCTCGATTCTTTGGACCTTCTTGTGCTCTTGATGCGTCCTCGTGGGGCAGTATCTTTTTGTGCCGTTAGTTGGTCCGTGGTTAGGGTTTTGACTTCTGATTGCTGGGTTGTTGGAATATCTTCTTGCATTTCTGCTGCTGTTTGTCTTTTTCTTGCTTTTTGGAGATTTTAGGAGATGGGGTCCTCTGGGTTTGGTCTTGGATCGTGGGTTTAGGCTCTAGATGGTGTCTTTCTAACACTTTGCCTTGCTCATTTGTTTGGTTGATGCGGAAGCCGTGGAGAAAGATGAGCACTCTGGCTCGAGTATTAGATGTTTCCTTCTCAGGTTAATTGTGTAATGTGAATGTCTGGAAAATGAGAATAGAAAAAGTAATTCAGCTGGTAATTTAACGCGGTTAGCCTCGTGTCCCCTCTTGTATATTCTGTAAGTTTTGTGGCTGAGTGGTTGGGTTGAACTTGGTTGGATGGATGCAATTGAGGTGGGTTTTGTTTGTGGGCATGGAGTCAGCTGTTATTGCTCAGTTGTAGGAAGAGTTCGGTGTAGGGACCATTATGACTTGTTTTAGGCATTGCGACACTGAATAATATGGTCTGCAATTGATAGCATTCTAAAAGTGTCAAAGCGAGGGCGGTATATACTGTGATGTTTAGAGCGGGTAGAAGTTCAATATATTTGTTGTTGTGTCAAAGCAGTCCCTTTGCAAAGGTTGCTATGTATGATTACTCTAAGACCTTAGGCATTTTTTTTTTAATTGAAATGATGTAGAACTCACATATTGAAGTTTTTGCATTTTATCTTCATCTGGCTTTATTTTATAAGTTTTTAGTGTTCTACTGTTAGAGGCAGAGTATTGTTAGCTTATTAACTATAGCATTTTATGATATTGTGTTTGAGCCTTTGAAGCTTTTCTTATAGTTGTCTTTTGTTTTAAGTTATGCGTAATTGTGTAGGTTATATTTGTGCTTAGTTTGGTTTTGTGTTGTGGGTCCTTGTTTGAGTTCTTCAAATTCTTCATTTATGGTTGACCTTTGGGGTGATTATCTTAACCGTGGTGTCTCTGTTTGCATTTGGTCTTATTTGTTCATCTGTTATCTGTGTCAATGTTTTTTTTTCGGCATGTGTCATTGATAGTGTTTAGAAATAAATGAGGCATGGCTGCTGTCTTTTTTTTTTTTTTATCAGGGCATTTTCTGATTTAGTAAGTTTGAATTACGCATAAAGAACATGATTGACATTGGCCCTTCTTTGTGATCTGATTATCTTGCATTTTTTTTTGGCTGTGGAGATAATAACTAGAGTTTGTGTTCGGCCTTAGTTGACAGTCCAGAAAACTACTAACCAGTATTAGAGCAACGGGAAATAGTGTCATCTTTTGAAGAAATGATTGGGCAGTTATATATTACTTGTCCTGGAAAATTGCACGACGTCATATGTACTGGACAGACTAGAATGGTTTTCGGAAGAGAATGCTGTTGGAGTTGAGATCTTAATTCACAATCTGCATTGCCATTATTCTTTCCATCTTTTATATTTGGGTTTTTTGGTCGTCCAGTGATCCTGTAGTTGGTCTTTTGGTGATTCTTGTGCAGTCCTTTCCACAGTTCTATCGACTTCTATTATGCCTTGAGAGTTTCTGAGTTTCTGGCTTTGAAGTAGTTTGTACTGTTGCTTAGCCATTTTTTACCATGCAGATGAATAGGGAGAGGCTTATGAAGATGGCGGGTTCTGTCCGCACTGGTGGAAAGGGTACCGTGAGAAGGTCTGGAAGTCGGTCCCACTCATAAGTCAGATGTTCCTAGATGTGTTTTAATCTGGGTCTATCAGCATATGGCAATTTTCTTTGCATGTTCACATCCGTTTGGCAGATTATAAGTTTTCGTGAAATTTTGAAATGAGCCTAATAAAATGCTACTTCATGTATGTCACACGAAGAGAGGGTCTCCTTTCTTTTTGACAGATAGAAAGTGAGGGTTTCCTTCCTTATGAGACTTCTAACATGCATTTGTCATTTAATTGTGGCTTCGTTATAAAGATCTCTGTTCCGATGCCATCTGATTGTCGTTATTCATTTGGTGATCTCAACTGCAGAAAGAAGAAGGCTGTTCATAAGACCACCACGACAGATGATAAAAGGCTTCAAAGCACCCTGAAGAGAATTGGGGTGAATGCCATCCCTGCGATTGAAGAAGTCAACATTTTTAAGGATGATGTAGTTATCCAGTTTTTGAATCCCAAAGGTGAGATACCTTTCAAATTGCAAACTCGAATGATATTTCATTAGGATCGAGTGATGATTTTTCTACTTTGGAAACGCAGTTCAAGCGTCCATTGCTGCAAATACCTGGGTAGTTAGTGGTTCTCCTCAGACCAAGAGTACGCATTTCTCCTTCTCTCCTTGGTTAATAATGGGATTTGAAAATGCCAGAGTTTACACATGGTACTGACATGTGTTTTGACATGAATTCCTTATACTTGCAGAGCTACAGGATATCCTCCCTGGCATCATTAACCAATTAGGTGATGCTTGTGTTCTCTTACTAATGGATGCTTTATTTGCTTTGCGACTTTGTATGTTTAATTTTCCTTGGGGGAGATAATGCAGGTCCTGATAACTTGGACAACCTGAGGAAGTTGGCAGAGCAATTCCAGAAGCAGGCGCCTGGTGCGGCCACTGGTTCTGGTGCCACTGCACAGGATGACGACGATGACGAAGTCCCTGAGCTTGTACCTGGCGAGACCTTTGAGGCTGCCGCTGAAGAGGGTGAGGGTCAGGCGACTCAGGCCTCCTAGAGAGAGCGATTATTATTGTCATTTCAATACTTGTAGTGCTATCAAAATCCTTATTTTCTCTCGTCTGTCTTTCCATTTTACTTTCAACGAATTGTTTTAATCTCGTGAGCCTTGTGAAATCTGAGCAGTTCTCTTACTCAAATCGCTGAATATTTGTCTGGCTAAATCATATATATTGTTGGCGCTTCAGATGCGGATCCTTCAGGTCTCTGAGTTTTACGTTATCATAAAGAAGTAAGCAGCAGTTTTATGTGGGTGATGGGGTTTCATACAAATTCTAGCTTTGCTTTAACTGCTCGAATCATATTGGATGCTCCGTCTACTCCGCACAAGTTCCAGTCTGACCTGAGTAAATGACC
Organism: Syzygium syzygioides; assembly: GCA_031216285.1. Classification (NCBI taxonomy): domain Eukaryota; kingdom Viridiplantae; phylum Streptophyta; class Magnoliopsida; order Myrtales; family Myrtaceae; genus Syzygium; species Syzygium syzygioides. The sequence goes on along the minus strand of JASUUD010000041.1, from coordinate 24,982 downwards.
CTTCGGGTTGTCTGTATGCTTGACAGGGATTTGGAAACACATCGGTTTCAACTGTTAAGTTGCTCTGTTTTACTAAATACGGATTTGCATACTTTTAACTTCTCAAATATAACAATCTACGGTCACGGTACTGGTCACAATTCTACACGCCAAGAATTTCCAAACCAACTTGGAAACCACGTTTTCTGCAGATTAGGCATTCCTCACAACTACCATCCGTATCACACTCGGATACATTAAACACCTTAAACATGGTTGTACTTTTCACAAGTTTGACAACTATCCAAGTCTCTTGCACTATATGAGGAGACATTAGAACGACGTTTCTGCCATCCAAAAAACCTACAAAAAGGAAGAGCAACACATTACTCTGGGCAAGTCTGGAACTATTGATAATGCTATAGTTCATCTTACTTCAGCTGAAGAACGATAGCAAAAGGTGTGCATCGGACTTTAGCTAATATCTGTCTGCATCCCACACATGAATATGTCCATGTTCTTCACCCTCTCCCACCACTTGGTCACCCTCTTCCCGCCATCACCCTTCACGCTCTCATTGCCATTATTCTTCAACTTAAGCTTCCCAATTGGAAGGCAAGACTCCAAAGTTACTTCCCTGTCATTCTTCTTCTTAGCATCGATCTTATGATCCTCTTGACCACTCTTCACGAGCTGCTCGTAGTACTCCTTGTTCCGCTTCTCCAACCCGAATATCTGCCCCTGAAGGTCCTCAATCTTGCGGCTCAGCAGCAGCACCCTCTGGTCCTCCCTCATCTTCATCATGCACCGGGCCAACTCGCCCGCCTTCCTCTTGACAAACACCGACTCCGAAACCAGCTCGCGGTTCTCCTCCACTAGCGCGCTCACTCTGTACCCCAACCTTGTGTTCTCGTGGAGCAATATCATCCTCTCAGACTCTAGGACCTCAAGAAGGCTCTTCTGCAGCTCAATCTTCCTCGACGAGTCGTTGCATCGTTGCTCGGAGATGGAGACCTCATTCAGGAGGATGTCACACTCCACATTCTTGACCACAAGGTCAGCTACAAATGCGTCGAGACTCGCTATATTGCTGAGATTGGCCAGTGGAAGGGGACTTTGGTATGAGAGCGAGCTCTCGGCATCCGAGGAATCGATCTGGACCGTCCAGCAGTCCTCTTCCTTGTCATTCTCGGAGTAGTCGTGGTCGGTTAGGGCGGACACATGCGAGGACTGTCGGGAGTGAGCGTGATTCTTGTTTTTGGAGAGGGCTTGGATGTAACGATCAGATAGGTAGAGATAGGACTTGTACAAATCCTGAAGCAGAGCAATGAGCTGAGGGCGCTTCTGGTAGTATGATTCGGCACGTTTCGCCAGCGTGTCGCCGCTTCCATCCTTGTCAGTGTTCCCGAGCGCAGCCTTCATTTTTTCATCTAGATCTACAACAGTATAAAGCTCCAAGTCAGAACAGAGAACGTAATGTGATGCTACTGCAAACTTAATTGTTTGAGACACGCGAGACTTCTGATTGACAATTATAATCAACATTTAAGTTAAAAAAATCAACCTAAAAAATTATATCTTAACCTAGTCTATCCTGTTCAAATCATCAAATGAAGTTCAGAAGCAATAATAAGAAATATCTCATGCTATGTCTCCTAATGTAGAGAACATATGGGCACCACATGCTACAGCTGCTGTGTTGTGCTATCAGAGGACTCAATAATTAGTCAAATAAGGACAAATTCCTGAAGATGCTGCAGTACAGCACCATGATGGGAGTGAAATAATTCGATGCTCTGTACAGAACCAAAAATGAAATTTCATTTCCATCTTTGAGCTATTGCTAAATGCACCAAAAGAGTTCCAAATTTTCAGATCAACATTGCAACTCTTTGATTTCGTAAGGAACTATCTCTTTTTTATTCTTGTTGTTGCCTCAATAATCCCGAAAACTTGAACTTTCTACTATTCGGAAATGAATCACTAGGAACTGAAGATTTGAGCCCCTAAATTTTCATTTTTGATTTTGGTCCTTCGCTCTTGTCAGTTCGAGTCCACAAGTTAAATATTTCTTAGGACCGTAAAATCCAGGCCAACCATTTTTGCCTCCAGGGTACAGGCGGGCATTTATTACAACCTTGTCCTGGTCCTTTACTTTCCACCATTTTTGCATCGAAATTCTTCTTTTCAGATCCGAATTCCGAGTTTCGAAATCGAACTAAATTGAACAAAGGTCGCCGTCAACGTATCCCAACGAAACGATCCTTTGGAAAGCGAAGCAAGCAAGCAGGCAGGCAAGCAAAGAAAGAGATTCTTCTCTGTTTTTTTTTTCTTTTTCTGCCCATGGTTTCAAATTTCAAAAACAAAAGGGAGTGGGGCTTATTATGCATGAACAGAAAAGAGGGACGAGACACTGACACCGAAGAAGACACGGTCGCAGCAGGAAAGAAACCCACCATGAGACCTAACTGATAAGGTAGCCTCCTACGTCCATGCACACCACAGTAATTCATTCATCTTGTCCTACTCAAAAGCTTCTTTATATATATAATTCATGTCCAAAAGTTAGGTTATTTATATGTGGGATTAATTAGTTAACTAACTAATCTCTTGATTTCAGTTCAAGCTCTTCGTGACTGCGAAATTCTTAAGTATGACTTAGAAAGAAGTAAGCTACAAGGAAGTTCATATTAAAGGAGCTTCTTGGATAAGTCAACCGACTTCAAAAGTAGTTCAGCCTTTACGAAATGATTATGCTTTCTGCAACTAAAGCAATAATTTGAAATTAAGTTTCACAAACCTAAGAGGATACGGTTTTAGCAGCAATTGCACTTTATGTAGGGCCTAATAGGGAGAGAAGGTTAACACATGCAAATCTCTTCAAGTACCAAGCAATTGTCGCCTTTTACTTTCCTCAGATTTCATGAGGCAGTTTCAGTTCGCAAAGTTGGCCATTTTGAAATCATTTGGTTCCTTACATATGGCTTTAGGAGAGACGCTAATCAACTCTCCGAACGTCCTGAAAAAGCCGGCTTGAGAGACCAAAAGGCATTTCAAAATTAAAACCGAGAGAGAGAGAGAGAGAGACCGATACTTGCATGAACAATGGACACTGCAACAACGCCTGCGATTTTCATCTTCCAAACATTTGAAAATGAACATGGGCTTTGCGTCAAAGTTTCAGTGGGGACCAGTCGAAGTTACCTGCAATGGAAGAGAGGAGCCATGAAGGTATGGGGGTAGGGGTTGTGGTGTTGGTCCTGTTGGAGCTTCTTGAGGGCCATGAAGAAGAAGGAGACGACTGCATCGGCGTCTTGGAAATGGCACAAAGAACACCAATGCCGCTCTCTCTTTCTCTCTCCTCTTCCTTGTCCAGCTGCTTCATCATCTCTCTCTGCTGGACCCCGTGTTGACCCACCCTATTCAAATCCCTTTAACCAAAGACACCCATATCCACCATAAGATCGCATTTTAAATGCTTTCCCAGTTCAAACTCTTTCAACAGACGACGTACCACATCAACCCAACAAAAAAAATTCAATTTTTGCCAAGAAAATCATAGTCTCATTATTTGCTGTCCCTCCGCAGGTCTACCACTCTACGGTCTCCAATGTCTAGTCCTTTTCAAGAATAGGGCAATAAATGAGGTGTCAAAGGTAAAGACCGTACAACTACAATGGAGACAGTCCCACACAATGCAGATATGCGTAAATGGGAAGGCTTGTCAAAGAGACGTTTGTGTTTGTACGTGTGATGAGGGAAGAAGACGACGCAGATCTCGAGAGAGCGGGGGAGGGGGTTAAATTTTGGCCAAAATGCAAAACTCTGAACATTTACGGCGTTGAAACAGTTTCTTCTCACATCCCCATGCAATAATTTTCATACTCTGTAAAACACAGAAGGAAAACAGAAAGAAAACAAGAAACCTTAACCTGTCTTGTCCCATCTCTCTCCCCTCTCTCTCCTCAGACTATCAAACTAGATTAAACTAAAACTCTTTCTTTGACTTGACGCTCCAGTATTCCTGAAAGACACTATTACTAAAATGTTATCATGGTTCTGTTCCGTTCATTCCCCTTCTTTCCTTGCAGTCGACGACCCAGTCCTTCCATTCTTCGAACGTAGAAGTAAAGAAGATGCAAGACGCAACGAGGAAAAGAAAAAAGAAACCCATCCAACATCTTGCGCAAGGCATGCGACCGCACGAGAATAAGCAAGTTTGAAAGACCGAAGAACTACGGAGTGGCTCTTGAAAAGAAAAAGAAACTCACAGTAGTTAAGTCCGCTGTTGAAAGAGCGTCAAGGACATGTTCTCTGGGGCTTACGAACGAGCCAGCAAGCGAGCGTGGTGGAGACAAGAGCGACAGACAGAGAGAGAGAGGGAGGAAGGAGGAGGAGGAGGAAGAAAATCTTTTGGAAATCAGAGAGAGAGAGAGAGAGAGAGGACTTCAGTAGCCATAGGTCTGTCCGGAGACAGTTCCATTTATGCACTCGAATATAGATACCATTGGCATTGTGTGCTGTCACTTTCACAGCTTAAATGAAAATTTATTGCTTAGATTTTCTTTTGTTTCTAGCTTCGAGCAAACAATTTTGCAGATGACTGGAAGAAAGCAAGCAACTATTATTGATTCAATGACAGTCTGTAAAATCCACGGCCACACATGTTTTTGACTCTTCCTTCAGCCCTTCTGGATTTCATTTTTGCTTAATGTCATGTAGTATGTACACATGTTCGAGTATCTCTATTACGATACAAAGAACGGTTTTAATGTACGCTCATGATGACGACGTGTGGCGATACAATTGAAGATTTTGTGGAGAATATAATGGGCATTAAAGAAAAATAATTAAATGACGGCCTTTAATTTATTGAGAGATTAATAGTATATTATGGATCACAAAAAAATAATTAATAAATAATTATAAATTGTTATGAAGCTTATTCTTTCAAAAGTTTATGACTCGCGACATACTATTACTTACAGTAGCCCAAAAACTGTTATGCCAGCACAACTCACGAGACAACGTTGTCTTTTAGGTTATTTTTGTTTTTGACAACACACTATACATTTATAGGCCTAATTCCCTAAGAAATCTCAAAATTTAGATCAAGTTTTAAATCTACCCCAAATTTTTTTTGTCTTATGAAAAACCCCAAACTTTAATTCTAGTCCCAAATCTGCCCGGAATTTTTTTTTGTCATAGAAAAAATCTTAAACTTTAAGTCTAATCCCAAATTTGCCCCAAATTTTGTTTTGTATAAAAAAAATCACCAAAATTCAATTTATTTCAAAAAATGCACCCCGTGATATAGTCCCAACTTAACGTGACACTTCTACGTCGATAACAAATCTACATAGACAAAGTAATGAGGCCTTTTTTTAGACAAAGAAAAGTTCGAGGCAAATTTGGACTGAACCTAAAAATTACATTTTTTTAATTAAAAAAATTTGGGGTGGATTTGTTATCGTCCCTAATTTTCATATCCTAGAATGGTTTTATTTTTGAGAATTTCAACAGTTTTTATTGGATTGGATTTGTTATCGAAGTGAAAACGCAACGTCGATCTATACATATCGCCCCATTACTTTGCTGACGTTGATTTGTTATCGACATGGAAGTGCCATGTCAAGTTGGGATTGGATCACGTGGGTATATTTTTTAAAATAAATTGAAATCTGTTGATTCTTTTTTTCACAAAACAAAATTTAGGGCAAATTTGGGATTAAATTTAAAGTTTGGGGTTTTCTGAGACAAAAAAAAATTAGGGGCAATTGGAATTGAGCCTAAAATTTGGGATTTTTCTGAGACAACAAAAAATTCAATACATATTTAGGACTCGATCTAAAGTTAAGAGTTTTTTAGGAATTCACCCTGCATTTATAACTAGATAGACTTCAAGAACGGGGTATTAGCTAGCCCCCAAATCATAGATTAGATTCCGAGAAAGAAAGCCACCGTTGAGGTCGTGGTTGAAAACACCAGCCACATCTTCAAGAACAGATGCATAGGCTTAATTAGCAGTATCATTGTTTCTTCCAATATTCGCCAACACATCTGGGCAGAGATCAGTCCCCAGGTTGCTAACCTTTGTGTTTGGTCATATGATTTTCTAGTTAAAAGAAAGACTAGCTTAGCGAGGATATAAAATCCAGAAGTTTTGCTATATCTTATTTACCGCTTGGTAAATTGCAATAATAAAATCGGACATATTCACACATGTTTATCATTTAGTAGGAACTACATATCAATATAAATAAACTCGAAATGCATCAAGGGAGATGGTAAAATTTTCTTGCAATTAACTGCTAAAAAAACCACCAATGCGCAAATGGAGACACCCTACAACAATCAATCCATGAGTATTGTAATTATAAACCTTAAATAGCAAATGAGCTCGTTACAACATTCTCGAGCTATAGGTTCAACTATGACAAGAAAAATAAATGGGCTACAACGACATCGACGATATAAATCAACCGGCGAATGTCAAATCTAGTACAAGAGAGAAAACATAATCGTACACGTTTGTGATTATGAAAAATATAGTACTTTGACTCTCTTGCTGCTTTTATAAAGTTTCGATGTAAACTGGATGCCTACTAAGGAGAAAGAATTTCAACTATCTCGCTATTTTCACAGAGCTTCAACGTGAACCAAATAGTTACAAAGGATTTGTGAAGCTTTAACGTGAATTAGAGACACGAAGCAAAAGAAGAAGCAGAGGGTAGAGTTTTTTGAGAATCCTTCTTGCCCCTAACTTTCGAAAATTAGAAAGATCATGTTCAAATTTGAACTTGTTCATTTGAAATCTAGGGTGTTCTACTTCAATTCGTGGATCTTCTTACCCCTCACTTCATTTCTAAGGGATTGTTGAGGACCCGAGCTAAGCCCAACCTCGATGGACCCGAGCTTGAGCATCAATGACTTGAGCATGAGAGCCAGTTACCTAACATGGCCACCAAGATCTAGGACCCAACCTTGATGGACCTAGGCCCAAGCACCGATGACTTGGGCGCTAGAGTTGGGAAAACGATCGATGACTCAAGTAGTGCACTAGGCATTAGGCCAACCTTGTGGACTTGGGCCCAGTTGTAGAGTAATCGAGCCCAAGAGGACTTGGGCCTTAGCACTAGTGACTTGGGCGCGGAAGCAAGGTACTTATGGGATTGGGGCCGCGCTGTTGAGGACTCGAGTATAGGCGTTGGGACTCTCGTATCCAAGTACCGATGTCTAGTCGTACTTTGAAAATCGATTTTTATTTTTAAAAGATAAAGTATATTCCTAAATTTTAGTGTAGATTTTCCGTCGACTTACTTTATTGAGTGATCCAAATAATGGAAAACGAGGAAAGTATTTTTCTATAGAAAATTTTCTCCAAACCAAGAGGAGTTTTGGAGAGTGTGCGCGCACGATGCCCTTAGCATTTCTCTTTGATTAAATGGGTTGAAAGTGGGTTCGTTTCAAGCCCACTAGAACCCATCATTGATTGGTCTTTGGTTTGTTAGACCCATCCCTACGTATATTCCAAATCATGGGCAACCCATGTTTCACTCAAACCATTAAATAAGAAATAAAATACGGATCCATGATCCATTTTGCCACCCCTATCTATTAGTAAGGCAAAAATGGAATTCGGTATATGATCGAGAAGGACAAAAAAATGTCGTATTATATTAACCCATTATTTAGTCGAATTTCAAGGATCGTATCGTGTCAATTGATTTTCGGATCGTGTTCATGTCCAGTTGGTCGGCACGATTAGTTTGTCGTAATCGGATCGACCTGTTTTGCAGTATAGCCTTAAGTCGACACGACACGAACACGACCCACAAAGACGAATTGCTACCCCAGTTCGAAGTCAGAATAAGCCGGTACTCGCTTCCTTCCCTAGTCCTTAACACGAGTTAGATGGTTTCAAGGCTGAGTGCGGATGAGGCTACGGCTTGCAAGTGATTCTGGTCGTTGGCAAATGACAAGCATTTTGAAGAAACTGGCTAAGGCCTGGTGCAATCAATTCCATGTTCCATGTTCTTTCGGGCTTTGAACATTCTCTATTATTGCTTTCGATCTAGTCGTCTGCCCATGATTTTTTATTAGCTCAAAGAATCATTTGACATGACTACTATTAATCTCGTGTTCATGTAAAATTTCAGTCATAGTCCTATTTTCTGGAAGATCAATGGTTTTTTGTAATCACCTTTGATTAATCATTTAGTAGACAAAACTAATAAAACAATGTTCTGTTTTCTTTCTTTTATGTTAGCTCAGCAACGACAACTAAAGGAGTCCCACAACTTTTTTTGCTCAGGAAAAAAAAAGGGCTTAGACCTGAGTCACCCGCTGCTAGATTGTTTGACTTTAGGTGCCGACGAAGAATTGATTGCCCATTGAGCTGCCCCGTTACCACGGCCTCGCAATCGAATGCTAAGTAGGGGTTTGTTCACGACATAGCTCTAAATCGCGATCTAATGATAGATAACACCATACTTTTATTATCGGGTAGTCACGTTTAACCGTAAGCTAGCAATGAAATTGGTTTAATTTAGTATCAATTTCCCACTCGTAATTAATTTCATATACTCCCAAGTCCCAAGCCCAAAAAAAAAACACAAGAATGCAGATTCGCACGACTGTCGTGCAATGATGATGATCGTCCCGCTATAACATTATTCAAAAGACGGACTTCCATTTCAAGTTGCCTTCATCATGTTGGAGTTGGAGTTGGAGCGAGCATGAGCAGATCCATTTCGAGCTTTGATTGGATACAACTGGCAAACACACATGCAAAAGCCGAACGATTCCTTGAGGACCCAATCAAGTCCATGGAGGTGACAGCAAACAAAATTAGAGGCGCCATGGAAACCAAAAGTCTCTCTGTCTGCAAACTTTTTTCTCGGAAAAGAGCCAAGAAAATACGAAGAAAACTTCATCATTTTCAGACAAGACGATACAGAACAGACAACGGAAGAGACTTCCTTACCGAAAAAAAAACAGACAACAGAAGAAACTTCATTCATATTACAAGCTGCAACCGAGAGTACATTACTAGCGCTATCTATGAAACCCAAAAGAAAAGAAAGAGAGAGAGAGAGAGAGAGAGAGATGACAGGTAACAGAAGAAACGGAAAATATCGACATGAACATTACAAAGCCTTGAAGTTCTTGATAACGGTCGCCCGATGTTGTGATGCACTGAAAAACTCGTAATGTACCTCCCGAAACTCTGATTAGACTCACCCCGGAGAACTCTTGCAGTCAATAGACCCCGCGGTTCACCCTCTCCATGTAACGCTGATTGGATTCTTCTCTCTGCAATCTCAGGTCGTTGTTGGTCTTCCTTATGAACTCGTCCGCTCGCCGGTGCAACTCGTCGTGATTCGTCACCCACTCCCTGAACGTGTCCGACTTCCGCAGCTCGCGCCGACACAGACGTGCCGTCGGCGGCGGCGGCGGCAAGGCCTCCGCCCGAGCCGCCGTAACAACCCTCGGCGGTGAATCCCACGTATCGCTCTTCTTCAGCTGCCGCGTCGCCGGCCTCCCCTGGCTCTCCATGATGGCCATCCAAACAGAGTCCAGCGAGTCATCTGGTTCTTCGGGTTTCGGCGAGCCCACCTTCTCTTCCCCGGCGGTTTCCCCGGTAATCTTGCCGGATTTTCCCGAGAGAGCCTCGTCGTCGGAAGTTTCCGTTGATGGGTCCACGTTCTTGTCGACAGAAGCCACCACCACCATGGGCTTGATCACTTCTTCTTGTTTTTCTTGATTTTGAGTAAAGGTGACATTTTTCCATTTTTGATCTTGACGATGGGACTCTTTGGTGGCATCTTGCGAAGCAGCGACCTCAAAGACTGCTGCTTCATCTTCTTCACGTTTGAAACCAAAGTTCAGATTCAGGCTCTTTTCTGTGTGGAGGAGAGCCCTTTTCACAGGTTTCATGATCTGGCTCTGGTGGTGGAAGGTGGATGAAGCGACAATGGCGGCGATAATGATGTTCAGGAGGATATAAATGTAAGGTGGGGAGAAAAAGACCTTAATGGAGCTCCAGAAGCAGGGAATAGTGGAGACGAGGAAGGTTGATGTGTATGGGATCACTGCAATCTTGAACAGAATTAGGGAGGACCCAATTCCTAGACAGATCAGCGCTATCTTGATAGCCCAAACTGTGGTCTCAAATGTTGTAGCCTTTTTCTGCGACCATTTTCTGTGTGGATCATCCATCCTTTTAGTCCTAATAATGATAAATCTTGATGCTATTGAAACAGTGGTTTTCTCGAAAAATTCAAAACCAAAGTGAGCAAAGGGTGTTGGGAATCTTTGTGATCCTTGAAGTAAAAGACAAAGGAGCGGAGATTCAAGAGATTCTGATGAACAAGCACTTGGAAATCTGCTCGCCACCACCGTCTGGTTTTAGCAATGAGAAAACGTGATGCCCTGAAACAGCTTTAAAAACCGCCATTTTCCCTGGAAAATTTATCAACTCCAAAGTTTACAGGTCGACTTACCAAACACGGGCAGGAAGATAAAAAGAGAATTCCTGAGACACCAAACACAGACAGAGTGTCTTCAATTGACGAAACAGACATTTTCCAGCCCATTCAGAGAGAGAGAGAGAGAGAGAGAGAAAGAGAGAGGTAGTAAATCTTAACGACAACCTCCGCAAGCAAGTTCAAAATTCTTGGGCAGAGTAGGAAAAAGGTCTTGAAACCTCCAGAACAATATAAGAGGAGATTCCTCACAAAAGCAAAGGAAAGCAAAAAGAAGCAAACGGGGCTTCGCAAACACCAGCCCTTCTCAAACTCTGCAAAGGCACCAAAACCAGAAGAAGGAACATGAACTAATGCAACATGCAGAGGCAAGCAAGAACCTATCAGCAACTATATATGCCCTGTGTTCTTGTCCTCTCGAGCTTAACCGATTTTGCAGATCCCATGCACACCAACCAAACGCCTCAAGACACCCACTGTGCACAAGCTGTCTCTCTGCTCTGCACTGCACTGCACTGAACAGCGGACCACCCAGAGAGGAAGGGGCTTTATAAAAGCGCGAGATGCTTAAACACCGAACATCTTTCTCCCTCCTAAACAAAGCCGCACCCTCGATCATATCCCACACACCAGAAGCGTTCGATGTTTAAATGAAAATTTTCAGAAATTTTTTTTTGGTGGCGTTCATTGACTAATAAGAAAGTTAAGCCAATTATTCATCATATTTTACAGGAAAAATTTCAAATGAGTACCAAAGTGGGGTCATTTTCTTAAAAAGGAGTTTAAAGTAGACATAGTATCAAATAAGGGCCTGAAGTGCCCAATCAGTCTCAAATAGAGGTTTGAAGTGCCTAATTAATCTCAAGTAAGGGCTTGGGTTCGCTGGCCGATCAAATGCTCACTGGTCGGCAAGCATGTCACTGTTCCGATGATAGAAATAAGAGTAATTTCGTCTTTTACTTTTTAAATTTTTTTTTATTTTTTTTCCTTTTCTTCTTCTTAGAAGAAGAAAAGGAAAATGAAAAGGAAAAAAATAAAAAGAAAAAGAAAAAGGCAAAAAAAAATTTAAAAAGTAAATGACGAAATTACCCTTGTTCCAGTCGCTGGAATAATGACGTGCTTGCCGGTCGATAAGCATTTGACCTGCCAGCAAATTCGAGCTCTTATTTGAGATTAATTGGGCACTTTAGGCTTTCGTTTGGCACTACGTCCACTTTGGACCTCTTTTTGAGAAAATGACCCCACTTTGGATACTGATTTGAAATTTTCCCTGTTTTACAGCTTAAACAAAAGAACCTAATCCAATTTTTTCAATTTAACGCCGCTCCAGCATGCAGCGTTGTCCACTAATGAGTGACTCTAGCTGTGGAAAGACTTTAATAACGAAGTAGATCATCAATTCATCGATCATCATACCCACATATAAAATATAATAGTCCAATGGAAGACAAGAAATGGTGTGATATTAAAATTTCCTCAGCCTTATCGCTATGAGCACTAATGCTTCTTTAGCAGCTTGTCGTTTTGGTTCCCCTTGATGGGTACTTGAGTATTTGGTATGTTGCATTTCTTTTTCACGTTTTATGTTATTTGACAAAGTCATGGGGTTGATATAGAGACACGTCCATGTTTATACAGTTTAATTATATCATCCTCGCTCGGTATGCTCCAAGCAGGATGAGATTGTGCCTGGACTTTTCCAAGTATCATCCTTAGTGATGCAAACTCCTTTATTTCTTTTTCAAGGAGATACTTTTGCTTTTCTTGGATCTAAGTATGTCATAAAACTGCTTCGTCTGAACTCTAGGACGTTAAAAATTCAGAGGTATTTCCTAGAGAGAGGAAATAAAAACTTTCTCTTCAATCGGAGGTTGTGCATGCGGACACTGACATATTAAAATAAGAAGCATAGTATTGTCAGTCTGTCAGGTGTATACACCTGAATAGGTTGGACGGTTCCAATCGATAGTAATACCCTTGCTATGGTGAGGTACCCTTAGTAACCAACACCAAGGATCTATGGTAGGCCCCGGTTTATTTCTAAGTATTATCCTATGTGATGCAAATTTCTTTATTTCTTTTTTTAGGGGATACTTTTGCTTTTCTTGATTTTGTAAATTTTTTTTTCCTTATCACGGTTGTGATATTCAAAACCTGGGTTACCTTGCGCTCAAGCTCCCCATTCTCAAGTTGTCAACCACTCGGCGAAATGTGCACTCAATTGAACATGTCGTGTTGATCGACACGAATGAAAATAAACCAAGTTGATGAAACAAAAGGGTGGCTCTATTTTGAATGTTTCCAAACACTATTGCGTTTGTGAAAGTAAAGTTGCAATAATTGATCGTTGCTCACTTATGTACACCAATTGCTTTGTCTACTTTACCATCTACTATAATTCCTTCCATTGACCGAAAAGACTTCTATCGATGCGGTAATAATGTGAAGATAAGAGAAAGTGGATGAACCTCGACTATTATAAGCTAGAAAAGGACCCCCCGGAAATTAATTGCTAAATATCAAACATCATGCCCTAGAAAAAGATGGATCAACAACCATCAAGACCATTTCAAAATCGACAAGTAGGACTTTTGGAGGATCCAAGTTGTTTGGCAAAAATGACCAAAAGGCAGTCGTTGCCTCTAGAACCGTGGAGGTTACGTTGTGAGGTGACTCCAGATCCATAAATAAATAAGTATTTATATTACTGAAAAAAGAAACTTTTAATTTTTTTAAAAAAAATTTCGAGGGAAAAAATATCTTTAGTCATGTACGGGCCATATTGTGACAATGGGGGAAATGGGGTCTCTTGTCTGACCCCAGGGAGCAGAGAGGGAAGTCCCGTGGAACCCGAGAATTATGAGGAGCTTGGCCATTGCCAACCCGACCCCCACAACCTTTTTCTTAAACTTTTTCCCTTATTTTTCTTTCGGGAATCTCTTCATTTTCATAGTTGTTTTTGATCTATGGAGAAACATCCCCAGCGTAACAAATATATACACAAGTAGTTGAAAGGATAATAATGTCCTAAAGGAATATTGAACATCACGTGTCAAAAAAATTAGGAGTGACGGTTTCAGGTTCTGTATAAGTTCCATCTAAAACCTGCCATTCGAACAAGTTTCTCATTTTTTAAAATTCGAAACCTACCATGCATACTTTGAAACCTAGAACCTACCCTATTAGAGGTTTCAGGATCGGCTCTAGGGTCTATCAGATTCCACCTGTATTATTAATTGAATGATTGTAGTTATACATTACCTTTTATGACAACTACTTGCTGTTATCATCCATTAATCATAACTTATATTTAGACAATGAGAAATATGAAACATTAATAAAGTAAAAGCTTCAGTCATAAAATGAAAGTTTAAATTAGTGGTTCCAGATTCTGCACTCATCATCGAAAGCGATGGAATATCATAGGATCGAGTGAAAACACACACCAAGAAAAATGCAAAAACTTGTTTCGAGTTCTAGGTTCTAGATTTTACTTAGCTAGAACTTGGAACTTAAGTTTTCCAATTTTTAAAACCTAGAACCTACCCTAGATACCTTGGAACTTGGAATCGAACCGATTCCCACCATCCGGATCTTAAGTTTCACGTTCTACCCTAAAATCATGCTCACCCTTAGAAAGAACTAACTAAAATTGAATGCGTGTAATACCTTAACCCTAATTGTGAATCTCTCTCTTTCCATTGCCCGTTTCAATTTGTGTCGTATCGGTCGACACGGGTAAAGTTGAGGGTGGATGATTCATGATTGAATAATCTTTCCTTTTTAGGGTTTTCATGGCTTTGTCAAATGATAAAGACAGAGAAGGCTAAAATGCACATTCTCGACGTCTGAAAGTCATATGCTTCACCCGTTCTTAGCGGCTTTGAAATCAAGACGCACGCACGTTCACTTAATCAGGATCCTTCAAATCCCATCATCCATCAGATCATAAACCAATCGACATACAATATCAATCATAAAGCTTTATTATCGTATTATACGTCGTGATTGATCATAAAAACGAGTAATGATCCAATTTGGAGTTGAAGTAGCTTTCTCCGTTGCGTCATTTGTGGTTTCTGCCACAGTTTCTCTCTCTTTTTCTGGTATCTGCCTCTATCTTCTCGAAGTTGTTTTGTTTTTGCTCTTTTGTTAGGTCAATGACCTTTTCACTTAATCTTGTGCTTAGAAGAACTAAGGACGGGTTGTCCGTTCCTTCAGTTTAATTACATTATCGTATTAACGAACAACAAAGCTCACCAGAAAGTGATTTGACTTTCTTGTAATCATTCCATGTTTTGGGTCAGAGTTCGGTGAGTACCCATTTGGATAAATTCATGTTCTTCTTGATTAGGTTTTCGATTAAGTTCAAGAGCTATACGCATTCACGAGTGCAACTGGCACATATAAATGTGCATATTAGGCACGATTAGATTGGTGGGAGCAACTTCAGTCTGCAATATAAGAAAAAAGATCCAACAGCGGCCATCTTTTGCGATTTTTATCTTTTATGTTTTAGCCAGAGTCGCGATAAATTATTTTCTATGCTAACCAAATAAAATCTTTCATATATTAGTAGGAAAGATAAATTATTTTCTTGTTATTAGAAAGAGAGCAAAGAAAAAACAGTAATGCTTAAAACTAGTGAAGAATTAATAAGCAAGTAAAAAGTTTTATCCAATTTTGGCCCAAAAAAATAAATTAGAAGAGAATAAAATAATGTTTAGGGTTTTCTCCGAATTTTCTGAAGTTACCAACTTTAATCACCCATTATTTTTAAGATAATTAGTATAAGGAAATTTAGGAAAAATGCACATGTAAGATTAAGTTCCTCAAACATAGGAACCTCTTTTATCATTATATATTATGATAGATATGAATCACGTACTCGCGTGTATTTTGACAATATTTTTAAGTTTTATTTTCTCGCACCTAAAAAATAATAATGTGAATACAAGATGAATACAAAATAACAAAAAACCAGCTATTCATCGGTCCTTCTCTTTCAATTACAACGTACACTACACATTCAAAGGAGCACTCCTGAATTTGAATTTAATGTCAGGTCATTGTCTCACAGTGAAATTGATAAAAAGGCACGAGCCTTTGTAATGTGGGGGTATTCAAAACCAATGTCAATTTCTCATTCTATCTCCCACCATCCTGAGTTTTCGCCTTTTGCACCGTCCAGAAGAATTCTGAATTTTTCATGACCATTCAACTGATTTGTCTGTAAGATCATACAAACATATGTTCGGACACTAATTTAGCTGAATTCGCTTCGCAGGAAGATGAATAAAAGAGATGGTATAGCGATGTCGAGATATAAATGTAATTATATGGCATCTCATGGTTCTAAAATGTAATTTTAATGTTATTCTGATTGAAAAGAGTGAAAAATTCCGCATTATTTCGCCAAAAGTGAATTCTTTTTTAAGCATATATGGTGAGCGGACTGAAAAATTGCGCATGTGCTTGCCTACTCCGATGGGGAGTAATTAAAGGATAGTAATCAAAAGTGAAATTGAGGGGACAGAGAACATAATTAACAGCTAGGGCATAATCAAATCCATGCTTTACCTTCAAATGATTGTCATCGACTCCATCAAGGTGGTCTTTGAAGAGAGAATTCTATGTACTCTCACGTTCTTGATTGATTCCTTATTAATTTTTGCTCTTGAAATTCCAAGTTCCATGCCACATTTGGATCGAAAGCTTTGCTGACTTGGGGTACCTTAAAATTTTGGCAAAAAGTCTTTGTATCCTGGCGTTGCATCTATAAGCTCAGTTGAGTGGGTGGGCTGTTTTTTTGTATTTTTGGTCAGAGAGTAGGTGGGCTTTGCCAGTGTTGACTTTTCCTGTATTTTATCAAATCAATCTGACTTTAATGCGTTTGTTTATCAGGACAATTGGAAAATACGGGCATGCAACATGAATTTGTGTTCACCAAGCTTCCTGCTTTAAATTGACATCAACATTATTTGTGCTTCTTTAATAAACTTTGTGCCTTTTCGAAGCCAACCCACCAACCATGATAAGATCATCCTGCAGACAGCAATGTGTGAGGGTGTAGGGGATAGACACATGCAGATTAAAATTCCAAGTAGAAGATCTGCAGTATCTGCAATCTTGGCAAGACTCCATTAACTTTTCCATCAGCTCGTTGCTCGAAAGGTTATTAACAAAATCGAACAAATTAAAATCATGGGTATTAGCCAAAAACCAGAGCTTGCTTTCAAGGAAATGAAAGAGATAAATGCAAGTGTTCCTAATTTACATAGACTGGGAGCCTATAGATGGAGACCCCAAAGGATTCATGATTTAGGGGGCTATATAGTGTCCAACGATCGTACTGTATAAGCCACTGCAGTCCAAGATTGGTGGTGGTAGTGGGGTGGCTCCACCAGACGGCGCTCTCGCATTTTACTAATTTCCCTTCCTTTTCTCCATTTTTTTTGGGGGGAAAAATCTCTGTTTTTTTCTTCTTTCATTTTCAATTGGGTGTTTCTTAAGTAGGAAGGGTCATTTCAAAAGGGTATCTAGTATGTAGGGAGTCCCTTTCCTTTCGGTGTCGCATGGGGTCCTTTAGATTGTCTGAATCGGCAATAAGAAGGCATGCTCTGTACTTGCTTGAATTTGAAGATTAGTGCACCATTTTTTTGCTGGGGCGGTTCACGCTTTGTTGCTAAGCTAAGCTACTTGTAAAGTTTGGCTCAATAGAATGATTGGGTCCCTTCTGTCATCATTTCGTGCACCCCATTTCCTCCATGATTTATATATTTATGTACGTATGCATACTTTTTCTAGTGCACCTTGCACCTCTTTTTCTGGTACTTTTCATGGCTCCTTCCGCTTGAGCACTTGGGAAGGTTTGATTGAATCTCGCACCCAAATTGAATTGCTTCTCTTGAACCCATTTCACGCTTACAAGTGCAAATTCAACCGCACATGAAATTTGTGGCCCATCTTTCCTCATCAAGAAAGGGAAAGCTTGGGCGTACAAATTCATGTGATGCTATGGTGTGCTTGAACTTTTATTTGCCCGTCAATCTCAAAGACTGTATAAAGATCGAACAGTACATAGCACAATGCTATTCGAAAGAAACCATATAAGGCAAAACTAGCAAGGATTAATACGATACAACCACGAACAACAATGGCATCCTCCCTCAACTGAGGGGTTGCTACATGGATATTTCTCGGGGTATGACACAGACAATGATGCCAATCAGGTTAAGTTTCTTTTCGATAGGTTTTTGCATTAAATTGGTAAGGTAGGCCGTTTTGGAATGATAATAAGTTGTGACCAACGGATTAATGCACTATTGTAGTGACATGGGATAAGCAAGAAATACATCATAAGCTTTTACATATCTAGGTATCAATTTACCCTGAGTGAGATCCATCCAGCTAACATGCCAATCACCATATAAGATTCAATGCCAGTACCAATTTGCGGATCGAAGACACCAAGTGCCATGCGGATAGGGCAACTAGAAAGAATGAACCATGAAACTGACAGCTTCTGGGATGAGAAACAACAGGCACGTTGAGCTAAGAATTGTTGAGGGATAAGGTTTTGAAGGAAAGGGAAATTGAAAGCTGAGGGCTTTTATCAAAACTTTGGCTGTAAAAAGAGTATAAGCATAAAGAGGCATGTGGTGATAAGTTGATCAGGATTTCCGTAGTTAGATACCCAAAAACAGAACAATCCCAAAGGGTTCAATCCCATTCTAATATAGCCGTGACTGTATTCTATACAATAACAATAAGATTTTTTTTCCTTCATCATGAACTAGCTTGGTCTACTTTACACAGGACAGTTTCTGACACCTCCAGGTCTTTGCTTGTTGCTAGGAGAAGAATCTGCCAGGGCTTGCCTATAGTATTGGTTCCTAGAAGGTCTCCGTTCACGATTCCTTGGAATTAAACAATGACCATCCGAATAAACAATGCAGAACCGAAGCTTCATACTATTGAACTTTCATTTCTTTACCTGAAATTTTAAAATTAATGTTGTGTGCTTTTAAACAAATGGGAGAGATAGCTTGGTGGGGAATTTTTTGAGCATCTCCAAAATCTTTCTGAGAAGAGGCGAAAGAGAGAGCCAGTACCAACCGAGCCTGAAGAATTACTGAAGAGACATGGAATACAGAGGATATCTAGGAAAAGATAAGATGGAAAAAAGGTTTAGGTGCACCATGTCTTAATAAATTGTGGGTGGATGAGCTAAAGAAGCATGTCCCATGAACTCAGATAAAAAACAATGAGAGAAGATGACAAACTAAGAAAGAGTTTTTGTACAAGCAGTAGAAACTTGAAACCATGTGCAGAAGAAATAGATTAGTCGATAAGGGACCCTCCAAACTTTGATAATGCTATAGAAAAGAGTGTCATTCAGCATAAGCATCCGTCTCTTTCCATATATCCCGTCGTTAATCCCTGACACCACTCAGATGTTTTATTAGGTTGTTCGTACATCCACGTTAATACGCAGAATAGACCACTCATACTGATGAACTGTTCATCAAGTGAGCCGTCCAGATCAAAAGAGAAATTGCGGGCACTGATAACAACAGTTTTGTTCCTTTTGGAATTGGTTGATGCATGTGTACACCAACCGATATTATAGTTTTCCCGATGGTAAGGTATCTTCAGGTGTTATACTGACCAATGTAGCTTCAAACTACAATCTGCCAAATGATCATTGCTTAAAAATTTTCATCGGCTCGAAGATGTTGATTACTTGTTATGCTATCCTTTTTTCTTAGTGCGGGTTCTAGTAGCTTGTAAGGGCCTCCTGAGGGAATATCCCTCTTATATGTTCTTCCATCTTTCTGTCTTCTTTATCTTCATCTTGAACACCAAAGTAATAGTCTTTGACTAACTTTACTAGGTAATGCCCAAAACAATGATCAAGAGGGTTTGTTATTGTTATATCTAGCGCTGCAAAATCTTCTCATACCTCGCAACAGAATCTAATGCTCTATCATTAAGACCGTACCAAAAGGACAAGGCATCCAAGAAGAGTAAAGTACAAAGGCCATTCGAAATTGGTGGAAGCAGGAAGGGGTAGAGAAAAAAAACAAAAGAACGAGAAAGGAAAGCAAAAGGCAACTATTAGTTATTGCACTCCCATTTAAGAGCATCTGCTACCATAAAACAGAGCTTTTTTGCAAGAGGAAAATGGACAAAGAACAATAAAAGAACAAATGGGGTCCTACAATGTTTAATTCTCTGTCGATATAATTTCTATTAAGTTGATTCACATTATTTGTTTGTGCTCTTCTTAGATTCGCGAGGCGAAGCTTCAAGTGACAACAGGTGGCGCCAAAAGATCAACCAGAAAAAGGGTGAAATAATAAAGAACAAATGAGAATTGAAATATCAAAGTTAGCACTTTATTTTAAATCAAATGGGGCTCAGGTTCATCCATCTCCAATAAGAAATTCAACATAATTAAAGGAACCCTACTTTCATTCAAACACCAACCCACAGTCACATGGGCACTGCTGGGCTGTTGACAAGGACTGGTATTCTGCTATGCTCTAAAGGAGTCCCAACAAGGAAGATGATGTTGTAACACTAGCTCTAATCTACCAATTAAAAGGTATTTTATGTACATGGTATTAGGAAAAAAACCATGCAACTCAAGTTTCATTTGCGTCTTCACTAAACAAATGAGAAGCAACTGTGAACACTTGTCCCGTTCCATCTTTGAGACAACTGTTACTTCACCGAACTCTCCTAGGTCTTTTATAGTTGCCAAATTGCTTTTAAAGAAATGTTCTCGGAAACCTGAGGTCAAGTTTCACTTGTATCTTTGCTAAACTATGCATCTGGCCTATCTAAATATTGCAAAAGTTCTCCAATGATAAATCAACTTGAAAAAACTACCCATTTTCAAGAATTTAGCGTCATTTGGCAATCATAATTTTTCAATGTTTTTGTCAACTATTAAAGAGAAAAAGCAACTAGACAATTTGGCCATCACAACCGAAATAATTGAAACAATAATACTGTCATGTTTTTCTTGAATTACGGTATACGGATAAAAAGAGAAAGAAAACAAATAAAAAATTTGAGAATTACGCCATATAAGTTCACATATGAAAGAGAGCACAAACATCATCAGCTAACTGACAGCCCTTATATCTGAGACTGAGACCAACGGATCATTGATAAACCATCATTCTCTTAATCTTGACAACCATGACAGAATAACACTTTGTTCTAAATGCCACGTACAGTGATAGGGATCGAAGGCAGAACACACTGAACAGTTGAGATGTCACGTCATTAATCTTGAAATGATTGGGCAATATAATATACCAGAAAAAAGGAGAAAATAATGATGCAATGATAAAGCTGCCTCCATATCTAAAGGCAAGGTGGACAAACAGTACAAACCCAACAAATATTATACTCTGTTTCCTCGTGGTCCATAATTGAATATGCAGATGAAAAAACAAGAAGGAACACGACGCAATTCATCTTGATTTCTTTTGTTGGGCATCCATTTAAAGAACACATATTATACTCTGTTTCCTCATGGTTCAGAATTGAATATGCAGATGAAATAACAAGGAGTAAGAATCAATTCATCTTGATTTCTTTTGTTGGGCATCCATTTAAAGAAGATGGGTCAATGTTGGAAGACGATGTCTCTATCTCTCTCTCTCTCTCTCTCTCTCTCTCTCTCTCTCTCTCTCTTTCTCTCTCAGATTATCTATCCATAATTCCTCCACTTCCATGAGCTTTTCACAAAGTGAAAGGACTATTTACATTTCGAATGGAAGACAACAAGGTACAATAGAATGTTATAAGCATTTGAGATAGATGGCTAGGAAAAGTTCTATGGCCATAAGATAAATGATTTCCCCGAGTACTTCCTAGTTCCTATAGAACATCAATGGTGGCCTAAATAATCAGTTTCAAAAAACCCTAATTCAACCGGAAAAAACCCTAATTCAACCGGAAAAGGTCATCAGACAATTGCAAAAGTTCCAATTGGCATATGATGGAGAAGTTAGAGACTAGATACAGAGGAACAACACAATGCTACCGCTACCAACACAGTGCCATGCAGATCATAACGAGCTCCCACAGAGACTGCACCTATAGCAACCGAACAATCATGATCTACAATCAATGCAGAAAGCTCCAAGAATCTCTCATGTCCTCTAGATAATATTGCATTTCACTCTGCTACATACCCCATCTATTGAAAGAGGAGAAGTGAGAACCACCATGAAAACCCCACCACTTTGACGTCCACAGGTGCATCAATATCGTTTAAGAAACAAAAATTAATAAGCCTTGTGCAGGTAAAAGCTATCAAAAAGCATTGAATTACCCCAAAAATGGTACAAGGGGCAACATTGGCAGTTTAGCTAGCCACTACTACAATTGGAACTTCAATCTCACAACTTACATCTACTGCCTATACATATTGGTGAACCCTCAAAATCCTCAAGAAATGCCATCTAGTTATTAAGGAGCATATTAAGATGCGAATGCCTTTCTTTTCTTTCTTCAATTTTTTGGGCCATTCCAGCCAGATTGATCATAGAAGATCCATAAAGGCTAAAGCAAATGTTATGTCATGCATGCAGAAAGGTGTAATTGTCAATCTTCAGACCAGAATTCCACACTCTGACCAGGTAAATTGGTGGGATGAGGATTTAACTGCAGCAGACATCCTCTATATGAAGGACTAATGCTTCCATCACGGATATTCCATATCAACAGCCCACAGTAGCACAAGCAGCATAATAACCATTTGTGTACCAAAATAAGGTGCTTTAAGATGGAAGCATGCACTTACTATTACTTAGGGGAGACACATACACTGCAGGTACTCACGTAACACCATAATAATCTAAGGGCTTGGTCTTATGCTGTCTTGTAGCCCAATAAGCTCTGAGACCAATGGATAATTAAAGGGCTATTATGGTGGCCAGGTCCATGTTCTAAGTTCAAAACCTCCCTTTTGATGTTCTGAAGGCGAGACAGCATATACATTTCAACCAAATGCCATATATGACTCAAGGTATAAATGCATGAAGGCACCCCTAGGTTGAGCTTGAGAGTGCTTACTGAGACCAGAACACCTCCAGAAAAGATTCATGGGAATACATTACCGATTAAAGCCCACATCAAATTGTTACCAAATCTGCCGAGCTCAAAAACAGAGCATGAGTTACGAGTTATTTTATACGTATATATGGACCCATATCCTGATAACTTACAACTTTGCCAAAATTGTTGTCTAATGTGATATAAGAGCACAGGTCAAGAGTTGGAATTTTACAACACCCTTTAATCGTCATATTGCCTAATTTCTTGTAATTGCGTTTTTTTGGTTTTGGTGGTGAGGTTTAATCCATATTCTGTATGATTTCATGCGTAAGGCCAGGTTTACACATTACAGAGACTGTTAAGATATATACTATATAACATAATTAATCCATTTCCCAACAGCTAAAATTTTTGGCAACAAAGGTCACCCTACAACACGCAGCAGAAAAATTCTCATGGGTGCCATAGTATTCTGCTGGTGTGGACACCACATTATTCACTTCAACTGCTTGCCAAAATATTTCTATAGATGCTTAATAAGTGAGTCAATCTATTTTTATTTAGTCATTCAGTTAAACAACGATATGTACTTGGCAAGAATAGAATCGACAATTGCATGTTTGATGCACTTGCTAGTACTAGTACATCCAAGAATTCTTGAGAGCGTGGAACAATTACATCTTCAGCATAAAGTTTAAAGGTCCATCAAGTTCAACAATGAGTCATAGACCAAAGATAGTTAGAAATGAAGTCAATCTATTTCTCAGGAAGAGGAAATTCAAATTTATACAGTCCTTATGCCCCCTTGCCAATATTATATTTACCAGTTAAATGACAACTATCTAAGCAGAAAGCTAGGACCAAAGACAAATGCCCATCAGCTAGATGAAATTAGCAAAACCTTTCAGTCAGGCACAATCGTAATGTCCAAGTCGCGAGGTTAGAATATTTAGACTTGCAAGCCAGACTTTGACGGACAATTGATGGTGAATTAGTTTGAGGGAGAACTTGGCTCGGCTACTCTCTCACAGAATCTGTTGGTAACCAGTTGCAATGAACTGCTGTATTAACTGTATTCCCCCGCGCGAGAATTCGGACCATTTATGAACTCAATCTAGCCAAAAAGCACGGGTACATGGACTAAACATTCACCAAGTACGGTGCTTACCTACGCATTTGACGCGAAAGACAAGTCACGGCAGCCAAAAACGTACAATTCAACCTATAAATTACAATGCAATACCATTTAAAGAGGATTTGCAAGTTACATCCCGTTCAGGCAATTCGTCGAACAGGTAACGTAGGCCCCAGTCTCCAACAATTCAAGATCCCAAGTCCAACAACACCCGTCACAGACAACGAGATCAGTACCTAATAATTTACTCGGGGGCAACTTCCTGTGGGGTCTTGGCCACGATGGAGAGCGCGTGGAGCCCGGACCGGAGCTCGTCGGCGAGCGCGTCGTAGACCAGGCGGTGGCGGCTCACGAGGCCCTGCCCCTCGAACTTGGAGGACACGATCTTGACGTTGAAATGGGTCTCAGAGGCGCCGCTCCCGCGGACGGCGGCGTGGCCGGCGTGCTGGTGCGAGACGTCCTCGATCTCCAGGACGCTCGCCTCCAGCGAGGATTGGAGCTTGGACCTCATCCGGCCGGCTCTCGACAGCACCGCGCTCGATGCTCTGGAGGCCATGCGAGCCCGAAGCGAAGCCGACACTGCCCGCGGATGTGATCGAACGGGGATCAAAAGAAAAAAAATTAGAAGAGGGATAAGATCGTTGAGGGACGCTTCTCAGACTTTAGGTTTGCGTGACGATGACTCTGACTAGGAAAGGGAAAATCACAATCCCTTATCCGTAGCCCAATGTTCATTACGGTTAATACGGTTCATGGACTTTACATTAAACATTTTCGCACAGTTAATAGACTGAATTGAACATGTACCATATGTCATGGACCATATTGAACAAATTAAAAATTTAGGGATCATATTTTATATTGAGCTACAATTCATGGACCACATTAGAACATGTACCAAAAGTCAGTGTATCATATTGGACAAATTAAAAGTTTAGGGATCATAT
This sequence comes from Syzygium syzygioides, assembly GCA_031216285.1. Lineage (NCBI taxonomy): Eukaryota > Viridiplantae > Streptophyta > Magnoliopsida > Myrtales > Myrtaceae > Syzygium > Syzygium syzygioides. The sequence goes on along the minus strand of JASUUD010000041.1, from coordinate 353 downwards.
TTTATATTGGACTATAATTCATAGATCATATTAAATAAATTAAAAGTTCAGAAACTACATTGCATATTTGGCAAAAGTTCAAATGCTATTTGTGTCATTATTTATCTACAACATTAAACATACTAAGTTGAACTTATATCAAAAGTCCAGTGATCACATTAAATAAATTGAAAGTTCGGAGATCATATTACATACTGGGCTAAAGTTCATGAATCATATTAAATAAATATAAAGTTCAGGGGATCATTACTGGGCTAAAGTTCATGAATCATATTAAATAAATATAAAGTTCAGGGGATCATATTGCACAATCGTGCAAAAGTGCAAGGAGTATTTGTGTCATTATCTCACCA
>JASUUD010000040.1:0-48994 GCA_031216285.1 Syzygium syzygioides | reverse complement strand
TTGAGATCGACAGCCTGAATCGAATCTTTTCCAAAATATCTAAGGGCAATTTGGAAATTTCATAAAATTTCACTGGCAAAATTGTCCAACTCAAAAATTAGGGTAAAATGACTAAAATGCCCTTCTCCTGTAATACGTGCCCTTTAAACCCTCCAAGGGTAAAATGGTCACTTTTTCATTTCTTGCCAAAATTGAATTTTTTTGAAGGATTCAGGCAAATCCAAAGCTGTACATTCCAGCCACAATGTCGTCCTAACGTCCCGTCATGACTTTCTAATTTTTCGATGCCCAATTTGGACTCTAATTAATAATTGAATTCTACTTAATGTAGCTTGAGCGTTTCTCAAACTAACGGGCGGCTTTTGGGAAAAATTCGCATATTCGACACGTGGCCGATACTGAATCATGCCATGTACCAGTTTACTCAGGTCATGACGACTTCGGTTGTCACTTAATCGTGAGGATCGATCACTAGATCCAAAGGACACGATCATTTGGTATAGGTTTAGAGCCATTCGTCAATTCATTTAATGGTCCAGCGGAATCACCCGTGATCCATTGCTATGACAGTGGTGAACTGATCCCTAGCTAACCTTGGATAAGCCTACAGTGACTCAAAATATCACCTCGATAATTTTCATGGCCAATGATCGAGTTCTTTAGTCGCACGAATTTAAATCCCTAATTAGCCTTTTTCTAATGGTTAGTATTCTCAGGAATGATCAGTTTCGGACGAGAACTAACTACAATTACGTTTATAAAATCAAGCATTTCATAAATCCCAAATGGGTAAATTTCAGGATGTCACACGGGCGTCCTACATGCTCTGCCATATAGCGCTTCAAATGGTGCCATTCCGATACTTTGCTGAAAACTATTATTGTGTGCGAACTCCACGAAGGGCAATTGTTCTTCCCACTTGCCTTGAAAAATCAATACACATGCCCAAAGCATATCTTCTAGAGTCTGCATTGTCCTATCAGACTGGCCATCCGTTTGCGGATGGTAAACTGTACTAAACTGCAGTTTTGATCCTAATGTCATCTGCAGGCTTTTCCAAAAGTTGGCGGTAAACCTAGGATCATGATCCAAAGTAATCGTCACCGATACTCCATGTAGACAAACTATTTGTCTTACATACAATTCGGCATACCTTTCCAAGTCAAAATCCTTTTGCACCACTAGAAAATGTACCGACTTGGTTAATCTATCCACTATCACCCAAATGGAATCATGGCCCTTTTGGCTCCTTGGTAATCCCATTACAAAATCCATAGTCACGTGCTCCCATTTCCATTTAGGGATTTCCAATGGTCGCAATAATCCTCCGGGCTTGCAATGCTGCGCTTTTACTTACTAGCATGTTAAACACTTAGCTACGTGTTTAGCTATATCCACCTTCATGCCATTCCACCAATAGTATTATCTAAGGTTTTGATACATTTTCGTGCTACGAGGATGGATACTATACTTGCTACGGTGTGCTTCCGATAAGATTTCCGCCTTAAATTCTGCGTCATCAGGCACACACAACCTTCCTCAAGATCCCGTCTTCAGATACTTAAAAATCCGCTTTCCTCTTAGTAACATCCATTTCCAGAATTTCTAAATTTCTTGGTCCGTAGATTGTAAAGCCTTAATGTTAGTCTGAGTTTCCGGTTCGATCTTTAGTGTGGCTAGCAAACTCGAGACTTGACTTACTTCAAGTCTAAATTCCGAGTCTCGCACCTCTTCCAACAAGGTCTATTCCTTAACTAACAAGTATGCGATACTCGACTTCCGACTTAAGTAACTTTATCCAACGACGTTGTCTCATGTTAAGCTCCTTTTTGAGAAAACAGATATTTCAAACTTTGATGGTCCGTATATATCTAAAACTTCTCTCAGATTAAGTAATGTCGCCAAATCTTAAGAGCAAATACTATTGCAGCTAATTTCAAATCATGCGTTGGGTAGTTCAACTCATGCGATCTCAACTTTCTTGATGCGTAGACTGCTACTCGTCCATTTTGCATGAGTACACACCCTAGTCCTTTCAACGACGCATCTCTATAAATTTCATATCCTCCTGGTCCTGATGGAATAGTCAACACCGGCGCCATTATCAATCTATGCTTTAGTTCTTGAAAACTGCTTTCACATTTATCGGTCCATTCAAACCTCGTTTCCTTTTTCAACAAATGTGTCAACGGTGTTGCTATTGTCGAAAATTCTTCCACGAAACGTCGGTAATATCCTGCCAAACCCAAAAAGCTTTGGACCTCTCTTACCGTCGGTGGTCTCAGCCATTTCATTACAGCTTCAATCTTTGCTGGATATACTAAGATTCCTTCCCCAGAGATCACGTGTCCAAGAAATACTACTTGATTGAGCCAAAACTCGCATTTACTAAACTTGGCGTATAATGCATGTTCTCTTAAGATCCGTAGAACTTTACTTAAATGTATCTCATGCTCTTCCGGGCTCTTCGAGTGCACCAATATGTCGTCTATGAAACTATCACAAATTGATCCAAGAATTCCTTAAACACTCAATTCATTAAATCCATAAAGGCAGCATGGGCATTAGTCAACCCAAACGGTATTACTGTAAACTCATAATGTCCGTACCTCATCCTAAATGCCATTTTTGGTATATCATCCTTCCTAATCCTCAACTGATGATATCCCTTCCTCAAATCAATCTTAGAAAATACTGAAGCCCCTTTTAACTGATCAAACAAATCATCTATCCTTGGCAGGGGATATTTATTCTTGATAGTCACTTGATTCAACTACCTATAATCGATACACAACCTCAACGACCCATATTTCTTCCTTACAAACAATACTGGCGCTCCCCATGGGGACGCACTTGGACGAATAAAACCTTTGTCCAATAATTCTTGCATCTGAACTTTCAATTCTTTTAACTCAAACAATGACATCCTATAGGGTGCTTTCGAAATTGGGTTTGTCCTAGGGGCCAATTCAATTACAAACTCTACTTCTTTTTCTGGTGGCAATCTCGATAATTTCTGAGGAAAGACATCGGAAAAGTTACACACTACAACTACATCCTCTAGCCTTGGTTCCTCAATTGTCGAATCAACTACTACCACTAAAAACCCTTCGCACCCTTCGTCCAACAACTTAGTCACTTCCAGTGACGAAATCAAGGAAATCGAGGTTCTTCCTCAATTTCCCACAAATTCGAATCTAGGATGTCTAACTGGATTAAATTGGACCATCCTGCTACTACAATCCATTATAGCCCTCTGCCTAGTCAACAATCCATACCCGCAATCATATCGAAATTAACACATAGGTAGAATAGCCAAATCTATTCTTTCTTCTACACCACCAATCACAATTTTGCAATCCGAACATCCTAGTGAAACTAGCACTTTATCATTCAACCAAGTAGCAACATATAGCACAACATTAAGCAATCTCGGTTCTATCCCAGTCAATCTAATGAATTGCTCAGACACAAACGAATGTGACGGCCTAGGGTCAAACAAAGCATATGCAGCATGATCGCATACAGAAACTGTACCTGTGACTATGCCTGGCACATTCTCAGCTTCTCTTCTTGCCATTACGTATACCCGTCCTTGGGTCGGTGGCCTATTCTGATTAGCTGATGGGGCAACTCCAATTTGGTTCTCATTCCGAGGTGGCGCCAACGCAGGCAACCTATTCTGCCTGATGTTAAGGCAAGTCCTTATTTGATGGCCAAACCTGCCACATCTGAAACATGCTCGGCCCTTGTTCGAACAAGGTCCATTTCCATATCTTTTCCCATACCTCCGACATGGACCATTCTAAAAACGATTCTATTTCCCGATATTCCTTCTAATAGGAGGGACGAAACGTCGATTACCCGTCATTGGCTTCTTCCCAAAGTGGCGATTGTCTCTATCCGGGGCAAATCTTGATCCAGAAACGGCAGTCCTATCCGCTAAGTCATGCTCGATTGCTTGGGTCCGATCATAGATCTTGTTATAATCCCTCAAATTCAGCGAAATCATCTAACTATGAAAGCCTAGCTTTAAACCGTCTCGGAACCTCCGAGCCCTATCCATCGGGTCCTCCAACATCCTTAGGGCAAACTTAGATAACCGAGCAAATTCAGCCTCATACTGATCCACTGTCCTCTGTCCCTAACGAAATCTCATAAACTCAGCTAACTTCTATTCCCGGGTACTCCTAGAAAAATACTTACTATTAAAGACTTCCACAAACATCGCCCAAGTCTGGACGGCACCAGTAGGGAACACCCTTCCTCTGGTGGCTTTCCACCAATCACTTGCATTGCCTTGGAGCTGATACACCGCCAAGGTTACCTTCTCTTCTTCGGTGCACACTAGTACCTCAAAGGCCTTTTCTAGTTCATTTACCCAAAGCGATGTAGCCTCATGGTAGCCTTTACCATCAAACTTAGGGAGCTTTAATTTTAAGAACTGCTCTACTAACTGATGCATCTGACAATTCGCATTCACCTGCCCTTGCCCTCGATTCCCATTGTTACCATTGATGGTAGCGACTGTAGCGGCCTCAGCAACTTGGGCAATAGTGGTAGTTTGTTCTTAAGCCTGCTGTCCCATCAGATTTCCAATCTCTTCTAGGGTTCTCATGATTGCATCCATTCTCAGATCTCTCACAGGTTGGGCTTGCAAACTTGATTGGCCTCTTGTCCCTCTACCTCTCGAACTCATCCTCACGGTTTTCTATCACTCACCTACCTGCTATAATTCCACTCAGGAATTAGAGATCTAGGTCTACTATACCAGTCTATAGTCCTAGGTAGTGAATTATCTCAATAATTCACTTACACAAGCAATCAACCCCTATAACACGAGATCACAATTAATAGGGTTCATGCATTTACCTCAAGTCCAGACGCCCTAGCAACTCAACCGTTAAAATATTCAATTCATTTATCAATCATAACAAACAATCCAGAGATACGCGTAGCGCTAGACACACCTATAACTCACTAAGGTCTCCCTAAATAGCTACCTCGGGATCTCCGCTCCTTATCACTCCAAGCTTCAACTGACTTGGATCGAGCTGACCTTACTCTAATACTAAATCAATAGGGATGTCACGCCCCAAACCTCATCAAGCTCGTGACATTCCTCTTCGGTCGAATATAATGCGACGTCCTAGGAACATCGCCGACCCAAACCAACACATCAAAGTTCGAACACAAAGGAAACGAGAATAACTCCCGGACAAGAACTAGAAAAGGGGTAATAGGGAGGGATAAATAACCCAGCAACCAACCACCTCATTACACTCACTATATTCACAATAAACATATTATTTACGCAAACTGGCTTCTAAAGAGCACACCACCAATATCAAAAGGGACCGGTAGTCTGGGTATATACTAATTCCAAAAAGAGGTACTTCAAAAAGGGATACCCTACCCCTAAAACTAACCCCTATGACCTCTAGATGTTGTCCACTCTGAGTCGGTCTCCCCATAACCTGAACTTGACTCTCCCTGTTCCACCTGCTCCTCTGAAGACTCAGAATCTGCCTCAATCTCGATTGGCTCATCATCAGAATTGTCTGGAACATCAATCGGCGGCTCTTCCTCCGGTTCTTCCCCTGGTTCTTCTTCCAGTTCCTCCTTGGGTTCTCCCTCAGGTTCTTCTTCGGGCTCCTCCTCTTTGGGTTTCTCCTCAGGCTCTTCTCCTAAATCCACGTCCATCGGATCGTACCCTACCTGTGACTCTTCCAGCTCTGGTTTAGGCTTAGCCACCATGGGTTCGAGTTTTGCAGGTACATACTGATGACCTGACTATGCTAAACTAGTGTCGAGACTGGTCATCTCACCATCAAGAGGAGGTATAACCGATGGATCCCAATCACTCACTCCATCGAAAGGGACATCGAAATCACAAACAAGACCAAACTCATACATACTCTCCCGGAAACACCAAGCTATAAAAGTATGGGCTTGCCAAAGGGGTTGTCCTATAACTACTCAGACTACTATGGTGTGCTTAATCCAAGGCATATTATCATCTATAAGGTACTCTACTATTGCATGATCGGTGTGCATAGGTATGCCAAAATGCTAAGGTGGTGGCGGTGGCGGTGGCGGTGGAGGATTCTTGGTCTAGGCCGGCGTTCTGAAAATGTTAATTATACAACTATGAAACGAGTCTCAATAAGCGAAACCCTAAACCCCACTTAGGCTAACACGTATCTCTGGGTATGTTCAAGCACACAATCAATCACCAATTGACATGCTATAACATTCACAAGCACACTGGCCTTACCTCGGCACATGCACCGCCCTACACATTAGTCCAATTGTTATAACAAAACAGTCACCACAAAACACACTCATCCTCATAACATGGCCAATGTATGCACATGTATCATTGATAGATTGAACACTTTCCATTCTCACATTCGCCTAACAAACACAATATCATATGATTCTCATTTCACTCGAGCACATGCATCCAACTCATTTCTGACCCGCATAAATACGCCTCAAGTCCACTTTCGATCCACGGTCCACGTACAACCGTCTCATTTTCACAACACTCCTTAGCCCGCATTACAGTACACGTCTCAGGCTCAACATCCTCCACCTACGGTACAACCCACGTAAACGCATCAGGTTGGCGGTCTTCCGGTAATACCGGGCATCGTCCAGCATTACAGTACGGGCCTCAGGACGAGTTCAATTCCCTGTGTTACAGTACACACCTCAGGGATTATGTAATCAAGCGAGCATGTCAACAAATCACATTTTATCTGGACCCGCGTTGCAGTACACGCCTCAGGTTTTTAATGATCGTGCAACACGTCGAGCACCCAATGACATGCCAATTTCATACGACCAACTCGCACACGACACCCATAGTATTCAAATCACCAACAAGCCATATTAACCCACAAATTCATTAATCCCACTTGCACAAGCTCAATTTAACACAATTTTCATATTCTAGTCCAATTTTCACCAATTAGGGGCATCGCACTCATGCCACAAATCCCGATTCACCACATATAGTAATTCAAACATGAGCATGCCACAATTCAGCCACAATATGTACGTTAACTCATCCACCACAGAAAAGTCACTAAAACGCCAAATTTAGACCCGTTTTTTATGCAATAATTCATGATAATCATCCGTAATCGTCCCAATCACCAACTTAATCCATTCTAACCTCAATTCCACCTCTAAAATTATCACAAATCCATCCAAATAACTCAGCCAACTCAGTCCACCAATTTCTCCACAAATAACCCCTAAAACTTGCTAAAACGGCCCCAAACAATCCCGAAATTACCCATTATCCTAGGCGAAATTTAGGATATCACTTACCCAGAGTGCTAAGCTAGATTTAGCAATCAAGGGTGGCGGGACAAGGGAAAAACAGCAACGCCAGCGTCAACGAACGGCGAGGGGCGCCGATAGCCTCACGGTGACCATGGACGGATGGCGACGGTGATGGGCTTGGCCAGTTGGCCATGATCATGGGAGGAGGGGGGGAGAGTGGTTCGGCCAAGAGGAGAGGGAGAGGCTGTGGGCGTGAGAATGAGAGGGAGAGAGAGAAAGAGAGAGAAAAACAATAAATATAGGTGACACCAATAATTGGTGTATTACCCCAAGCCAAACTATGCCCCTCTCAACTTTCCATCCAACGGCCAAGATCAACTCTCACAAAAAATATCCAAGGGTAAAATAGGAATTTCACAAAAAGTGCAGGGGCAAAATCGTCCAAAAATTTATATCTCTAAAGTTGGTATGAAATGACCAAAATGCCCTTCTCACATTACACTTGGTCTTCACAAAATCCCAGGGGCAAAATGGTCATTTTTCACTTCCTGTCAAAATTTTAGTTTTCTGATGAATCTGGACAAATCCGAGGCTAACCACTTTAATAACAACGTTGTCCAATTACTTTGTCATGACTTTTAAAATTTTCGATATCCAAACTCACTCTCCAATTAATGCCATATTCAAATAAACGCGACTTGAGCTTATCTCAAACTAACGGGTGGCTTTCGAGAAAATTCGTACATTCGACCCATGGTCGATACTAAATCGAGCCACGTTTAAGTTCACTTGAGCCATGGTGATCTCAATTATTGTATAATTGCGAGGATCAATCACAAGTTCTAAAGAATGTGATCGTTTGGAATAGGTTTGAGATTGTTCGCAAATTTCGTATTCTAGCGAGGCGGAATCACCCGCGATCCAATTATACGACATTCACAAATCGATCTATGACCATCCTTAGATCGGTCTATATTAGCCCAAAATATCATCTCGACAATCCTTATGGTCGAAAGTCAGTCAATGGTCAGGTTCTATGGTTGCGCGAATCTAGATCCCTAATTAGCCTTTCCCTACTGTTAGTGTCCTAAGAGTGATCAAGTTTGAGCGAGATTTACTACAAGTGCGTTATTAAAATTATGCATTTCATAAATACCAAGTGGATTGAAATTATGCATTTCATAAATACCAAGTGGATTGAAATTTAGAATGTCACAAATGTAGTATGACGCCCTAATCATGCATTCTAAAATAAAAGGGCATTTAGACCAAGCATTGAATGTCATTTAGGCATTTTTTTAAGAACGTGCCAACTAACATGCATAATTGTAAAAGAATGGAATGGAACGATACTTGCTTACCATGACATTTTTGTTTGGTTTTAGGTATACCAACCATAAAGACAAGCAAATGTAACCAGTGAAGTTTTGACGCCTAAAAGGGTAGGACATACTAAAGGCTTAAGGTCATCATCTTAATGGACAAGAGATTCCATTCCAATAGGCAATCGGCCTAAAGTTGTGGAATATTATTTCACCTCGGTGATCGGCATTGTATTTAAATGATCACATGAGCAATCGGTCCATAGTTTTGCCTAAATACATACCTCTTATGGGTAATCATTAATGTAGCTGGGGTTGAGCCACGGGTGGTGTGTGCTAATAGTGTAGTGCTAAAGTAATTTAAAAACATGCATAGCAATTAATGACCAAACAGCACTTCTAAAATTCATTCAAAACACATTCAATTCCAACACCAACCTGCAAAACAAGGGTTAACAAAGACTACACCCCTTATACCACCCGCCTACAAAATCATTTAATACAATCATTAGCGGGACGTACCTAGAATCCTTGCAAGCAGAAAACACAAGCATATCGTTCTATCTAGCCTAAGTCCACTTAGAAAAGATTCATATATCCTGAGCGGAGTTGCCAAGCCTATCGTGCCGCGCTTTCTTTTTTTTTTTTTTTTGGATTTGTGCACTAAGGAGGTATTTTCTTGTAAGAGTCTCTTCCAAACCATACCTCACGTGACAGTAGAAGGTGATTTCTTATTTAGTCTAGGTTTGTAATTTTGGAGTCGCCACTAGTCATTATTGGTAGGTAGACTAGAAACCTAATCGAGGTACGAGAGAAATATCACGATTCTACAAATTAGAGATTCTGAGTACGGGGACTTGGTTACGTTATTGATCCCAAATCGAGATCCCTAACGCCCTTTCGGTACCTAAGAACGATATGATGTCTAACGTGTCATGCGAATTTTCGAGGCTTACCCACTAATCCTATCTATTCTAATTGCAGGAAAGACCAAACAAGTATTAAATGCTCAATCAAGTCAATCAATCCTAAGTGGTCTCTAAAACAAAAATCAATCAAAATACCCAAATCCTAATAAAACTTTAAAAGTTTATTCATTTCATGATATACATTTTTTTAGGATTTTAGGGTTATTTAGGGGTTATTACCCCTGAATTTGGAATTTTCTAAAAATGCCACTTGGGCACTTCCAAAAATTCAAATTTTACTTTTTATGGTTAGCCACGATGTTTTTGGACCATTCTGTGAATTGCCAAAATTTTTGAATTTTTCTTCGAAAATTTTTTTTAATCAAGAATTGATTTTTTATGATTATCTGAAAAATTTTATGAATTTTCCAATTTTTCAACTTTTTATTGATTTTTCAAATTTTTTAATTTTTTATTTGAATTTTTTGAACTTTCATAATTTTTATGAATTTTCTAAAAATTTTGAATTTTTATGAATTTTTTGAATTTTTTTGAATTTTTTTGAATTTTCTAATTTTTTGTGAATTTTCTATTTTTTCTGAATATTTTTTATTTTCTAAAGATGTTTATATTTTTCTGATTTTTGATTTGATTTTTTTATTGTTTTATTTATTTATTTATTATTTTTATTATTTTTTTTAACTTTCCCGCCGGGAAACGAACCGGATCGGCCCGGTTCGACCCAGTTCAGCTTGGCCAAATCGAGCATCGCTAGCGCCGGTTGTCGGTCGTCTTCTCCGGTGGGCACAATGCCAAAACGGCACCGTTTTTCAGCCTTCTTCACTGAGACATTTTTCCAAGCTGGTGGTGTGCACGATTTTGACTTGAACATTATCAAGGCCGTGACTTTGGATCGGAATCCGGTGACCTTCCAGCGGCTAACTTGCCATTCCGATTGCACCATCATCAAGTTCATATGTTCCAGTATCAATCTAGCCTAATCAGATTGCCGCCGGACGTTCGCCAGCTGACGAAAAAATCGGTCCATAAACCCTAACCTAAAACCAATTTTAATAAGCTCCTCTAGTTTTCAGATCAGCATAAAGCCGGCCCTATCCGTCTAAATCGATTTAAACAAGCACAAAAACATCAAACAAAGTTAGAAAAGGCTAACTTGAATAGTTTATGGCCACAGGGATGGTCCGGCAAGGTTTGGATGGACTCCGGTGAGATAGTTCATGGACAATCGGTTTGGTTTATGCAAGTTTATCCACCAAAATGCAATCAATCAACAAAAAAATAATTAGAAACTTGTTTTAGACATCAAAGAACTAAGAATCAACAAGGAAATCGCGTAAGTGTTAATCTTGAACTACAACTCATTTTCTAGAAATCTAGAAAAATCGTGACTTTGATAGATTTTTACCTGCTTCATCGAGAGATCAAACGAAGTTGTTGCGCTTATCGGTAGCCGTAAAGTTCTTTTTGGATACTCCAGCTTCTTGTAAATGGCCTCAGCTTCGCCAGAAAAGCTCTAGACGCGCCAACTGAGACTCGTTTTCAAATCTAGATGATCAGCTTCATCACAGCTTCACCAGATGTGGAGGACCTCAATCGGAGCCGATTCGCCGGCACTTTCTTGCTGAAGAATATGCCAATCACTCGGTCCTTGGATCCTAAACACATCTCTTGCTCTCTTTCTCACTCCTTCTCTCTGTTTCTCTCTCCTCTCTCTCTCGGTAATTTCGTTGAACAGGTTCCCCCTAATGGTCCAATTTTTTTCGGTTTTTGTTGATCCATTTTTCCCACCCAAAGTTCGTTGGAACCGATCTCCGATCGGTTCGATCAGTTACCTGGTGCTAGCTGGATATTTTTCAGCTAGCCAAATCGATAAAAATGTGCTAATTTGATCGGGGGAAGTCAGTGAGGTTGCGGGCACGAGTTGGTTTTCCTTGGTTTTTTGTGCATTGGACAAGCCGAGTAAGGAAGATGAGTAATCCGAGTCGGGTCGAGTCGACCCGGCAGACCCGGGTTGGTCTAAATTCGTCAATTAAGCTCAATTTTGACCCAATTTCCAAAATTAAACCCCAAAATTGAATTTCCCATCACATTCCGAACCCAAATATATGATTTGCTTCAATTTTTATCATAATTGTGTCCAAGATTTTCAATTTTTTATATTCAGGTTAATAGGGTTTTGTTCAATTTGATGTCCTAATGACTTGATTATGTGAAATTGATGCCAAAATTGAATTACCCACACCTGATTAACCTTAGAAATGATAACCTCATGGTTCGACAATTTCATATTGGGCACGATTCCCAATTTGGGTTCACAATTCTTATTTTTTAGTCGAATTTTGGGGATTTTTTTTTATTTTTAGGTCAAATTGTGCAATTGGACCGACCATTATGAAATTCAAGGTCCCAAAATCATTTGTTGTGAAGACACTATGACCTAAAAATGACTAGAAAAAATTTAATTGCATTTTTTGTTCAATTTGGGTTTGATTTTGCCTAATTTTGGGAAAAAATATCCAATTGGGATTTTTCAAAATTGATGATGTATTTATGAAATTGGATTTAAAATAAGACTAATGACAATTTTTATGGAATTGTTTGATTCCATTTGCTATTTTTCTTGATTTTCTCACTTATTTTGACTAAAAGAAATTAAAGAAAAATGCAGAAAAATACTAAAAATTTATTTTTTGGTTTAGAAATAGGTGTCTAGGCTTGGCCAAGATTCATAGTCCTAATTTTGAAAATTTTGAAAATATGAAAAAAAAAAATGAGCTAAAAATTAGGTGTCAACACATAGCAAATTTCTTTTTTATAACTATGAGTGAAGGAGTTACTTTATTTCACAATGATGGGTTTTGAGTCAATTTGTCACGCCCCAAACCCTAACGAGCTCATGACACCCCTACGACGGTCGTATCGAATGCGACGTCCTAGAACGCATCGCTGACCCATACAAAACACTCAAAGGCATACACAGGCAGAAGTGAATCATGACAACCCAGACCATATATAATAACAAAGGGATAGCACTAGCACAAATCAATAAACGCATTTCATATACTTGGCACAGGCTTACAACCTTCATTTACACCACAACCATCCAGGCTACTAATTTCAAACCACGTTTATCAAAAGGGGCAATAGTTGTCAAACTTATCTCTTCTACAAAACGGGGCACTCAAAAGATGGGATAACCCGACCTATCCCCGGTCCCCATGGTACGCTAATGGCGTCTCCAACTCGGTCACGATCGTGGATCTGAAATGGTTTGCATTACAGCAATTAGAATAAATCTCAATAAGCAGACAACTTAAACCGCACCTAGGCCAATGCGTACCCAAACGAGTCTAACATATAATCTAACAGCCAACACAATCGAATCCACACAAACATACTTACCTCGCCTTAAACCAAGTGCCAACTCTGCATATTAGTCAATTCACATTAATGCAATAACAACTTATGTACATAGCACAATCACTCGAGCACCATACACATATACGTTCACCCAATTAAATCAAGTACAATACATGTGCGCATCCATCCAACTTTCTCACGATCTGGATAAACACCCTACAGGTCCTTTCTCGCCACCCACGTCAACACACTCCAGGCTGGCAGCCCTCCGATCAATCCGGGCTTTATCCCACGTTAACACGCTCCAAGACCTTTCTCACGACTCAACTAACACCCTATAGGTCCTTTCTCACATTCCCACGACCTGGGTCAACACCCCACAGGTCCTTTCTCATAACCCGGGTCAACACCCTACAGGTTGGCAAACCTCCAATCGATCCGGGCTTAGTCAAGCAAACACACATGCCACTTAATTCAATCAATTTCCACTTCTTTCACATAATCAAATATCACACAACCATTTCCAAACGACCACAACACAATTCGCCATTCTAACACGTCATAATTCCCAAACTCAAATCATGCTCCCCACATCGGCCCACCGACCCGACATTCAAGTTGGCACATTCAAATATCCAATTCACCCACAAACGCCATGATAGCCCGATCATCGAACCCATCTCAATCAGTTATTAATTTAGCCACAACTCACCACAATTTAATCCATCAACTAGCCACATTCACACATCAATCCTATTCCAAGCTTAGCCACTAAACATATACTAAACAATCCCTAAACAAGTCCAAATAATACCCATTATACTAAGTAAGGTTTAGGGAGTCACTTACCTAAGTTTGGCCCGGGGAAAACCGGCAAGGGGCCCAAAATGGCCCGGTGGAACAGTGGCGGCTCGGTGCAGGTGAGGGCACAATGGGCACGGTGGCCGGCCACGGCAGGGCACTCGGCCAGGCAACGAGCAAGCGATCGGGCAAGCGGGCAAGTGGCTGGGCAAGCGGGCAAGCGGCTGGGACGATTGGGCTAAGGCCCTGGGCAATGGCTAGGCGAGTTGGCCATGGCCTGGGCAGTTGCTAAGCGAGCTCGGCCAGTGGACTGGGGCTAGTAGTCGGATGGCGATGGCGAGCTAGTGACAACAGCAGCGGCGACGGTGGCGGCGACGGGCTTGGCCAAGGCACGAGCAATCCGGCCAAGACAACGGCTCTGCAGAGGCGATGGGCTCGGCCAAGGCAAGAGCAGTTTCACCAAGGCAGTGGTTCGGCAACGGGGACGAGAGGTCGAGACAGAGGCATGCGGTTGGGAGCAGGGGGTGGCGATTGCGAGTTGGGCGAGTGAGCTATGGCGGCGGCAACGGTGGTGGGGACGGCAGCTGGGATGGTCAGGGACGGCATGGCGGCGGGACGGGGCGAGGCAGGACTAGCTGTTGGGCGCAACGCAAGCTTAGTGCTGCGCGCGTAGAGGAGAGGGGGAGGACCGCCAAGTCAGGGGAGTCAAACGACACGGCTGAGGCGGACAGCGCGGTGGCTGGACGAGCAATGGCACCATGCGAACAACGGGCGGTGGCTAGTCGAGCGAGCAGAAGAAGAAGAAGAAGCAGAAGAAGAAGAAAGAAGAAAAAGAAAAGAAAGAAAAAGGAAGAGAGAGAGAGGGGTTTGCATGGGGAAGAGGGAGAGTGGACGTGCGCGCAGGGAGAGGGGACGCGAGAGAGAGAGAGAGAGAGAGAGAGAGGGAAAAGTCAACACACTCAAGTGCAATCCGACGGCCCACTTTTGAATTCGAAATCGATCCAATGGTCCATGATAAATCCTAATTTAAATTAGGATTTAGGCCAAAAGCTATTGAATAAAACACACTACGAGAGAGGACTACTAGTCCAAATTCGTACCCGGTCAAAATTTCACTTTTCACCAAACCCGAGCAATATCGATGCTAGCCACAATAATATCGACACCATCCAATTAAATTCGTCACGAAACTCCGAGAAATTAAATACCAAAGTTTGGGCTCTAAATAAAGGCCAAATTCGATCGAATGCGATTTTAGCGAAATCTCAAATTTAAAAATAACCCAAGAGTGATCAATTCCGAGCGAGATTTTACTATAAGCACACTGACGAAATACTCGTTTTATAAATCCCAAAAATGGGTTGAAATTTGGAATGTCACACAATTTGAAAATATTTTAACAGTCTGGCCGGCTCCAAACGGGTTTTGTCCTTCGAAGGAATACTTTGAGCAACAACACAAAGCGGTAAGCATTTGAGATTGAGCTTGTTTATAAATCACTTAATATAGTCTCTTTCATCCGATTTGAGGTTTTTAGAGGTCAAGAAAACAATCCATTCAAAGAAACGGAAACGTTTGGGACGACACAATTCGTCTCTTGGATACATGGGCAGAATGGTGGTGTCCACTTAACCTTAGATTAACAAGATTCCAATCCCTCCCTCCCTTCCTTCGTCACTGTCATTTGTTGTCGTAATTAATATTTCTTTTTCACAAATTGTAATTAAGGAACGGTCTATATACCGACGATCTATATCTCTAGCAATGATCCTCTTAAGTTTAATAAAGCGCTTATAAGATCTAAAATTTGCATAGATAGAAAAAGCTTCACCAATAAAACATGCTTATTCTACACCACAGACCATTACAACCAAAGACAACTGCAGTTTCCAAAACTGCAACATTGTGCCTTTTTTTTACTTTCTTTTGCTTACTGACATGCCTACTGAAAACACATGATTATTGAGAGCACATAAGGTAAAACTTGCATTTTCCTCCTGACAATTTATACAGGACATACTTGCCAATCAGAATGACTACCCTCACGATAATCGGAACCGCCGCAATGAACAAGTATCGGAAGTGCACTGACGGCATCATCTCCGTCGGTGTGATTGCGAAGATTGAGGCCCCATAAGTCGTCAGCATAGAGACCGTCGCAACGACCACCTCAAGGAAGAAAGGGAAGCCCCAAGTGAGGTTGATTATGAGGAAGATTGACGAGGAGAGAGCGAGCGTGTTGGACGTCAAGAACACATAGAAGGCCGTCACATTCGAGGCATAGATGGACTGCCCCGCTTTGTGATCGTTCGAGTTATCCTGCCAGACCCCGCCAGGGGGGTTGACGCCGGCCTGGAAAGTCACAGCGGCAATTAGGGTGGCCACCACGAGGAGGTAGTTGCGGACTTCATCGGGCTTATTTTTCCCTTTGTGATCGATCAAGGACTTGAAAAAGTACCTTATGGAAAAATAAGGTGGCGAATTGTTCGTGATTTCCATAGGAGTAGAAGGATAGGTCTTATGAGTGAGTGAATCGCCTTACAAAAAATAATTACCGTCGACCCTGTTTAATTAAAAAAAAATGTTAGGTATTGGCAAACCATAGTTAACCCTCCCACGTGGTCCAGAAAATGAAAATTAAAGTTTATTTTTCTCAGCAGATGCAAATAAAAATGTCGCCTGAAGGGGGCTAAAGAACAAAGCCTAGCTTTTTTCTGATGATGCCCATTTTCCTAGTTTCATCACAAGCTTTCCATAGAAGACAGTGCACGTTCACGTGTATGCCCTACTTGTTTACCAGAGACATCGAGTATCAAGTGTAATAAGATTTGGATCTTGAAAAGGATGGAAAATTATTATAGCTGTCTGGGCAACCTCAACATCTAACTTAAAGTTGTAAAGAAAATTTATCTTCATGAATCTCTACTTTTGCCCGAATAAAAAAGAAAGAAAAAGATTATGAAGTATCATCGTGAATGAAGAAGTATGAAACCTTTTCTGTGCAAAAAAGAAATTATATTTTTGGTACTGAAGTACCAATGTGTGGGGGGCTAATAAAAGCAAGCTGATGAGGATGTCTTTCGACTTTAAATTTTCTTATGTAGAAAGGTAAAACAGCTGTTGAAGTTGGTTAATCTTCCCTTTTGAACTCTATTTAGAATTTTTGGAAATCGGGACATGTTATAAGTTTTTATGCGCCTAATTTGGAAAAGGCTAAATAGCCTAAATATGTAGATCTTGAGGGCCATGTTTCACCATATAAGTCAGATCTCTAAATCCAAATAAAAGACGTTGATAGTTTCCCTAAGCATCTTTGTTTCATCAGGCTATTCATCTTCAGAAAAGATCTCTGATTAGCTGCTATGAGAAAGAATGAACTTGGCTAATAGTGGGCTGATCGATGGCTGACCAACAAAGGCGAGGCCACAACTGGCAAGATCAAGAGAGGAGGACAGGAGACGGTGTCGGCAAGACCAAGAGAGAGAAATGAGATGAGACGGCGTTGGCAAGACTCCAGAAAGAGAGAAATCGAGGGCACTGCTGGGGAAAGTGGAGAGACAAGAGAGTCTAAGAGAGAGGCTAGCGATGAGAGTGAGAACCAAAAGAAAGTAGCAAGGGGTCTCAGATATAAAAGATTTAGCATCATTCTGAACTGTTTCAAACCGGTTCTTCCTAAGGCTAGTCCCCAGAATTTTTACATGAGAGTTGATCGGTTCTCGTGTGAACAAGTGTAGAGTTGGGCAAGTTCAGTTCGATTCCGGATTAAACCGACCTGGTTGCTCACCCTTAATAAAAATGTTACACGAGTTCTAACAACAAACATTATAAAGCTAATCCTTTGATTAGCGAAATATAAGGACCATCGTGAAGCGCGGAGTTCATTCGTCTAAATAAATTAGATAGCCCCTTATATGAAATGAAAAGCCAATCATACAAAACGTTTGGTCTAAATCACAGGAGGTGGACAAACATGAGCTGTTGAACATAGGAATTCTCATCATCCACGCACATTACAAGATGAGGCCTAAATCAATATGCATATGGGACCCCACCGACGACGGGTCCAAGGTCCGCGATTGGTTCGTCTGAGATTTTACGTGCTGCCAATGTCTATTAGTCTAACATGCTTGCAAAGGCAATGAAAGTGCTGGTAAAAACAAATCACTGATATGATAGTCTATGAAACAATAAACCGATGCATGCATGGTGAAAATAACTTGAGAGCGAAATTACCAGGAGTACTGGTGATACTGAAGGACCAAATTTGACCGTAGCGAGCCTGGATGAAATGTAGGCAACGAGATAAGAAACGATGAAGAAATGTTACTTGAGTGCTGCCTACATTGATCCTCGTCGCCTATATTTATACTCGTCGCACATCAAATGGAGAGAGAACATAGGAACATTCCTTTCTTACGTGGACTCAGCAAGGAAACATTGAATACGATCCCCTTCTTGCTTTGCAGTCTCGGTTGGACATAGGACAGATAGGGAAAAGGTGTCACGTCCAACTCGATGATTTTTGTAGTCTCAATCGTTATTGATGTATTAATATAAAGACTTCTGTTTCTGTCTACATAAGATAGTAACCCGATGATTTCCACTAGAGACAATTTTCCCCCCGAACTCTTCAAGATTGCAATTATTTCAATCTCTACAATTCTAGTTCCATTGCAGTGATAATTAAAATGTAAAGCAAATTTTCAATCATAATTCTAAAATATTTATAATTGTTAATAGCACATGGTAGACTTCTTAATCTTATAATTGTAGTTCAAATTTTTACCGTAATAACATATAACTGTAATTGCTAAAGCGTTAGCTACTAATATCCATAACTAGATAAAAGTATAACAATCTTCATATAGCAGTAAATTCCAATAATGAATCAATGTAAGAAGTGTTACCTTAAGCTAACTGCAAATTAAAAATCATAATTCATGCATTAAAAATTTAAGTATAATGAAACTTGATTGCATTGTGCAACCATGAACTATCACTCAGTGATATACATAACATTTACTGATAATGACAGTTAATCTTAGTAAGACCAATCTAATTCAAGTCATTGTATCATATCATTTAAAACTAAAATTACCACGAAAAAATTAATATTTTCTGATATATACATATACATATATATATTGTTGGATGAACCTTACCACCAAATACTAGGCACGTGAGTGGAATCAGATGCTACCTAGTGTTGTTAAGAACAGGATTCATGCCATCTGTGAAACGGCTTGTTCCCATCGATCTTTTCATCTTGCCATAGATATAATACTAGGCAGATGAGAGGGAATCAGACGCTACTTAGCTTTAATTTATCAAGAATAAGATTCATGCCATCTGTAAAAACGGCTTGTTTCCATCAATCTCGTGATTGGCTCACAAGATTGATTGATTTTACAAATATACGTAACACTAGGCAGGTGAGTGGAAATTAGATGCTACTGAGCGTTAATTTGCCAAGAACAAGATCAATGCCATCTGTAAAATGGCTTGTTCCCATTAATCTTGTGATTGGCTTACAAGATTGATTGATTTTACAAAAAATTTCCCGAGAATAGTTTTCACTGACAGAACAGAAGGTTTAATTCCTCAAAAAAATTCCAAACTTTAAGTCCAATCGTAATTCTGCTCCAAACTTTTTTTTTGTCCAAAAAGAAAATTTCGAACTTTCACTCTAGTTTCAAATTTGCCCACAAATCCATAAACTATCACCTAGTAATATACATAACAAAGACAATGACAGTTAATCTTTGTTAGACCGATCTAATACAAGTATTATATCTTATCATTTTAAACTAAAATTACCACTAAAATTACATCAATGTTTTCTATACACAAGTATATACCATACATACTTGGCATGAACCCTATCACCAAACACTAGGCAGGTGAGTGGGAATCTGATGCTACTTAGCGTTAATTTGTCAAGAAGCAGGTGAGTGGGAATTAGATGCTACGTAGCGTTAATTTGTCAAGAACAAGATTCATGCCATCTGTAAAACGGCTTGTCACCATCAATCTTGTGATTGGCTCACAAGATTGATTGATTTTGGGAAAAGTATCAAAAAAAGTCATAAATTTATTGCATTTGTGTCAATTTAATCTTAAACTTTTTGACGTAATGCCAATTTAATCATAAACTTTTTGACACAGTATCAATTCAGTCCTTTTGGCTAATTTTGGTTAGATTTTGCTGACGTAGACGCCGATCGACCTACGTGGCACGGCTGGTGCTAATGTCGACAATTTTTAATAATATTTTCAAATTTTTTATTTATTCTTTTTCTTTTCTTTTCTTTCTTTTTCTTTTTCTTTTTTTTCCCTCCCTTTCCCTTCTTCCTCTAGTGGGTCGCCAGACCTCGGTGGCCACTGGCGAGGCTCGCCCTCGCCGAATGGTCGTGAGGGTGGCCTCCTCGACCATGGTTTAAGCCTGACCTTGCTAGATCCGGCTAGGTTGACCTCACCTGTCTGGCCTCTGGCCAGTCATTGAGGTTCGTCAATTGGCTGGAGGAAGAAGGGAGGGAGGAAAAAAAAAGAAAAACAAAATAAATTAAAAAAATATTTTTAAAAATATTAAAATATTATTAAAAGTTGTTTACGTTAGCGCCGACTGTGCCATGTTGATTGACTGGTGTTCACGTCAGCAATATCTGGCCAAAATTAATCAAGAGGACTAAATTGGCACCGTGTTAAAAAGTTTATGACCAAATTGGCACTATGTTAAAAGGTTTAGGACTAAATTGACACCAATAAAAGATTTAGAACTAAATTGGCACAAATGCAATAGGTTTAGGACTTTTCGGACACTTTCATGATTGATTTTACATATATATGTATATAACACTAGGCAAGTGAGTGGGACTTAGACGCTGCTGAGCGTTATTTTGCCAAGAACAGCATTTATGCCATCTATGAAATGGATTGTGCCCATCAATCTTGTGATTGGCTTACAAGATCGATTGATTTTACCAAAATTTTCCTGAGAACATTTTTCACTGACAAAACAAAAGGTCTAATTCCTTAAAAAAAATTCCAAACCTTAGGTCCAATCACATTTCTACTCTGAACTTTTTTTTTTGTCTAACAAGAAAATTTCAAATTTTCACTCTAGTTCCAAATTTGCCCACAAGTCCAAAAATTACCACTAGTTACTCCAAAATTATCAACGTCGGGTAAGGGTGAGCATGATTCTAGAGTAGAACCTGAAACCGAAGAACCGGACCGGTAGGAACTTGTCCGGTTCTCAGTTTTCAAGGTATGTAGGGTAATTTTCAGGTTCCAAAAATTAGTGAACCTGTTTGGACATGTAGATTCCAGGTTCTAGGTATGTGAGGTTCCAGGTTCAAGGTAGGTGGAACCTTTGAAACTTGTAAGAAGTTTTTGTATTTTTCTTGATCTATATTTCCACACAATCCTGTAGTATTCCATGGCGTCCGATAATAAGTATATAATTTGAAACCACTAGTATGAGTTTCCATTTTATGACCGAGACTTTTACTTTGTTAATATTTCATATTTTTCGTGTGTCTAAATATAAGTTGTGGTCAGTGAATTGTAGCAACAAATGGTAGTCATTAAAGGTGATGATTTATTATAATTGTTCAATTAATAATATATATGGAATCTGGGTAGACCCTGAAACCTGTAACAAGGTAGGTTCTCGTTTCCAGGTTCCAAAAAATAAGGAACATATTCCAACAGGTAGGTTTCAAGTTCCAGATGGAACTTATACGGAACCTGAAACCACTCACCTCTAACTTCAGGGCAAGTTAGAGGTCCATTATCAGAATTGTGTCTTCATCCACACTTTCACCTTCGTATGGAACAACCATAGCCTCCTGATGTTAATAATCTTGAAGAAATTACTAGCCATTTTTGGACACGTGGGTAGATTTGGGCCTGGCGTGAAAATTTAGGATTTTTTTTAGATGAAAAAAGTTTGGGCGGAATTTCGATTGGAGCTAAAGTTGCAGATTTTTTTAAGGAAACAATAGTTAATAAATTGGGATTGGACGTAAATTAGCCCTTACGACAGAATATGAATGCTGAATCAGTCTATCTACCCCTCCTACAGTGAAATATTCAAATTTGCAACCCAAAATATCTGTAAACAGTTGATCTTCCAAGGAATCTCATAATGGTGAAGTTCATTTTAACAGGGTTGACTTTAACCCCCAAAGCTGCCTGTTAAAATAGAGAAGAATACTTGCCGATATTTGGGTTGTGAATATGCTATTATGTCAAATTCATTCTTTTCACATGATATCGTGAAGTAAACAAAAATGGAAATGTATGTATATGACTAACCAAAATAGTTTCTGTCCAATAATGGAAATAGTAAATTTTCTTTTCTTCACGAAAGCGTTTGTCAAGGGATCTTATTTTGATATATAAGTCGATATAGATTCTTTTTTTTTTGTATTTTATCACCTTATTGTAAAGATTAGAATAACTATTGGAGTCTTGCTTATCTTTCTGGAAATGATTGCATTAGAATTTTAGTAGACTCTTGGTTGATGACCTCATGAATTTTGAGTATCATGGTTCTATATTGGTACATGCAATTTTTTGTCCTCTCCTATTGTAGATTGCGAAACTGAAATATTGTGTCGAAATTTTATTTGATTTCAGTTGGTTATACATTACTCTCTAACTGAATTTACATCTGCATTAACCTATCTAGACATAAGATCAGTGAAACTTTTTCATTATACTTGTAAATTTTACTTACATTATTTTTTTTGGTAATCACACATACATTATCAAATATATAGTTGATTACATATTTATTATTCAGTGGTATCTTTTGAATTAGCATAGAGCTTTTATTCGTGGTCTCATCAATGGAACCGTAAAGACAAGATAGTTATTAGAAACATTTATTGTGACGGCTTATGTATACACAATTAATTGCATATTATTATTTGAGTGTTTTGACAACTAAATTTAAAAGTTGAAAGACTATATTTTAATCTAATCGATCTTGACATTGTGGGTTTCTTTCCTGAATATGTTTCTATAGTTAAAAGATCGCTTATTTGTGCTTTCCTTTGAGTTTTTTACACATTTCTTTGTCTAGAATGCAAAATGGAGGTTGAAACTCTAGTTACACCTTCTTCACTTTCAAACTCACATCTCATTATTTTAAAGGAAACTTTGAGCATTTCTTAAAATTTTGGTCCACTTGCTATGATGTATGAATGTATGATATGTCACGACCCTCTCAATGGGCATCAGAGAGCGATTTTAAAGGTAATATTGAGTTGGCAACCAACGGTCCACAATTGGTGCCACTAGCCTAATTGGGCTAGCAAGGAGTCAGGTGAGATACACGAGTATATCTCACTTCCTACGCAACCAGGGATATATGGTCGGAGATTTAATAACACTAGTTATTCAACTAATGTCGTTGCGATACCTAAACTTAATCATTTGTCAATTAAGATGTCCACACGGTCTTTTTACCAAATTATGAATCCTAAAGCACATGTCGGCTAAGTGTCCATGTAATGTTTTTGATGTTTATTATGATCCTAAGACATAACATAATCATTTTATTAGAACAAGCAAATCACAACACAAAAGCAACATAAAAGAATCACAACTAACTCAATAAGAAGAGTAATAAGAGAAACAGATAGAGTGCACTAAAGTAACCCAAGATGAGTCGGTCAAAATGTAACATGATCTTGTTATTAAGCTCCAGGATAACAACCCCGTGAGCTAAATTCAAGTAGCATCCAATTTCTTGTCTAAAAGATTAATCTAATAAAACTAAAGTATATCGGAGATATTCACTAAAATCCCTAATCCATATATACTAACTAAATGAAAATAAATTAAAACTAATACTAAAATCTAACAAGCTAATCAAGACCTATTTTTCTAACCGTTTGTTGCTTTTTTTACTTTCCGAATTATTTTTTAAATTTTATGGTTATTATCATTTCTATTTTTTATTATCTTCTATTTAAGAAGACATGGACTGACGCCATGGGCTCCACCCGCATGAAAGGTCAGGTTTAGGCTCACAAGGACGTGGGCCGAGTTTTGGACTCAGTCCACACACTGGCCTGGAACTAGTAACGGTCACATATTTATTCCAAAACACCGAAGCTTCAACAATGATCTACCATTAACCACCACCAATGACCGATTCGCCACCGTTAACCTTCCGCCACAGACTCACACATGGGCTCACAGTGAATATAAGCACGAAACACAAACATGGTAAAGTTCTCGGTCATGAGCATCGACAGAAACGAAGGGTAATGGTTCCGGATTATGCACTCATCATTGGGCACCACGGAATACCGAAAGAACGGACGAAAACATAGAACAAAAACACAAAGATGTAGTTAGAGGAATTCTCAGTAATGATGAAATATAGCTTAAAATCATGCTCAACAACCAACGACTAATCTCTATCATGTAAGACACGTCCATACGCACTCAAAATTATCCAAGAATTTGGTTCAAGCATTTTGTCGAACAGGTAATGAGCATATTTATGAATGCGTTTATGCTCAGAGCGAATGAAAGACTAACATCCCGGCTAATGCCAAACATGTTAATGTTCTAGGAATCACCAAAATATCTTCAAATCTACTCGGAAATTACTCGGGCAGAAACAATATCTTTAGAGTTTTTGTTCTTACTCATAACAATAAATCTCAGTCACGAATGTTGATCGAGCTGGCAGGAGGAGATTCCAAAACGCATCACCCGTGAGGAAGAACGCCGGCAATGGAGCTTCGATCGAGAATGCAGCTCTCCAAGTTTTGCGGTCAAAAAAAAGGGGCAAAGCAGAGGACACTCACGGCAGCAATGTAATGCCCGTCAACGACGATGATAGACGCTAGAACTAGCTCGACGTTGATCAACAGTGGAGGAGCACGCTCGAAAAGTTTTTTGGGATAAGATTTTTCTCTTCTTCTTATTTTTCTATTGAGCCTTTTCGATGAGCCCCTTTTTATTATTTAAGGGCCAATTTTGAATTTCCTTTTCTCAACCGGATGGGCCTGGGAACGGCTATGCTTCGAAATTCATGAAGTTTTAGTCCTCTTCGAGGCACCAAATAGGTAGAAATATGCAATTTCCGGGCCGAGGATCCGAGCTACGCAAGTCGGCCTCTCTTCCTTTACTTAACCGTTTAATCGTTTATTATAAATTTGTCGACTAGAATTCGGGTGTCAACATGATCGATATGAATTAGGCGGCCCTATATTTCCCTTTTCTTTTCCTTTTCATGCTTATCCTTCGTTAATTTTAGATCGACTTATAAAAAAGCATGATTTTAAAGTTTGACCACGCTTCAACACTCGTCTCTTTGCTACAAAACAAAATTAAAATGTTCACTTCTTGAATTATCCCCTATTATGTAGAATAATTCAACTTCAGTGATAATTAAAATGTAAAAAAAATTTTCAATCATAACTCTAAAATCTCTATAATTGTAAATAGCACATTGTATAGTTCTTAATTTTATAATTGTAGTTCATATTTCTACTATAAGAACATATAATTGTAATTGCTAAAGAGAAAACCGATGATATCCGCAATTGGACAATAGTATCATGATTGCCATATAACAATACATTCAAATAATGAATCAATGTAGGAAGTGTTACCTTAAGTTAATTGTAATTTAAAGATCAAAATCCATGCATTAGAAATTTTAGTATAATGAAATTTGATTTCACCGTGTATGTAACATTCCAGATTTTGATCTATTTTTTGGGTTTATAAAACGCATAATTTGTCAGTGCGCTTATAGTAAAATCTCGCCCGAGAACTGATCACTCCCGGTTATTATTTTAAATTAGAGATTTCGCTAGAATCGCACTCGATCGAATTTTTGTCATTATTTAGACTCCGAACTTGGCAGTCGATTTTCGGGACGAAATAAATTGGACGGTGTCGACAGTAATGTGGCCAGTATCGAGATTTTCAGGAATAATGGAAAAGTTAGAGTTTTTAGACCAGGTGCGAATTTGGACTAGTAGACCCCTCGTAAAAATTTGGTCTAATTAATTTGACATTTATCCCTTTTTATTTGCGAGGCTCTTTTAGGATCGATAGGCAACTTTCGGTTTTAAATTTGGACCCTCGGTTTACGTTTAATATAAGAATGAAGTTATTTTTTTTAAATTCCTCTCTCTCTCTCTCTCTCTTCTTCACGCGCGTCTCCCTGCGCGCACGTCCCCTCAGCCCATCCCTCTGCACACCCACTCCCTTGCTGCTCTCTCTCTCCCCTCTTCTTTCTTTTCTTTTTTCTTTTTTTTCTTCTTCTTCTCTTCCTTCTTCTTCCTCTGGCCTCCCCGACTGGTCTGCTTCTGCTTCGTCCCTGCTCAGCTGCTCGTCCAGCTCCGCCCACCGCTGCCCAAGCAGCCCCGGCGCCGCCTCCCTCCTCGCGTCGTCGCCGCGCCGCCACGCCTCACGGCAGCTGCTCCGGCGCCACCAGTTCGCCCCCTCCCTCTCCCTGTTCACGCGAGCAGTAAGCTCGCCGCCGCGGCCGCCCCTCACCCATGCTCCGCCGCTCGGCCGGCTGCTCCGCCCAGCTCCGCCAGCCACCGGAGACGCCGCCGCGCCACCCCGGCTGCTGCACGACCCCTTCTTCCCTGTTTTTCTCTCCCCCGAAGCCTCCCCTGTTCTGGACCTCTTCAGCCGCGCGCCGCCGCCCCGGCCGTCGCCGCTGCTCCGTCCACCACCGGTTGGTCCCCGGCAACCTTGCCCAGCCACCGGCAGCCCTTCCTCCCCTTCACTCTCCCTCTCCCGATCTCTCTCTCTCTCTCCCTCACGCCCTTGCCGCCGCTCGCCGGAAGGGCTCCGCCGTCGCCGGAGCTGTCCCGCCGCCACCACAGCCTCGCCCGGCCTTGCCCAGCCGCCCCACTCCTCTCTCTCTCCCTCTCGACCGCCGCGACCAGCCACCCCTCCGTCCAAGCTCTCGCCGTTCGCCAGAACCGCCGCCGCCGTTACTGTTCCGGTGAGGGCTAGCCGCTGTCCAGCCGCTATCACCGCGTGCTCGGCTCAGTTTGAAGCGTAGGACACTCGGTAAGTTTGACCCTAAACCCTAATTAGGCTAATTTACATTTCTAGACGGGTTTAGGGGTTAATTGGGGTAAATTAGGAGTTAAATTGTAGAGATTATTAGGGGCCGATGTCGTGGCTGATTTGGTGGTGTAGCATGATCATTTTATCGAGGTTTAGTGGCCCGAGAGACGTTGTTCATTGGCTGGAAATTATTAGATCGAAACGGCCCGAGTTTGACTAGATTCGGTTTCAATTTTGGATTAGCGTGCCGTCTTATTTGTACTTGTGATGGCTGATTTGAATGATGTCTTTGGGAGTTAAATGGAGCATTTTGGCGATAATTATTAGCCTAGAAAGTGCGGTATCGTGGTTGCCCACGACGGGATTTAATTTGGGCGCGGCACGATCAATTTGAGGTTTAATCGTGTAATTACCGAGAATGGTTGCATCGTGCAATTGACGGGCTAATTGAGCCTTGTTGTGATTGATTTTAGGATGCCATGTTGCTGGTTTAGCGGGACTAGGATTAGATTAGCTTGGCGGGCCTAGGATGCGCGAGTTTTGTTGACCCGGTTGTGAGAATTTTAGTGCGCGCCTTATTTGGCATTATGGTGACTAATTAAAATGGTGTCTTGGGGAGTCCAATGGAACATTTTGAGGTCATTAGATGGCCTAGCGTGATCGATATGGTGGCTGTCCACTTTAGAACTTAGTTGGACAAAGCGTGATTGAATTGAGGTTTGGAGTGTAAGTGCCGGGAATGATGAATTGGCTGAATTAGTGGCTGAATTGTCCCTAAATGCGAGTGATTTGTAGCGTCGTGACGCATGTCTAATGCCTTGAGGAAGGGAGTAACTTGATGGACCTCGATTTCTGTGGATTCGTGATGGACTAGTTGTGTGATCTATGCTTGTGAATTGTGTACCGTGCATAAGTGCTTGAATTGATTTCATGTCGTGCTTATATGTTGGTTGGGCATGTTGAAATGTAGACTGGGAATAGTGTACTATAATTGATTGAATGGCATTGTACTATTAATTGCCCATTGTGAATATTGTGAATTGCCCAAGTGTGAATTTCATGGCCATTGATGTGTATCACGAGCATTGGCAAGACATGTGCATTCACAAGTATGCTCGAATGACATGTGCATTGTGATCACCTAAAATGCCATAATGCGTTTTACGCGGGGTTCAAATAAAATTAGTGCCTATGAATGTGTGATCACAGTAAACCCTGATGCGTTTTACGCGGGGTAGTGAACCCGTCCTGAGGCGTGTTACGCGGGACGATGCCCGGTTTACCAGAAGATGTCCGGCCTGATGCGTTTTACGCGGGCTGTGTGTCATGAGCCTGCGGGCTAGAGATCGATCTCGAAGTGATAGACCTGATGCATTTTACGCGGGTCGGACCTGATGCGTTTAACGCGGGTCGGAGGAGAAATTGGTAAATGGCAGAGTGCTAGCATGCAAGTGTGCGATAAAGCATTGATGAGGCATGAGCATAAGTGCGAGCATTGGCATATGCATAACATGCATTGTGACATAGAAATGCGCGTGTATGTGCTATGATTGAATTCTGCCGCGTGACTACTATTGTTGATTTAATGCCGCGTGACTACTATTGTTGATTTAATGCCTAACCTGCAGGGTCCAGTAAGATTAGATTTAGGCCCGAGGGCCTGAGTCAGTTATGTGTGTCTTATGTGTTGTTAGCGCTTGTCAGGAGGTACACGTTAGCCTAGTTTAGGTTTAGGGAATTACTCGCTGAGATTTATTCTCACGGTTGTTGGAAATCGATTTTTCAGATCCCCGGCCTTGAGGATGACAGGCGTACCGATGCGTTTTTGGGAGGAGCCCCCGGCTAGTTGTAGTGGTCTTGACCCGCTTTTGATTTTTGGTATTCGAGTTGTCTTTGGATATTGTATATGATTTCCAGTATTAGTACAAGTGTTGATTTCGGTGGTTACCCTTGGTTACGCGTTTATCTATGTACGGGTGGTTTTAATTATTTCCGCATGTGCTTTAAATCTCTGTGTTGGGTTTGGGTCAGCGACGCGTCCTGGGACGTCGCACACAAATCGACCTCTGCGAGGGATGTGGCGCGCCGAGGAGTGCGGGGCGTGACAGTGTAGCCATGAACTGTCACACGCTCAGTAATATACATAACATTTAATGATAATAACAGTTAATCTTAGTCGGACCAATCTAATACAAGTAATTATATCTTATCATTTAAAACTAAAATTACCACTAAAAATTTAATATTAATATATTCTTGGATGAACCCTATCACCAGACATTTTATTTTGGAAAATGCAAAGAATCCGATGATCTTGATACATTGATGCATGCTTGATTCTAAAGCTAAATTAATCTTTACTTGATCGAATAAGAGTGGTGGCTGTCACTTACTGAGTCATACTTTTCCTCACTCCCTTTTATTAGCATTTCAAGTTTTGAACACGAGAAAGTTTAATCGAATGCACGTGGAGAGTGATTAACGAGTGGCATTGGAATTTACTATAGGCTGTTTGAGTAAAGTCAAACCGGATTATAGTTATCAGTCAGTGAAAGCTTTTGCTTAGTCAATATATTTTTTTAAAATCACTGTTTTTTGTTGAAGGCTTGGTCCTTCACTTTTTTAATAGGATGGCCGTTCATTCCCTAAATTCTTGGTATAGATGTGGGGCATGACAGTTATCAGGAAAACGAAACGTTGGTAAATATTTTTGCAGAATGATGTGCTATGGGGATTATTACTAGAACGGACTTGACTCATATTAAGGTTCCGTTTGTAGTTATCTATGTGTTCTTAGAACGGCGTAAAGGAGATTGAACTTGGCATTATGTCAAACATTCTTTGAATTGAAAATCCTCCAGTTAAATGAACTACTATGTCCCATATGATGTAATTAACCGTTATAAGATAAAATGTCGGTTGACCTTCGAAGCGAAAGTCTCTTGATGATCACATTTGGAGAGTCTGAGACAAAATTAGTCCTAGAATTGCTTCAATTGCAATTCTAGCCAACCATATGAATCCATGTATTTATGTTTTTTTGCCAAAAAAATCTTTATTCATGAGATAATTGGCAAACGATAAAAATTAATATGAATGTACGCATCAGCTAATGATTGCTCTAATGAAGATAGTGGTAATAAATGAAGTTATTCACCCTTTTAAGTACGCATAGTTATACTTACTTCTCAGAGGACTCACATGTTTTAGTTAATTAAATAGTTAACCATATAAATAGGGCTAATTACTTATAAATTTAATCAAGATTTTCATCGAGATTATATCCAAACTAGCTTATCTATCATGAAAATGAAAATGATTACAAAGTTTCCATGGAATACAACTCTGATGTCTTAAAGCACAGATTAATAGGTGAACTATACGTATCATGGATTTGTAATAATAACTACTCATAATTGTTTTATCCTTGAATTGCATCTGTAAATAAATGCTTTAAAGGAATAATTATACTGGAAGTCCTAAAATTTGTCACAAAAGTGCAATTGAGTCCTAAAACTTTCAAAAAATGCAATCGAGTCCTAAGTCTTGTCGAAAATGCAATTGAATCCTAAAACTATCAAAAATATAATCAAGTCATAAAACTTATCGAGTTTGTGCAATCAAATTTTAGTCACACAGTTCCCAAGTGTCTGATTTGGTTGTCAAAAGCCACACCTAATAACTACACATCTTTTTTCGGCAATATGTGCTTGCCACCAGGTTGGATTGTTAAAAATATTTGTATGGGCACATGCCTCAATTTTGATTGGCAAAAGCTTTACGAGTGTCTTGGTAAGTCGATTCATTCAATTATAGGCTAGCAGCGGTTCCCGTCTTTTATGAATGATTGAACTCGTTGCCAGAAATTCACTTGGCTCCTCGTCTTTTAAGTTGAACCGATTCCGTTGCACATCTCCCGCCTTCGTTGATTTATATGCCCGAGAAGTGGTGGAAGTATGACGAACAAAGTCGTCTTGTTTGGAACTTTGTATGGCGGCAGATGGATCGTACCAAAATGGAGAACATAACGCCGAAAGCCATTTCGCCTCAAGATGGCCAGCACCGAGATTCCACGAAAATGTGAATAAAAAGATCCCGAAATTGTCCATTTCTAATGGGTCAATGAATCCGTGTGGGTATACATACTTGTCATGAGCAAGAGTTTGTTGGAAGCAGCCCAACATGTTCTGGAATCGATTTGAAATATCCCGAAGATTTCTCATCAAGAATACCTAATAGGAACGAGTTCTATTATGGTAGGACGCTGACAAGGAAGAAATCTAAATAAGAAATCTTATTTAAAAAGAATACCAAGATGGAATCAATTCTAGTGATTGCCTAATTAGAAGAATTCCAATCAATCGGGGAGATTTCTAATTAGAAGGTGATTTTCAATCAATCGGGAAGAATTCTTAACTTGGGTAGAGATCTACCACTATAAACAGAAGGGCTTAGGTGGAGGTTTCTGTGTGTGCACCAAAAAATACTCCAGAGACATCACAAAAGTCTTCAACAATGTGTGTAAACACGAGAGATCTTGAGAATTCATCAAGTGAGGATGCGTTTTATGACAATTGTGAGGATTTATTGTGAGAGAAACACCGTTAGAGTGTTAATTGTAATCCTTTGATTATAGTGGAGCAGTTCATGGATCAGCGTCCTGTGATTTTTCCCATATTGGATTTTCCACGTAAAAAACTTCTGGTGTATCGTTTTTCTTTTACTGTGCTATTTACGTTTTTCTGCAAACATAATATATGGCGACATCTTACTCGATTCTGACAATTATAATTCCGCTACGATCAATTGCAATCAAACTTAATTTACAACAGAGTTCGAGAGGACAAAGCCTTGCACTTTGTAAGGTACACGGAGAATTCAATGTGCGCAAAATAACCCTGCATGCAGAGACCTTGCTTTTTCGTTATGTACATTAATGGCCCTCCTCGCCGGTATCTTTACCGTAATCTCCAGATTTGGTTCTCTGCGGAGCAGCTGCGTAGTTCTTTCTCCGAAGCATGGAATCGGAACGAAGATTCATGGTTTGCAAAATAGGCGCCCTTCCGATGAATGATTTGGTAATAGAGAAAATTATATATATAAGAAATACCGGTGGAAGGAATTAGACACAAAATAAAATCTGCGTATACATAAACAATTATGAGAAGAGTAAGGTAGAAAAGAGAATTTCTGTATATTTTTGTGTGTATAATACTGATGATACATGAGCCTATTTATAGGCTATTCAAGATAACTATCTAAAGCAACAAAATATTACAATATCAGAATAACATCAAATAGAATATTACAATATCATAATAACATCAAATAGAATCAATTAAGGAAGATTGATATCTATAAGATTATATCTCTAACATCCCTCCTCAAACTCAAGGTGACATAGAAGAGGTCAACTAGAGTTTGGAAAAGAGATCTTGAAAACGCCTGGGTGGATGTGCCTTAGTGAAAATGTATGCCGTCTGATCAATCGATGTAATGGGAACAAGATGAACAAGACCTCGATGCACGTGAGAGCGTATGAAATGACAATCTATTTCAATATGCTTGGTACGCTCATGGAAAACATCATTACGTGCTATTTGGATAGCACTCCAATTATCACAATAAATGGTCGTTCCACCATTTTGACGGATCCCCATGTCTTCCAATAACCACCGCAACCATAGTATTTCTGATGTTGTATCGGCAAGAGCACGATATTCTGCTTCAGTACTTGATCGTGCGATGGTAGTCTGTTTCTTGCTTCGCCAGGAAATAAGAGACTTTCCTAAGAAGAAGCAGTAGCCTGTAGTAGATCTACAATTAAGAGGATCGCCAGCCCAGTCAGCATCAGAATAAGCTATCAACTCTAAGCTTGAGTTAGCAGAGAAATGAAGACCGTGAAATAAGGTACCCTTGCCATAGCGAAGAATTCGAAGAACTGCAGCAAAGTGAGTCGTTCGCGGTGCGGTCATATATTGACTTACGATATGAACAGCATAAGCAATGTCAGGACGGGTAATAGTGAGGTATACAAGACTATCAACCAGTTGTCGATAAAGCGTAGGATTGGGAAGAGGAGTGCCATCTTTGGCATCAAATTTGGCATTAGTATCAATGGGGGTTGTAGCAGTTTTGTCATCGGTAAGTCCCGCTCGAGAAAGAAGATCAGTGACATATTTTGCTTGAGAAAGATAATAACCAGAGGAATCTGACGTAACCTCCGACCTAGAAAGTAACTGAGCCGTCCGAGATACTTCATTTCAAAATGTTGACTCAAATAATGCTGAAGTTTCATAATACCATTATAATCATCGCCAGTAATAACATGTCATCCACATATAATAATAGCAAAATATACCCATGAGATGTTTGTTGAACAAAGAGTGCACTGTCATAGGGACTGGACGTAAAACCAAGACGTTCCATGGTGGAACTAAACTTAGAATACCATGCACGAGGAGCCTGCTTCAGTCCATATAATGCACGGCGTAGGCGACACACTTTATTAGGAGTGTGAGTATATCCAGGAGGAGGCTCCATATAGACTTCTTCAATGAGATCACCATTGAGAAATGCATTTTTGACATCCATCTGAAACATAGGCCAACACTTAATAGCAGCAACAGCAAGGAGGCTGCGAACAGAAGTAAGACGTGCAACTAGAGCAAACGTCTCATCATAATCAATGCCATATTCCTGAGTGAAACCTTTTGCTACAAGTCTAGCTTTGTAGCGTTCAACTGTACCATCTGCTTTGGTTTTGATCTTGTACACCCATTTACAACCTATAGCAGACTTTTCAGGAGGCAAATCAACCAAATCCCAAGTACGAGATTTTTCCAATGCTTGCAACTCATCCGCCATTGCTTGTTGCCAAAGAGGATTAGTACAAGCTTCTCTATATGTGTGAGGCTCGTGAAAAGAAGCAATTGTGGAATAACAGTGAAAATCACGAAGTCGAACAGAAGGTTGACTTACACGGGTGGAACGACGAACAGGAGAAGAAGAATCCGCGGATGGCATAGACATGTCAGGATCTGCCGAAGTGGGATTTCCAGAAATACCTGCATTAAGATTAGGAGAGGGCAAGTCCAAAGAGGAAGAATCAATTGTGTCATCTTCTGGAAAAAGATCTACAGAAGGATTGGTGAAGAAATGGTCAGTTGGAACAATAGGGGAGGATTCAAATGGACGGAGAGATGAAAACATCTTATGTTCCCAAAATGTAACATGACGAGACACACAAAGACGATTAGAGATAGGATCCCAACATCTATACCCTTTATGCTCAATGCCATATCCAAGGAAGCAACATAGACGAGCACGAGGTTCTAACTTCGTGCGTTCATTAGGGAGAAGATGTACGAAACAAGCACTACCAAAAACTCAAAGTAGACTGTAATTGGGAACACTATCATACAAACGCTCATAAGGAGTAATGTTACCTATAACAGATGACGGAATATGATTGATAGTATATATAGCAGTATGACAGGCCTCTCCCCAAAACTGTTCTGGACAAGATGCTAAGATTAAAAGAGTTCATGTGATATCTAAGATATGCCTGTGTTTACGCTCTGCTCGACCATTTTGCTGAGAAGTTCCTGGACAAGAACGGTGAATGACAGTACCATTCTGAGAAAGAATTCTAAGGAACTCTCTATCCCTATATTCCATGGTATTATCAGTACGAAAAACTTTGATATCTCAAGAAAATTGTGTTTTGATCATGGCAGCAAAGTTACTGTAGATATGAGTAAGTTCAGATCGATTCTTCATAAGATATAGCCATGTAAAACGAGAATAATCATCTATAAAAATCACAAAGTAACGAGATCCACCCATAGTGGGAGTAGGAGATGGTCCCCAAATATCCGAATAAATGAGATCAAATGGAGCATAAGAGACAGAGTCACTAATATTAAATGGTAAGGCATGATGTTTTTCCAATTTACAAGGCAAGCAATCAAAAGTTTTATTGTCAACGGAACCTAAATGACCACTTAAAATCAAGGGACTTAATCTAGAATAAGAAGGATGACCCAAACGAGAATGCCAAGTTTCAGATGAAACTATGGTAGCACAACTAATAAAGGAATTGGGAAGCTTTAACGAAACAAGTTCAAGCAAGCGACCCACTTTACGACCTGTCCCAACTGTCTGTCCCGTCCGTGGATCCTGCACATGACAACCATTCGAAGAAAAATGAATTTCAAAACCAAGTTCACATAGCTGTCCCACAGATATCAAGTTTAATGAGAGTTTGGGAACCATAAATGTATCGGGCAAGGATAACGTGGACGTCAAAATGTTCCCTGTATGACTCACTAGCATCTTAGAGTTATCAGCAGTATGAATAATAGGTGTTTGTGAAGTGTATGATTTTGATTTAAATAAATGGGAGTTTGAGGTCATGTGATTACAGCAGGCAGAATCAAAGAACCACGAATTAGAAGTACTTGGATTAACCGACAGAGCAGAGGAGTTAGGTACAGAGGAGCTAGAACTACCAGATTCTTGAATAATGGAACGGACTGTGGATCGAAGATCATCTAAAGATAGAGTAACTGATGAACGGTTGGAAGAATCCTCAGTGGTAGCAGCAGTAATGGATGAGCGCACATGCGGACCTCTGAACCGAGATCGGTTGTTTGTTCCCACAGGTTGCTTAGGTTGCAGCTGATAACAATTGGATGCACGATGACCAGATCGACGGCAGTGCGTACAGTAAGGCTTTCGCCATGAGGAAGAACCAGAAGTGGCAAATACTGCATCTGTAGGAGTGGAGACTGATAGAGTAGCACGTTGTGCTTTTAAAGTAGCTAGTCGAGTTTCTTCCGTCAATAGTTCTGAGACAACTGCCTCAAGACGAGGTAAAGGATCTCGATGCAAAAGTGAAGCTCGCACAGGTTCAAACTCATCATTAAGTGCCATCAAAAATTGCATTACGCGCATTCGATCGCGATATTCAACAAACATGCGGGCATCAGTAGTTGACTCCCATTTAGGCTCAGATAAGGCTAGCTGATCCCATATAGCATGCATTGAAGATAAAAATTCATTAATAGACTGACCTGTCTCCTGATGCATGCGATGTAAATTCCCTAATAGTTGATATTGATGAGCAATATCTGATGTGGAATAACGACCAGCAAGAAGATCCCAAGCTTCCTTTGCTGTATCAAGTCGACCAAATTGAAGTTTGATAGATGGAATTGAAGTGTTTCGAATCCACGTGAGTATCTGATGATTCCTACTATCCCACTCCTCTAATCGTTCAACAAATTTATCATCAGCCTCACCAATAGCCTGAATAGGCTCGCGAATACCTCCAGTGACGTAACGCCAAAGTTTACGTCCTTTTAAAAAACTTGACATTTCTTGAGCCCATAAAATATAGTTTGATCCATTCAAGATGGTTTGAATGGGTACTGAGACTTCTAACTTTTCCATGATATTAGAATGAACCCAATATAATGAATTCTGAGAAAAACTGATATTTCCAAGACTGATATTGACAAAATAAGGCCAAAAATGGATTCAGGACGTCGAAATACCTCAGGAACCGGTCTAAAAATGCCAAGAACCGGTCCAAAAGAGATCGAACCGGTCAGAAAATAGATAAACCGTTCTGGTCAACGTCGGTCAACGCAGGTCAACAGGCGGTCAACTACGGGCAACGGTCAGTCAACGACAGTCAACGGTCGGTCAACCGTCGCAGTGCTATGATGACGTGGCAGATGACTCAGCGTGGATATCATAGGTGGCAGATGACTTGGCGGTGACGTGTTGCTGACGTCACAGGACGATGTCATTGGTTCGGACCGGCAGATCCCGTGAGTCTCACGCGGCGCGTGGATCTCACGCGCAGAGGACCTCGGTGGCGCGTGAAGGCGCGTGAGGAGCTTTCCGGTGACGTTCGTTGCTGTTTTGGACTCGTCGGAGGATGGAGAACCTGTATGTAGTGTTTGTTTTGGATTATATCCAACTATTGACGTTGGAAAAGAGGCTTACAGTCGATGGCGTCGGAGGGCCAGTGACATGGCAGCGCGTGGCGGCGCGTGCGGAAGTTTCCCGAGTCTTCTTATGACGAAAATTGAAGGGTCTAACAGCGATCAAGACGACAGTTCGGCGCCCGTTCGGCAGAGAATGGATATCCCGCGCGGCTATGGCTACCAGCTTAAAAACACCGTGGCCCCTTCCTCAAAAAAAATATTGGCTCTGATACCATGAGAAGAGTAAGGTAGAAAAGAGAATTTCTGTATATTTTTATGTGTATAATACTGATGATACATGAGCCTATTTATATGCTATTCAAGATAACTATCTAAAGCAACAAAATATTACAATATCAGAATAACATCAAATAGAATATTACAATATCAGAATAACATCAAATAGAATCAATCAAGGAAGATTGATATATATAAGATTATATCTCTAACAACAATTATTTTTCAAAAATTTAATACCAAAATATGAGCAATCATAGAACATGAATTTTTATCATTAATTAACTGCCCCCAATTAAACATTAAAGTAAATATTAAGACTGGATTGTAATGTCGCCAGTCGCTATTGCTTGATATTTTCTCTAATCTAAAGACGACAATCCTTAACATGAGAAATTCTGTCCGTTCCTGCATATATACTTTGCTTGACACGAGAGCAAGAGATGAGAATCTATTGTTGGAGAAGTAGGCGTTAGCTTACCAGCTTTCAAGATATAAATTAGAGAGAGAATAAATAGAATATATATGAAAGAGCTTTGCATATCTATGAGGATCACTGCTTCTGTCCCGCTTTTCATTCTTGGTTGAGGCAGACTTCGGGCCCATTTGGTTCGACTTTGGGAGAATGCAAATACCTTTGGCTAAAGGCGTTTTCCGAAATGTAAGTAGTATTTGGTAACTATTTTTAAAATCACATTTTTTAAAAACTATATTTTGTAAAGGACTTTGCTAATACTATTTTTTTAAAAAAAAGTTTCCGGTGGAGCTTAACTACCAGCCACTGCCGTCAGCCAGATCCGGTCGCCGGCCACCACCGCCTGACCTCAAATGAGGCGGCCTGAGGTCGCGCGACCGCGGCAACCATCGCTTGGGGTTGTCGGACCTAGGGAGTCGCTTGGGTCGCCTTGCTTGGGTCGTGCAACCTAGGGCGTCGCTCGAGGTTCTACGACCCTAGGCGTCGTCGCTGTGGTCGCGCGACCTCGGAGACCATCGCTTGGGGTTGCACGACCTCAGGCGGCGATCACCGAGGTCGCGCGACCCCCAAGCAGTGGTCACCGGCGTCGGGTTAGCCCTCAAGTGGCTTGTTGTCTGGGGAAGATGAAGAGTGCGATATACAATGCTACTAGCATTCCGAAAATGCAACTTCCCAAGGCATCTCAACCTTACATTAGCCAAAAGTCCCTTGGAGAGCATTATAAATGCAATTGTATCGCCCCAAAGTGAGTAAAAAAAATTGTCAAACATCATTTGCATTTGGCCAAGAGACTTTAGAATCCAAATGAACATTCCAAAAAGTTGCCCAACACCTTAAATGCTGAAAATTTTCTGTGTTGGTAAAAGATTTACTGTTGCCGATAATTTTCGAATATTGTTGTTAAATATATATATATATATATATATATATATATATATATATCAGCTTTTACTTGCTTGTCACTTGTCAATTCACCCGTTAGTAAATTACGAATATTATCGAGAATTTACCAACGCCCAAACAAAGTAGTAAATCATCAACTCCTCTAAAATTCTACAAGTATCATTAGTAAGTTATCGACATTATAGTAAATTTACCCATGTTCCACAAAATTAGTAAATTACCATGGTTTTTTTTGAAATTTTACAAGTTTGATTACTAAATTACCACTCTAAAAGGAATTTGCCGACCTGGCGCTAAATTAGTAAGTCACCAACTTTTTCAACTTTTACAAGATTGGTTTTTAAACTACCAACACTATAAAAAAAATGTCAACAATCCAAAACGTCCATATTAATTATTAAATTACTTACCAACTCTTCCGAAATTATACAATTGTCATTAGTAACTTATTAATACTTTAATAAATTTACTAACATTCCAGTAAATTAGTGATTTACCGGCTTCTTTGTAATTTGGCAAGTGTAATTAGTGGAATACCAACCATATAGGAAATTTCCCAAATAAATTAGTAAGCTACCAACTTCTTTAATTTTAACAAACATAGTTCATAAACTATCAAAACAATAAGGAATTTACCAATGATTTAGGGAATTACCAACTTTTTTCAAAATTACACAATTAAAATTAGTAGACTACCCATAATGTAAGGAATTTACCAATGTCCAAAAAAATTAATAAATGACTACCTTTTTAAATTTGCAAGTGTGGTATGTAAGTTACCAGTAATCTAATTAATTTACTAAATACCAAATTAATTTGCAAGAATTTGTTTGGAACTGAACCACAAGAAATACTCATTTTACGAATCAAATCCTTTCAAAACACTTTGAAATTTTTATACGTTGTAGACATGGATTTCGTTTACAAATCTTGCGAAGGAAGTATGGTCGAAATCGAATTAAAATTTTTTATAAAAATCTAAGAAGGCACGAAGGTCACTGAATCCACAGTATAAAACAGTTTTGCTTCGGTAAGAAATTGGACCTTCGTGTAACCCATTTGAGCTCAGAAAAATCTAAAATTTAAGTATGTTATATATCAAGATCTTGTGAACAACTTTTATTAGAACACTTTTCAAGATTCTAACCACAAAATGCGTTATAAAAATGGAAAACCAGGGACGTACAGTAGAATCAGTTCTGAAATCAAGATAAAAACTCCAAGAAACGCCTTCAACTTTGAGATCCACCACTTCTCAGCCATGAAAATACCACACCAAGAGTTCAAATCAACATTCAACATCTATTTCAACTTAGTCTAACAATCAAGACTCGCCAACGCTCATTCTAGAACTTCACACACACTAAAACATTAATTAGCTAAACTACCCAATGCAAGTTAAACAACCTAAAGAAGGGATTAGATGTTAACTTACACATCTAAAACAACAATAACGCGAGGACGACGGCAACGATACGAGTTGTCCGTGGTGGCCTCAGCTTCACACGGCAAGCGGGAAACGGCGGTGAATGGCACACGGCGATCCACGAGGCTCAAGGGTGGTGACATGAGGATGAGGAGAGAGTGGCGTGAGAAAACTCTCTCTCTCTCTCTCTCTCTCTCTCTCTCTCTCCCTCTCTCTCTCTCTCTCTATTTATACTAGCCCAAGCAAAGAAGAGACAAATAGCATCATTACCAAATTTTCCTAGATTTTGTCATCATTATCAAATTTTCCTTCATTAATAGCTAGATTTGGCCATCATTACCAAATCTTCTTAAAATCTTAGCCATTAATGAATATAAGTCAAAAGTCATGATGAAATGATCTTAAAAATTTTGGCCATTAATGAATAAGAGCCAAAATATTATCATGAAATGCCATTAATAACTTGATATTGGAAATCTTTGCATTAATGAATAAGAGCCAAAATATCATCATGAAATGCCATTAATAACTTGATCTCAGAAATCTTTGCATTAATGGATAATGGATAAAATAACATGATGAGATGCCCTTAAAGTCCTATGGCCATTAATGCATGTCATGATGATAGTGCTTCCAAAGTCCAAGTTCCATCCAATGGCCAAGATCAAGCCTTGCTCTCCAAGTTCCATCCAACGGCCAAGATTTAATCTAACAAAGAGGTTTCTAGAAGGGCAAGTTAGCAAATAATTTTCGATGGCCAATTACAAATTATGAGGCGACGTCCTATAGTTTGAGTGTGATATCCTTGAGCACTTGACATGCAAAATCGGATCATAATTCGTAGCTGAAATCGATCAATCGCAACTATAGTTTATCTCGAACTAACGGGCGGCTGCTAAAAATTCTTCGATAGCCTTTCCCCTTTGGTTAGTATTCCCTAGGTGATCAGGCCAAAGCGAGAATTAAGTAATAGAGCGTTGATGAAATCACCATTTCATAAATTACCAAATTTGGTAGAATTTTCAGGATATCACAGTCCCTTATTTTTTTGATCCATTTTCATGCTTGTTTGTATGTTCATTCGGAAATATTGTTTTGCGGTATTTCCAATGTCAGGTCACCTGTCTCTTGACCGAGATAACAAATGTCAATTTCACATGCAAAGTTAGTGTTCTTGCCCATATTTTGCATGTTTTAAGCAACTATTGAAAGCTCATATCTCACTTTTACGCATTCTCATTCAAAGAATAAGATAGCGGATTCTATCCTCGTGTGTAGTTGGCTTAATATTATCATGTATATGCGCATCATGATATAGTTAAACGTTTTAAGATATATCTTTCTTAGTATATTTTATAGTGTTGTGTGTAGCCGAATTTTTCTTCTCTGTGTACATGAATCATGGTATGGTTAGACATTTTAAAATATTTTTCTCTATTTATTAACTATTGTACATATTCAATTTTATAGCATATATAAGAGTAATGTAATTGAGCATCTGTATATCTATTAAGATTTCAAAAGAATTTCCTTTAATTCTCACATTCTTGGCAAAGCTCTTAAACATTTATTTGAAAAATGAATATACTCATTCCATTTTTTATAGTGCACTTAATCTCAAAAATTAAATTTTCTATAGTTTATATAGATCCCATAGCTTTTAAATCACGTTATTCTTTTTAAATATCTATCATTTTGTAGCTACAATTCTATGGCAAAGTTAGGTCATTTGTACTATGTGAAAAATCAAGATGTAACTTATCAACTCACTATATCACCTGCTTAGAGCAGGAGTACACAACATTTGCCAAGTGGTTAGAGGAATACCACATCCCAAATAAATTAGTAAGCTACCAACTTCTTCAAATTTTACAAACGTGGTTCATAAACTACCAAAACTATAAGGAATTTATCGATGATTTAGTGAATTATCCACTTTGTAGAAATTTCACAATTAAAATCAGTAGATTACTCATATTGTAAGGAATTTACCAATGCATAAATAAATTAATTAATTACTTATTTTTTAAATTTTACAAGTGTGGTTCGTAAGTTACCAATAATCTAACTAATTCACCAATGCCAAATTAATTTGTAAGAATTTGTTTGGAGGAAGAATGCTCTCCTTTTTTGGGTGTTGAAAGAGAAAACGGGGGACTCGGTGAACTTTGTGCGTGGCTTGTGTTAAACTGGTCAATGTCAAGCTTGATGTTACGGGTTTCACCCTGTCTAGTTCCAAGCCAACTGCTGGTTCTGATCCAACACTTCGAAGAGCCCCACATGTTCTCTTTTGTTTGCCTTCGAGGAGAGCAAGAGGATCGTGTGGATAGTTGAGATCGCCAACTCTAGTCTCGCAGTAGACTAATCGTGTCAAGCACAGGCTCCTCTTTGGCGAGGACGAAGATCATGTTCGAAGCTGTGAAGTCCGGCGTGACGCCGAGGTTATCAACTATAGTCGCAAGTAGACTATTGAATTAGGTATGAATGGAAAGCTAAACTACAATCGCACCTGAACAAAGCCAAAATCAGAGCATCAGAAGCAGAGCCTAACTGAATTGGACACTAGTAGCAACTGTGCAACTCAGCGGACGACGATGTTCGTGGAGGCCATGGAGAGGAGGTACCACTCCTCGATGGTGAATTTGGCTGCCAACGTTGAACTGATGACCGGGTTTTGCATGAACTGGACCGTCTACTCGGTAAAATTTTGGGGGACCACAACTATTCTAAACTTGAACCGTAAGATGAATGTGTGGTTTAATATTTAAATATTCTAACACTTACCTCACGTGTAGAATGTATTTTGACCTAAAACTAAAACTTGAAATATGTAATTAGGGTGGCCAATGGCGACTTGAAAGATTGGAATTAAGGAACACTTGCTCTAATACCACGTGAGTTGGGATCATGATTTTGTTGCCATGATCAAATCACATAAAAATGCAGAAAACTTCACAAGTTTTTTCCCGCTTCATTTTTATCTTGGTAAAAGTACACATTCACGTACTGTTCCAAAGTGAGCGTGAGTGAGTGTGTCCTCAGCCGAGCTTGTACGTGAGGTGCGTGAGGGAGAGAGCCCAAGTGAGGCCCGAGACTAGAAAGAAGCATGGATTGGACGAAAAAACCAACCGGAACTAAAGGCGGCCGGGCTATGGGCTTTGATGGGCCG
Organism: Syzygium syzygioides; assembly: GCA_031216285.1. NCBI lineage: Eukaryota > Viridiplantae > Streptophyta > Magnoliopsida > Myrtales > Myrtaceae > Syzygium > Syzygium syzygioides. Next base: position 6,013 of record JASUUD010000040.1, on the reverse strand, counting down.
TGTCCAACTTCTGACTTCATGGGCTTCATGAATTGGATTTAATGAATTGAAGTTTGATTGGCCCTGGTTTTAATGTATTATTTTTTATTTGTTATCAATTTTTTCTTTATCTTTATTCTATTTTATAAATGCATACTCGACTTGCCGGCAAATATTCAGTTGTCAATATACATAATTTAGCATTTGTGTTATTGCTAATTATTTGTTATGCTGTTGAATAGTGTTGGCCAGACATTCACCTAACATCGTACAATCTCACCTGAGAAGCGAATCATCAAACTCCGAAAGAGAGTTCCATTAATCAGTCTCATCCGAGTCAAGTCTAAGGATCAAGTTCTGAAATAACTGATGTATGTTCCAATAGTTTTCATCAAAATCTACCAACAGGCTCTACTGGAGACAGAATATAAGTAAATCCAAAAAGTTATACTAAAACAACCTTTACAGAACGGGACGTTACCTTTAAGAATTGACTTTTCTATCTCATGGATGAGAATAAGCTATAAGGAAAAACAAAGCAAGCCGAGCTCCATAGCAGGAGCAGAGAAGCCCAGAGTTGCACGAATCACCTGAATCAAAGCCATTTCTCCCCCACACTTGATTCCAATCCCATCAACTACTCAAATGGGAACCACAAAAAATGTGTATTTTATACAAGGGTTTGCATAAACTGTTCCTCATAGTACTTTTCGAGCTATCTCTCTTCGCTAACTTATGTTTCTGTTTAATTTCTCCAAAAAAATGCACATTCTATCCTCACACTATCGAGACAGCTTTTTCCGCAATGCGGTCAGGGAAAAGACTAGTTTAGAGGTAATGCCCAAAAGGCTAGCCGACGGCCATCGATTAGGCATGGGCTCTCTTAAGCCCTCACCTTGCATGAGGTTGATTTTTATTTTAAGTTTGATTTAGCCTATGAATAGGTAATGCCCAAAAGGCTAGCCGACGGCCATCGATTAGGCATGGGCTCTCTTAAGCCCTCACCTTGCATGAGGTTGATTTTTATTTTAAGTTTGATTTAGCCTATGAATATTCTATATGAAATGAGAGTCGCCACTAGCTTATTGGGGTCGGCTAGAAACCAAATGAGGTATGGGAGTATATCTCAATCATAGCAATTGGAAACAAATATGCCCAATGATTAAGAAATCATTAATATACAAACACCACATCACGGGTAATTAGAGCAACACTTGGATGGGCTTCGGATCAATTCAATCTACACCCCAAAGAGAGTGACCAGCAAAGGAATGGTGATGACAGCCCACGTCCAGCAAGTTCAAGGCACAGCAACATGGTTATTTGTTCATAAAATTACCACCAATTCACTATAACATTCTCCTAAATCATCATACATGTTCACATGATAAAAATGACATCACAACAAGTCGAAACTGAACTCCAGTTAGATAAGCCAGCAAGTCCAAATTTCATTCCAGCATGATAAAACATGACGATGGTTCTATTTCTTTCAAAATTGACATGTATTCTTTACACCCATTCATTGCCCACTCATTTTATGAAAAAAGTATATGCAAGTACCAGCTATATATGAATAAACGTTCAGGTTGCAGAACAGAACACAAAACAGACACTCCAATCATGATTTAATATCAAATCAAAACTTTGGTTTAATCCCTGGCTATCCATAAAAATGCTGAGGTAAAAGATCGTATTTATCTTCATCACATGCCAGAGGGGTATTGGTAGAAGGACCGAAGAAAAGCAAATGTTAAGCAAAGCCTACTGAAAACTCGGTTTCACAAATCGCAAGACATCAATTCGCAAGACATCAATTCCCCTAAAGCAATCAATAATTCCCCAAAGAGCTGCAGCTACTACAAATTTTTTTGGGACTTAAAATATTCAAGACCTCAAGCTTTCCAAATACGATCACAACATAATACCAACTCAGGATAGCAAGATGAAAACAAGAAAAAGAGAGAATAGGCGAGGAAGGATTCGCCTGTAGTGAATTGATCTTTCCTTACCAAATTTACATGCATATACCCATACTCAAACCTTTCAAGTTGCGAGCAATGCGGACGCGGAAACAGCAGGAGTTTCACCCAGTGCTGTACAACTTCGACTTCATCCTCGTGGGGCCTTGAAACAGAGCAATAACAAAAATGTGAATGACGGACAGAAAAGAAGAAACACATGTACTGAAGGCAACGAAATGCAGAGAGAAGGATAGAGAGTCCACAGTTACAATCGTGGCCTTGTCAAGCGCAGTTGGCGAGCTTCTCCAAGCTTCTATTTGGAGAGACAAGCTCTTGGCAATGTATTCAGCGGATTTCAGCAGACAGCATTGTTCATTCACAAGTGAGACATGTCCAGTAAACAAAACATTTTAAGCACTAGCAGAGAAAGATGACAAATCTAATCCAACAAGAAGAGCATATAACAAGTTTAATCCAACAATAAGCATATGACCAACAGAATCAACACCGTTATACTCGAACTTTGGCAAACATAATTCAGTATTGATTTAGTTTCGTATAGGACTCGTGTGCAAGAATGGACAACGACCAATTCACCACCTATAAAACGAGGACTGATATTTTTACGATATCAAAGCATGAATACTAAACAGAGAAGATGTTAGCATGGCACTGTGAAGATTTACCTAAAAAATACACACTTCTCTAATCTTCACTCATTTACACACATATATGCAAAAGCACTCACCAAACACCTCATTGCACTCTGTTTTTATTCTTTCCTCATACTTTTTAATGTTAGTTCATGGCAAAGAAGTAATCCATCTAAGGCAAGACCTTCTAGGCTCTCAATAGATTCAAGAGTAAGACATCACTCCTCTTTACCCCGGTCAGAATTCACCAGTCCATGTATTTTGCACCTCAAACAGTTCTACCTTCATATTATTTCCGGACAAAATCACATTATAATGCATGCCAATAGACGCATCTGTTTCTTGAGAAATTTGCTATCCTATCATATCAATATGAAAGCTTCCCTGGCCATTATGACGAATAGCAATCAGTGCAATTGAGAAATCCTCAATTAGCCCAAATGACAGCTCAAAGGAAATTCATGAGTGTAATCAAATTCGGATGCACAAAATTATCAAAGCATCGTTATAGCAATACCAAAGCAAGACAGCAACACCAATCAGCCGAGCAAGAGAACAAACAACCAGCAAGCATAATCTCAACCCAGCGAAGCGAATATAATTCGTTAGAAGCCGAAATGAACTCATGATTCCCCTTGGGTATACGTTACTTGCGGCGTAAGTTGACGTGCTTCGCTCATCTAGATATTTGATTAACATGAATCAATACCTGGAAGAATATCAGAAGCAGAGACAACATATATGGACGGATTTGAACAACAAATGAAGTAGTCATGGCATACGGAGATCATCGGATTTGAACATGTATTTATTACACAACAATCATTCCAGACACTAAAGCATAAGAATGCTTCTCAAAATTGTATTCCGATTTCGTTCGGGCATTTTAACGAACATTTGGTGATCAGTTCAAAAACAGAACACATTTTAACGCATCTCTGAGCTCTTCGGACTTCACGGCCTGAAGACTTGGAGAGGTCGAGACCATCGCGAGATACCGGTCCGGCGTGCGACATGGAACCGCAACGTACATGAGCAGATGCTGCTGCACGACACCAGGCAAATGCGAGGCTGAGGAGAACAGAACATGAGCAGATGCTGCTGCTGCTGCGAGAACGGGGGACGCCAGAGACGTCATCTTCTCGATGCTGCAAGCAGGAGGAGGAACGAGACATTGTAGCGCGATGAAGCCTTACCGTGGACGACGACGGTTCCCGTCATCAAAACATGCCAGGATGAGAGTGATTTCATCGACTACTTCGTCGATGAAAGATGATCCTAGTAGAGTATTGGTCGCGCGATGACCTCCTCTCTCCCTGTGTCTGGAAGCAAGCGAGAGCGAACCCGTGCCTGCAAAATCGTGCTGGTTTTTCATCCAAGGGTTAATTCGTGTTCCCCGATCGAATCAAGTAATCGAAACACGCAATTCGAGACTTGTTCTTCAAGTAAAAAATCCGGGGGAAACAAGGTGCCCCCCACATACATACCTTCAGTAAAGAAAATCAGGGGCTCGATCTACCATGTTCCAAATTCTATGTGGGGGATATGAGCGATCTTGTCCCAGTCCTCGCCTCCATCTCTCTTGCACCTCCTCTCCAATTCTGGGCAATCGGCGATGCCCAGGTAAGTAAGGGATGCGAGCCTTCGCATTCCTTCGGGTAATGACGTCAGCGAGGGGCACGCGGCGATTGCGAGCCACTGAAGCGATTGGAGGGCCTCGAGATCTTGTAAATCCTTCAAATTGTCACAATAGCCAATTCCGAGGAGCTCGACATTGCGGAGCCGTAGAAGCCACCGCGGGAGAGACGCCAGTTTTGGAAGGTGACCGAGTTCCACGGAGCGGAGATTCTGAAGTCCTCCATGGAAATCCAAGCTGTGGTTGATGTTGCCGCTTTCGTCTTTGCATAAATCCAACTCCTTACAATTCCAAATATTGAGATCCACGAGGTTCGATAGATGCTGCGGCGAGAGGGAAGTTAACCGATGACATCCATCGATGGAAAGAGAATCGAGGGAGGTGAGGCTTTTCAAACGCTCCTCAAGCAAACATTCTGCTCGATTTCCAGGCTCTTCAACTTATTGAGCTCAAATATCATATTTATCAATGCTGGGTTGGACTCAGCCAGCGTCAATTTCTCAAGACGTGGAGTTTGTGGCATGGCTTTCAATTTCGTACAGCCATCGATCCCTAATTCCGATAGGCTAGGAAATGGTGGTGTCGAAGTTGATGAATGGCTTGGCTCGATGTCTTCCAATTCAGGCAGACTCAAAATCCGTAAAGACTTGAGGCGAGGTAGTTGGCCTAGTGGAGGGAGACGTTTACATCTTCCGCAATAGGAGATGTATACCTCGACTAAATTTGGCAAGGAAGGCGCAAGGTTTTCCGTCATCCACTTTGGAAAGCTCTCACCTTTATATTTCCAGATCGTCAACTCCTGCAAATTTGAATGCGATTGCAGGCCACCTAACAGCGCTTCATCTCTATTCCTGATTACTGCATCATCGGTATTGAAATTCCCCCATTCAAGTCGCAAAGATTCTAGAGAATGCTTTCCTATCAAGTTCGCTGCCTTGGATTCTGCTACCACATCCGTCACGCTTCCCAAATTTTCAATGCTAAGGCTTCCTCGGATGTGATACACCATTAATATTTCGAAGGTGGTCAGAATCCATTTCTGCTTGCAACCTTTTATCCGAGAGTTTCGAGAAGAGTCCGAGAAAGATGTGTAAGCGCGATTGGTGCTGGGGAAACATCGCTTTTTCTAATACTTGCGATTTTCCATTTTATATGGCTGAGAAGACCATCTCTTATTTCCATCGAGCTGTTGATACAATCACCAGAGGCTTTGGTATGAAGAACACAAATGGAAAAAGATTGATGATTGCGAATACGAGGTACGTGTCGACAAATCCATTTATTATGAAGCTATGGATCTTTATCTTTAAGGAGGTGAGACGTAAATTCAACTACGCAACTTTGTTGGAAGGTTTATTTGAGATGGAAAGGACATGGGAGATACAGGAGGCTAGAGGGGATGGGTTTCTCGAGACTCTCCAGCGTGAGGCCCGTCACCGTAGCCGTGGTGATTCTGACATGGAGAGTCTAATATATGAGGCTAGAGATGATGAGAATCTACGGGCCATCCTGGGGGAAATAATGAGGGATTCTGTCTGCGGAGTTAATTATGACGAGAGCGTTATAACCTGGCATCTTGCTACTGAAATGTGGTATACCATAGAGGATCCCATGGCCAGAAATGACAAGAGGGAATTTAGCAAGATTCTGTCCGACTACATGATTTATCTTTTACTTAATCAGCCTAATGTGGTGTCCGCTGTGGCCGACATTGCCCAAATGAGATCAACGATTGTGTCGGGGTGGCTACGGGACTGCATCCATACCGAGGATGTGAAGAG
>JASUUD010000039.1:0-49995 GCA_031216285.1 Syzygium syzygioides | reverse complement strand
CATCCTTATTGAGCGAGTCGTTGAACGTGCCCATCTTGTTCATAAAACTTTAAAACACATCTATACGTCCAACAAAAGGAATGGTAAGGTAACTTTTGATCCATCAACATGATTCACAAAAGTTTAATAGGTGACCACTACCTTGCTGTACATTGTATCCATGTTGTTTGAGTAGCCGGAATCGAAGGGAAGCGGCATAGGGATCGTGCGAAAGCTGAGCATCTCCAGTGTTGTTATAGATGGAACTAAGAGCGTTTATTTATCTCCGTCTGGAAATTGTATCCTAGTCCTAGCCTTTGAACCGTGTCAATGAACTCGAGCTTGGCCACCTGGTTCGTCTCCCTGTTGAATAGACCCCCAACTTCTTCCATCAACCTTTGGACTTGCTCGGTATATTTATCCTCCTAGGCATGTGAAAAATTCAGAAAATTGAGATCTTAATCAAAGTTGATGCACACGTAGAGTTGAATATTGCCTCTGGCATGATCTGAGAATATGCCATTTTGACCAGGTTTATTGATATCCCCTACAGAATATTGTTGGGGTTGGTCGTACAGATAATAGAGTAGCAGTGGATGAATGTGTAAATTCATATTACATAGCTCCAATGTCGTATATAAAGCATATGCAAAAGTACACGAGAAGTAGACATCCTTATATCTAATTCAAAATAGAGTTTTCTTTTGTTTCTATTTCCTTTTGGGTGTTGTGGACTCTATCTATGATCCCCAACTTATGTTGTTTTTGTCCTCAACATGGTCCTTGAACTTGAAACTTGTACCGAGTTTTCCACATCATACTTTCAGCTAGCATTGGCACGCGCATGAGCTTCAATTTGCCAGAACCATAGACCATGAAATTTGATGGGAAATTTCCACTAGTTCAAGGACAAAATTGGAAAAGGAATACAAATTCATGACCAAATGTGAAACGTTTTCCATAGAACCTAGCCAGGCTGGGTATTGTGCTGAACGAAAAAACAATCATTACCGTGTAATCAACAGTGAGTGACTGTAGAAACCCATAGTCCCACACATTAGGTTTCCAAATCGCCGAACGTCTCACAATCTCTTGATTTTCAATCGTCAAGGCACATATCGCACATTTAGCGCCGGCGGAGGAGAAGGAGGAGCAGCGAGGATGTCTGAAGAATGAGAGAGAGGGTTGGTTATGGCTGATCGAGGAGGGGACGAAGCTTGTGAACACAGCACGAAGAGCCATTGCGAAATTTGTTGCAATCTTTTAGTGTGCTAACCCCCCTTTATATAGGCGTTGTTGTTGAGCACCGGTCGTTCAAAAAGTTTATAGTCTTCGACATGCGATTATTGATTTGCAGAAACAAGTATCTTGTGCTTTGGAATTACTCAAAAAACCTCTAATGATCCCACGCATGCATTCAAATATCATCGCAATTACAAAACTCTATACATCTTCGACTAGAATGTTTATCTAAATTGAGACAATAAAACCTGTTGTCTCCTAATAAAAGGAAATTAGCAAAGTAGTAGACAAAGTAGAAATAGTTTGAAGGCTAAATATCATGAAAAGACTCGAACTTTTTACCATTTTCTTAATAAAAAAAGAAAAAATTATTTAAAAAGTCATAAACCTATTGTACAAAACTATTTCGGTATTAAAATTTTCAATTTGGATAATTTTTTTGGTCAAAATTTGGCTAATTTTATGCTCAGATTTTTGACGATTTTATATTGTAGTACTCCTAGCTTATATAGGTTGGAAATCACTAACGTGACCATCATTATCCTACTTTTGTAATTTTTTTTTAGGTTTTCTTATCTTTTCTTTATTTTTTTTTTATGTTGCGTAGGACATTGTCGAGGCTCTGTTGGCCTCTGCCAGCCCTTTCAGGAAGATGAACAATGGAAAAGAAAAGAAAAGAAATATAAAAAAATATTAAAAAATCCAAAATTTAAAAAATTGCAAAATATCGTCCACGTGAGCGCTGGTCGTACCATGTAGGATGGCTAGCGCTGATTAGATGGCCACGTTATTTATTTTTGGCCAAAATAGACTACATTAAAAAATCGTCAAAAGTTTTAAAACTAAAATTGAAAGATTTAGGACTAAATTGATTGCGATTAAATAGGTTTATGACCTTTTTGTAAAATTGTCTCTCAAAAACTGTATCTAGTATTATAACACAATCTCTTGAAGACCCTTGAATTTATTTATTTTCGTATAAAAAGTGTTCTCCATGAGTCAGCATGTCGTTATGTCCGCCATCAAAATGCTTAAACTGCAATTTTTACTATGAAATTTATAAATAAATTAAATAACTATCAATTTTAAATAGGGAAAAAGCCACAATAAATTTCCAAGTTATATCTACTATGACACATTTAGATCGAACTTTGTTTTGGGACATCAAAAATCTTAAACTCTGTTCACTATAATATATTTATCCTAAATTTTTTATTGTGATATCAAAAACTCCAAACTTGCACCCGTATGATACATTTACCCTCTATCAAAATTCCGTCAAATGATTTTCCAGGCAAAATGACAACATTTGTGTTTCATTTATATCACATGAGCACCATGTCAATATCATTTGTCTTCCATCGTCTATGTAGACAATTTTTTTGCGATATTTATTGAAGGAACGTTAATGAAGGCTAAAGGTCATTCACTATCAATTGCAAATATCACAAAATTGTGTGTAGCAACTGTTTATGAGAGACACACCCCCTAAATAAACAAAAACTAATGCCCCAAAATGCAGCCGCCCCTAATTAATAGGGCGTCGCTAATACAAAATCAATATAAGTTTGGTTAGGGTGGCTTGGAATTATGGGACGTAGAGGTGTCAGAACTGAACCGAAAAATTGAACCGAGATACGAACTGAACCGAACTGAAAATTTCGTGCATTTTGGTTCGGTTTCGGTTTCAGTTCGGATCATCAAAATAAACCAATTTTTCCTTTCGGTTCGGTTCGGTTCGGTTCGGATCGGATCGGATCGGATCGAACCGAACTAAAATAGACACTTCGGTTTATGGTTATTTTGCCCTCTCTCTCTCCCCTTCTCTCTCCTCTCTCCTCTCTCTTTGTGTTTAATGAACTTGAAACCGAAAACTGATCCGAACCAAACCGAACCAAATCGATTTTTCGGTTCGATTCAAGGGGGCGACCTTAATGGTTCGGTTCGGTTCGGTTCGATTTTTTTTGAAAAACCGAACCGAACCGAACCATTTACACCCCTAATGGGACGCGTCTCACGTTCAACTAGACCGCACCAACTCCCTTTCCCTATACGTGGTCTCCTGCGTTACAAATAGAAAATCTGCTTTTGATATGGACTTAATGATGGTTGTTGTTTATCAAGGCCGAGAAATCATAAACAAAACGCAAGTCGTTGTACATGAATTGAGCTCTAGTTGGAGCTTCCATTATTAATTCGTTGAATGAAGGGGTCCTATACCTAAGTCACAATCTTAATGGGACAGATCTAGAACAATCTTGATTGTCAATTTAGTGAAATTACATCTACTAATGATGAAGTTAGATTTTATCTAAACTTTCAAATATCTCACAAAGGAATTCAAAGTTTGGCTTCCAACCCAAAAAGTCCTCCCTTTTTAAGCTTCCATCTATAGTAGTTGTTATAGATTCGACATGTCGATCTAAATACATTGTTAGCCTCTCGGATTAAGATGACATGGATTGAGGGGAGGCAAAGGGACGCAGGAGCGAGAAAATTTTGGGTGGTCCGGGATCTACACGGAGGCGTGGTCCCGGACCACTCAGGAAGAGCCACGTGGTCCACGTGGCGCTTGTGGGGCCGACCCCGACCCGCCAGGCCACGATTTTCTCCTCAAAAAATAATTTCCATCCTCTTTCCTAGCCCGCACGCTAGCCCTACGTGCCCTCTCCCTCTGCTCTGCAATTCTCTCTCCTCGCCTCTCCGTCCTTTCCCTTTCCTCGTCAGAAGACGAACAAGAAAAGCAAAATATATTTCCTCTCCAGCGTCTCTCTCTCTCCGGCGAACGCGCTTTCAAATTTTGAATCTCTTTTTTGGGCTCTCAGATTTTGCTTCTCCGCTCGTTTCTACTCCGGCGTTCATTAGGCGGCCGCTCCCCGCCGTCGCCGACGAAGCACATTAAGGCCGCCCCTCGCGCGCTCGAAAGGGAGTGAGGCAGAGGCCGACCCGCCCCTTGACAAGAGCTTCGGGTTGTCGCAGTTTTTCGGTAGCAACAACGAGCTTAGGGACGAGGTTGGGAGAGGGCAATTTTTTTTTTTTCTTGTTGGTCGAAGGCGGCAGCTCCCAAGGCAAAGGCTGCTGCTGCTACCAAGGCAAAGGCTGCTGCTGGGGTGTGTGAAGAGAAAGGGGGCCGAGAAGCCGAAGTTGAAGCCCGCAGCGAAGGCGGTGCAGACTTTTGCGAAGGCGACGCCCTGTGAAGAAGGTTGCCCCTGCGAAGCTGAAGACGGCTCCGGACCGTTTTTCTGGGCTGATTTTGGGGAGAATAGAAATAGAGATCGAGTCGGTTCTTGATTCCAGAGGAACTTCTGGATCGGGTTCGAGTAGGACCGTTTTTCATTTTGGTCAAAAATCGCACGAGTCGTGCAAGTACGACGTCCTAATCTACGAAAGATTTATGTTCTCGTGTCAAATTGGCAGTGGTGAAGCATGTTATATGACAAGATTTGGCAATATGGAAAAGTAATAAATAGATACACCCTAGTTTCTTATCTTGGTCATATCACATGTTCTCTAAGACATTTCTTATTCTTACAAGAGTGACCTAATCTCATCCTATATAAATTAATGTACTTTCTCTTCAAATTATAGAGGTTGGACACAATAGAAAGAAGCTAGCAATCTATAGAGAGACACACACGAGAGAGAAGCTCTCCCTCACGCCTATCGCCACGTCTGAAGCCGCGCGACACCGCTCCGTCGTCCCTCTTGCCGTGTGCGTTACCATCGACTGCAGGCCTCGTCGCCTCGCTGTACAACCTGACCTCCACCACGCGACATCCTGCAGGACTTCTCGAAGCCCGTTGCTCCTCAAGCCATCCCTCCCGCAGCGCCACCTGCACCGTCCCCAACAAGCAGTAGATCCCGCCGGCGTCACTACTTGTGGTCCTCAGTCCAATTGCCATCGCCGTTCAGCTTTGCCGTCGCCTCTCATCGTTGTTTGCTCTTCTTTGCTGCAGTCCCTAACGCCACCACAGCAATTTCCAAGCAATCTCATTGAATTCCTTTAGGTTTTTCCAGCGCTATCCGACAGCTTGCCGCGCCAGCGAAGTCCTTTGCCGCGCCCAGAGCAGTTTCTCCATCGCTGCCGGCATCAATCCCTCGTTGGTCGTTCACTAAGTTCGACGGTCCCACCGCACCATCGCTGCTTCCTCGTCGGTCAAGTTCGTCCTTACCATTACCGTCAAACCTCCTCGCCGCTGGTCGTCATTCAAGTCGAACGCCCAATTAAGGTAGTTTCCTAATTTACATGCTTGATTGAATATTTAATTGCCTAAATTGATATTATTTGGTTATAACTGGATTTGATTTGATTTGTTAGGCGTTGCCGAATAGACATTTTCCTTTTGAAGTCAGTTTCGTATAAACGTTTGATAATTGGGATATGATCTTTAGGACTAAAGATTGAACCCTCAATTAAGTTTTTTTCCTTATTTGTGGTGATATTTAATATTGTACATCATGTAGAGTGTTAGATTTTTAGGAGCTCAATTGGGATATGATCTTTAGGACTAAGGATTGAACCCTCAATTGACATGATCTTTAGGAGCTCCAGATCTTGACCACCACCATACATCCATGGCCGCGAGGCATCGAGCTCAAGATATGTGAGCTCCACATCCCGACCATGGCAGCGAGCCAGAGCTCGAGCTCGAGCTCGAGAGGCCATGGCGGCCATGAGGTTCAAATCCGACTACCACTGAAAGTCATGGCTCGGGTCGGGGTCAAGGCCGAGACCAAGGGCCACCCTCGTCGGCCATCGACGAGGCCCAATGGTGGCCAACAGAGGGAAAAAGGGAAAAAGAGAGAAGACAAAGAAAAGAAAAAATAAAGAAAAAAAGAAAAGGAGGAAAAGAGAAGAAAAAAAAGAAAAAAAGAAAAATTTTAAAAATATTAAAATATTATTAAAAATTATTCACGTTAGCGCCAAACATGATACATAGGACAATCGATATCCACGTTAGTGGTTTTCGATAAAAAATAGCCAGATGGACTTAATTGGCAAAATATGAAAGGTATATGAATTAATTGGTAAAGTTGAAAGGTTTATGAGTAAATTTGTAAAAGGATAATAAGTTTAAGACTTTTTGGAAATTTTTCCCTCTAAATAGATAATAAAATGCAGATGAAGCTTATTTTAAAAATAAGGTCACATAACGCATGTGAATGCAACTCTAATAAAGAGAAATGTTAAGGATATCACAATGATAAAAGTAAGGAATAAGGACGGTACATGTGTCATAACTTTTGTACTCGCTCATTTGAGCGCCGTAATATTTTTTCAACCACTTAAATGCCATAACTTTTAATTGATCACTCGAGTTGTTGACACCTAATGAGGGTCGCAACATGAGTCTCATAACTTTTTAAAAAGGTTAACTTTAGTATCGAAATTTTGACGTAACGTGACGTGGCATGACATTTATGGTAAACGTTTATAAAAAGTTATAGAACTCAAGTAATTTATTAAAAAATTATGACACTCAAGTGATAGAAAAAAAAAATTACGAGACTCAAATGAGCACCGTACGATGTGAAATGTAGAGATCTAATGTGATCATTTTTGCTAGGGGCCAAATTTTGATGATATCGAGAAATTAACTTCTTAATGCGAAAAGAGACAATTAGGGCACGAAATTTAGGTGTCGACGTACTCCAATGCAACCAAAATAGCCTCTCATTGCTCTGGACACCAGAGAATCTTTGCTGCACCGTTTCACTGAAACCCTTGCTCCGTTCTCCGTCGATTTTCTCTTCTCAGCCCGCTCCCTCTTTGGATTCTTCTTTCTTTCCCTCCTTCAGCTCCCCCCCACCTCGAGTGTCCCCGAACCTCCCTTCTCTTCAAGCCTCCTCCTAGTGTCGGTCTGCCGCCGCTCCTCTCCTCGGGACCAGCCGAGATCCATTTTCGGCTAAGGCCACCTCTGAACTTGTAGTCGTAGCTAGCGCACGCCCCCTCTACTGGCCATAGCCCTGCTCTGCCGCCTGTCTCTTGTACGAGCGAGCAGTCGTTCGTCCTCGCTTTAGCCAATGCTAGGAAAGAAGAGAGAGAGGGGAAAGGAAGAAAGAGGGGCCGGGCTTATGAAGGAAAATGAGCTGGGCTTAAATAGAATAAAAGAAACGGGCCAAGGAAAGTAAAGAAGGGAGAGAGCTAGAACCCAAACCAGGCAAGCGGGGTCGAATTGTCTTAATTTTTTTGGTTATTCTATACTTTTGTCTATTTTTCGTTTTCAAATTTTTTGACTTCTTACCTGGTCGATAAAATTAGGTTTCAACACTCAATAAATGGATGTACTTAGGTTCAAAAAGTAAACATATTCAAGTTCAGAAGGTAATTATACTTAGACTCGGAATGTAAATATACTCAGGTTTATAAAATAAATATATTCAAATTCAAAAAGTAAAATCTATTCGAGTTTAGAAGTAAGCATATTCAAATTCAGAAAGTAAAATCTATTCGGGTTCAAAAATATCTTCAAATTCAAAAAGTAAAATCTACTCGGATTCAAAAGTAAATATATTCAGATTCAGAAAATAAAATCTAGTCGGGATCAGAAGTAAGTATCTTCGGATTTAGAAAGTAAAATCTACTCAGATTCAAAAGTAAATATATTCAGATTCAAAAAGTAAAATCTACCCGGGTTCAGAAATAAGTATATTCAAATTAAGACAGTAAAATTTACTCGAGTTCAAAGTAAATATATTAGAATTCAAAGAGTAAAATTTATTCAGTTTCAGGAGTAAATCTACTTAGGTTTAGATTCATCATTTTCACTTACCAAAAATATCACACTTTAAGAAAGCCAATCACACATCTTTTAAACATGTACAAAACTATCAAAACGAATCCAACAATCATCATTATCCACAGTATTATAGCACATCAAAATGACATATCTCAACCAACCAAGCTTAAAAGTGTTAAGTAGATTGAACTAACTTAACATCTAGAGTCTTCATTTACCTCTTGAATAAAATCTTGAACAATGGGATGCTTCCAACTTGTGGAAGATAAGATCAAAGGAGAATTTGCTTTTGAAAATGGAAAAATAGAGTGATACGGCTGGGTACCATTTGACTTTGATGGTACCAATATTAAAACGATGATCATGGATAATTATTAGATAGAGGGTTGCATGTAAATCACATTGGCAATGTCTCACTTTGTTGATGGCCAAATGGGAGAAGAATTTGATGACTAATGCCTTATGGTGATGACATTAGGTGTCAAGTTAGCATGAGTCTCACCTTGGAAGAGACACACGGCTTTGCATGTATCCTTAGAAGGGCATGTGAGCATTATGCGTCAAGATTAAAAGAGTCTTGACATGCAAAGATAACACAAGTGGCTCTCATGCTATTTAAGGAAAACAAGTGGCTTACTAAGGTGGCTTAATAAAAATGACGACTCAAGGATATGTGTCAAAATTAGTGGTAAAGTTTGAGTATGAATTAAGGAGGCATATGGCCAAGCACTTACTATCAAGTGCCACGTGATGTGTTTGTGTCCTAATCCAAGATATTTGTGAATAATTATAAAAAAAAACAGTATTCTTCTTTTTTGGGGCCATTAATGTAACTAAGCAACTATTAGTACTAATTAACTAAAGTTTAAATAAACAACACCACCCATCAACAACTAAAACAATGATAAATTGATTAACACCGCTTTACTATTAACGTAGACATCAACATTTATATATTTTAATTTTCAATACATCGAACTCAGAACAATTACGTTCACGAAAAATCATCCTCTGCGCCTCACAAAATTTACAATCCTACTATGATTTAAAATGTCCACCCGAATTCTAAGATAAATAATTCTTGACTTTACAATTTAGGTATCAATATTATCGGATACGGAAATTTTCGAAAACATGATAATGAAAATTTTGGATGTCACACACAGAGCCACCAGAAAAGGTAAGACTAGAGGCTCTCTCCAAAAGCAAGACCTCGGTATATAATGCATCCCTAATCGATCGGAACAGGGTCCAATAAAACCGAAAAAATCTGGTCCTTGGTTTCGTGACTGGGATGGCCATGTCCATCTTCATATTGATAAAAGAATTGAGAAGCTCGTGCTAAGTTCAAACATGCACCGAGAAACGGCCCGAACCCGGGAAACGGGTAGTCCTCAAACACTTCTCTGTTCATCCTCTTCCAGGTCTCACGCACCAGATGCCTGATATGTTCTCGCGCTGCCTCTTCCAAAGCGCCGGTTTCATTCATGTAGCATTCTAGCGCCTTGGAGTTGTCTCCACGTGCCAGTTCATGCTAAGCATGGACGAAAAAGACGGGTCACAAACGTAAGTCCCCAGATTCATCTCACATTTGTATCAAAGAAACAAAAAAAGAATGGAACATCACTGTGAATATTCCGATAGGGTGCAGTTTTCCTAAGAGACGATTAACAAGGAAAGGACAAGTATCAAAGTAAGTTACCGATGATGTACTGAGATCATCATTGAATCGAAGGATCTTGGCGGAAGAATGCATGACACCCGGGATTTTCGACACGTAATCAAGTCCCTCTTTCGTCACTTTGTCTGTGGTTAGGAAGTAGCTACCCAACAGCAAAATCAGCCCTCCGATTGAATCCACCGCAACGTCCATGTACTCCTTCAGTGTCGGTTTAATGCCCTTGTTGTACCAATGGACCTCCTTCATGTACGCCTTGCATTCATCCGCCCACTATTGGATTGAAATTCGAAAAGTGTGTCAATGACCAAGTCGAGGGACGTTCTTTCTCCTACTTTTTCGGGCTATACATTATTAGTTGGAAGATTTAGCAAGTCGAGATTACCACTTTCCGCATGTAAGGGATGGGGTTGATTCCTTGCTCTCTCATCATCCAATGCCCAACTTCGTTGGTCGTGTTGTACAAGACCATAAAACTATCTCTTATTGTTGGAGGAAGCTTATCGACGTCTGTGATGTCCCACCTAGACAAGTTATCACCGTTTCAACGATATTATAAATTTTACCATTACTCAAATATGCTTTTTAGTAATAACAATGAAAATTAGTGCATACCTTTACTTTATTAGCCCAAACCAATCAATTACATAGAAGAAAAACAAGCTGATATAAAAGATGATATGTCCAAAACACAATGAAGAATTTAGTTCATAATATATAATTTTTAGGATTTGTTCTATCCATCACGTTCATAGACTAATAAATTATCATTTTTCTTGGCAATAATAATTGCAAGGGAAAATGATGATGGTAGAGATACTATGTAAACCTGACAATGAAATCTGTCAAGAGCTCAAGCTCTTCCGGCGTCCCATATATATCATAAACGTCATCGATAAGTGTCACCATACAACCCATCTTCGTATTCAATTCTCTGAAAGCTGTATATTGAGGTTCGAAAACAAATATACAGCTCCAAAAATAGTTTTCCACTAGCCTGTCCCTAAAGAAGGTCATCTTGTTGGCCCCAAGTTCAACCCACCACCTGAAAAATTTGTCATATGATGACTAAGTCAATCAAAATGCGCTCCTTCGTTGCCAGATTGCATTTATGAACTATAGAGTGTTTGTGTATACCTTGTCAGATTGCTAACTTCCTTCCTGTGGATTGACTGCACTAAGTTGAAGTCTAATTTAGCCAATCGTAGCAAAGAGGGGATCATGTCTTGCTGTTTCTCGTACATGTCGATGAACCACCGAGCCTCCAACCTGTTTGGCCTCCAGTGGATGGGCATATCTAATGCATGATTCACGTGGCTCGCTAAAGTAGTGGGAACTTCGTCGAGGTTTAGATCCTTCAGATGCTTAGAAGCAAAGTTCCAAGCTTCATCAAGTATGGTTTCACCTTCCAATCCATGGAAAGAAACTTCATAAAGACCAAGAAGCCCCTTCACATCCCTTTTGAGCGATTCGTTGAATGTGCCTGTCTCGTTCATAAACCTTTGAAGCACATCTATATGTCCAAAAAAAGGAATGGTAAGGTAAATTTTGATGCATCAACATGATTTAAAGAGATTAACTAGTTGGCGACTACCTTGCTGTACGTTGTATCCATGTTGTCTGAGTAGCCGGAATCGAAGGGAAGCGGAATAGAGATCATCCGAAAGCTGAGCATCTTCGATGTTGTTATGGATAGAACCAAGAGCGTTCTTGATCTCTGTCTCGAAATGATATCCTAGTCCCAGTCTTTGAACCCCGTCAACGAGCTTGAGTTTTGCCACCTGATTCATCTCCCGGTCGAATAGACCCTTGACTTCTTCCTTCAACCTTTGGACTTGCTCCGTATATATATCCTCCTAGGCACATGAAAAGCTCAGCAAAATGAGATCTTAATCAAAGTCAATACACAAGCTGACTTCAATATTGCCTCCCGTATGGAAACTGCAGTTCGATTCTCACTTTATTTGCAAAGACATTTGAGTAGGCACGGTTGAGCTCGTGTCTATATATTGAGAATATGCTATTTCGACCAGGTCTATTAATGTCTCCAATAGAATGTTGATGTGGTTGGTCGTGTATTTGATAGAGTGGTAGTGGATGAATGTGTAAATTGAAGTTTCATATATACAGAAGTACATAAGAAGTAAACATCCATATATCTAATTCAAAGGACGAATTTTCTTTTGGTTGCGTCTTTTTTGGATTGGTGGACTCATCCCATTAAAGTACATAAAAAAAGGGAAAAAATGTACATTTGGTTGCTTTACTCAGGTAATTTTTGTAGTCAACGTGGTCTTCGAACTTAAAATTTGCACAATCAAGCTCTTGAACTTAGAGAATTTCTGAATAAAATTCGACAATTTCTATCCTTCTGTGCTGAAAAAAAGAAGAAAATCATACCGTGGAATCAACACCAAGTGACTGCACAAAATCATAGTCCCAAACGCTCGGTTTCCAATTCGCTGAACGTCTTGCAATCTCTTGATCTTCAATCTTCAAACCGCATGTCGCGAATCGAGGGCCGGAGGACGCGGCGGAGGAGGAAGAGGAGGAGCGAGGGTGTGTAAAGAATAAGAGAGAGGGTTGGCTATGGCGAATTGAGGAGGGAAGGAAGCTTGCGACCAAAGCAGGAAGAGCCATTGCGAAATGTGTTGCCAGTCCCTTGAGTGTGCTAACCGCCCATTATATAGGCGTTGCTGCGGTGCATCAACAACGAAAAAAGTATGTAGTTGCTTTGGGAGCAAATTTTTCTACGTACTCGAGCCATTCTCTAATCATTGCACTTTATTGTTTCTACATGCACAGAGTCATACTGACCCTCTTAGTACGACCCCCTCATGCACGCGTGTTTCTTGGGAACCACGTTTTATTTATTGCCCGTTTAAACATGGCTTTGTGGGATAACAATCCTGTGGCCACGAAAAAAATGTTTCGAAAGGAAAATCTATGAACCGCCAGTTTGCTTGGAAGCCTGTAATTACGATAGGGTGAATAACAACGTTGTCCACAGATCTGTCTCCAGGAGTACTTTTAAAGTGACCACCGATTTGAAAATCTTAACTAGTTCAAATTTGTGAGAGCTGCATAAGGGAGGAGAGAAATGTGTTGATTATATATCAGTGTCATGCTTGAAGAGCGGTACAAAGGTGCTTCCGCCGGAAAGTACCTTGTTCCACATAGATTAAATGAGAGTGTGTTGGCTAATATATAATTGAGAAAGTCTTCTTTTCTTACAAATAAAGACAATAGCTAAATGAGCTAGACACTACTATACCCACATGCGGGTGTGTGAATAGTTGTGCGATTTTGGCACCTCTAGAGCAAATTTAACACTAATCAATGATTATTATTTTACATTTATTAAAATCCAGATTTATAATTATAAAATAACATTTGTGTCTTATTAACATAGTGTAAATGTACGCAATAGAGTTACGATTATTTTCGTTATTATTTAATTTCGAAATTTATTATTTCTATCGAACAGTTATTAGACGCTCTTACAACCTTTGAAAGGTTGTATCCGTTCAAATATATTTTTCGCTATTAATTACTCAACATTTCTATTTAATAGAACAACTTCCATTTTTGTTTCTTTCGAAAGATATACGACTACTGTTTTCTATTGTTTCCCTTTGAGAATTCTTGAAAAAGCACTAGAATTATTATCGGGTATTCTAGCTTGAGACCTTGTTGTGTCATGGACGAATTGCTAGTAACCATTAGCATTGTTATGGTGCAAATAATTTCTTAAAGAGCGTGTTATGACGCCTCAAAGTTTGCTTTCGTTATTCTTCTTGATTGCTTGATTTTCCCCAACAATGTCAAGATGTGATTAATAGATGAAACTCTACATATCTAATGCTTGAAAGTATAGTTGCCTTTCAACGTGCATTTTCTCAATTAACATATCTACTCAGGCTATAGTCTTCCACGCACTAGGAGAAATAATAGGAGATTTTGTAGTAGCTTGATTTGTGAGACTATTTAGAAATATCTTATATGCTGATTTTATTTCATTTTTAATCGTTTTTTCATTACATCAGTTCTTTTTCAATATACTATTATTTTTCGTATTTAAGGGAGAAATTGCTAAAAATTGGAGCCCGAGTAGGGTTGAGTACGGGTCAGGTCGAGTTGGGTCGAATATAGATTGCTAAGATTGTATTACATAAAAATGGATCGACATGGATCAATTAGATCAATTTGGATTGAATCCATGTTTGACCTAACCAAATTCGACCCAAATAGAATATAAAAAATGAAAAAAAAAACAAAAATGTGAGTCAAGTCGATTGTGGCCAGCTGTCTACCTGTTGTCTCACCGCTAACCACATTTGTTGTCGCCATCTCACTGTCATCATCCTCTCTAGTTGTTGTCCCCGACAGGTCTGCATCTCCAGTTGATCTCTCTTCTCGCCACCACCGCCCTCAGTCCTGACTGCCATCACATTAGACCGCCGCTTGTAGCCCCAACTTCATCTCGGATCGACCTCGAGCGCCAAAAACCAAGGTGAACCTGTGCGCAAGGATCGAGCACTAACGAACCAAAATTTGAGGCTGGTGCCCAATCTGAGCCCTGGATTTGTGTCGTAGGCAGACATAGAGGGGTGCTTGGATATCTCTGTTTTCTTGGCATTGAATGAATTGTGAGGGAAGCAATCAACAACCTGCCAGCGCTTGCTTTGCTATGAAAATGAGAAAGAAGAAAGGAAGTGTTGACACAAAAAAAAAAATGGACCGACTCTAGATTGGTATCAACGAGTGGCATGCTCAGTCGATAATTAAAAGCAGAAGTCATCAATAAAAAAAACAAACGGAGACCTATTAGGCTCAACGTTAGTGAAGGAAATCGATAACTTCATTTGTAAAGTCATCACAATATATAGTGCAAAAATTATCAACGAGAGCCTTCACCAGTCAACAACTTAAACGAAATTGATTGACAAAATCATCGACCAGAGACAATCTCAGATTGGCTAAGTGTCGGGGAAGTGATATTAATGAATAAACTAGAGGTTTGCAAATACATCAGTTCAAAACGAAGAAAGGTGATTGACTCAAACACATGATTGCCTTATGATTATGCATACAATCTAGGGATTTGCATGTTTTTGTGTATGATGTCTAGAATCTCAGAGAATGTAAATGTAGATCGTGCTAGGAAGTTTGTATAGATTCAAAATCCAAGAACTGCTTGTAAATAACTGCTACAGTGTATTATAAGAGCTCATGTAGTAATCTAACTGCACATAATCAATCAATCTTTTTTTTTTTAGGTCAGCACCCATAATCAATCAATTTGAACATCTGTTTTTGCATTTATTTTCGACTTTAACTTTCCTGCAAATTTACCTTCGCAGTACCTTTAACTTTCCTGCGCCCTTTTTTTTCTTGCAACTTCCGAAGTTCAGTACTCGCAATTTAAATACCTTTACTTGCATTTACATTCCTTTCCAAAATAAAAAAAATGAATATTTTTTAATCTTTGTCAATTCAATTTGACTCATCCCTATCTGTTGAGATTTTTCACTTTTTGGTGAAACGTCTTTGGGGCACACCTAATGGGACCTTTTGTTGATTTGAGAAAATGCAACGGCGAAAGCCAGAAATTAATAAGTGATTGACAATGCTGCTGACAACAATAGCCAACTACCACAGGCTGGTAATGAGATGGCTACGCATTCTGAATTTTCAGCCGCTAGAAGATCAGTAAAAGATAACCGTCCCAGAGATGCTGGTCTTCCAAAGCATCTCACTAAAGAGCGGTGGAGAGATGATGCACTAAATCCTAATATGATGTCAGCTATGTGGACAAAAGGACACTAAAAGTGCCAAAAATTGCGTACAACGCTTACTTTAACGCCAAAAGTTTTCGTCGGATTATTTAAGTGTCAAATCAGAGAAAAAATGATCACTTAAGTATCACCGACGATAAATTCCGGCCAAAAGTCCTACAATGCTTTTTTAATTAGTTGATTATTCATACATTGCTTTTTTTATTTTAAAAAAGGGTTCAAGGTGGGTTTTTTTTTATTCCCACCCGACATCATGGATTTTTCTCTTCATTTATCCTACGTGGCTTTTTCTCTTCCTGTTTTTTTCTCAATCCTTGTTGCAAACGTACAAAACCAACACTCACCAGCATCTCTCGGTCTTGGTCTCACTCGCCTTTATCTGTGAAGTAATCAAGGATTGAACCTAAACTAGACAGACATGAAAGTAACTTTGAGGAATGGATTCAACAAGCAAAACAATAGCGGCCGCGGCTTGAACTCCTTAGTGATGGCATTGGAAAACAGAGGCAAACAGAGGTCTGCTTGGCGCGGCTATGGATGCAACAGAAAGCGGCGGCAATGGCGGTTTTCTGGCGACTTGAGAATCATATGAGTCTACATAGGACCCGCACAATGTAACAAATCACATCCATTGAGAACATGTGATTCTAAGACCTCTCAATCGAATTGAAATATTTTGCATTTTTTTGTTGGAAATTCCGGGTCACGGAAAGCTTTAAGGACCATGTGAACATGTGAGTCTACATAGGACCCGTACAATTTTGTTGGAAATTCCGGGTCACGGAAAGCTTTAAGGACCATGTGAACATGTGAGTCTACATAGGACACGCACAATGTAATAAATTACATCCATTGAGAACATGTGATTCTAAGACCTCTCAATCGAATTGAAATGTTTTGCATTTTTTTGTTGGAAATTCCGGGTCATGGAAAGGAACAGGTTCATCAATCATTTCTCTTCATATCCACGGTTATTATTAAAAATTCAATTTCCACGAAAAACATGATAGGTTTAATTTTAGTGATTGAATCAAACGTGATGCCTGCCTTCTTCTCCATTATTTTCATGTCCTTCACTCCCAACATAATTGAAATGGAATGCATACTTTTCCTTGGAAAGTTTCCAGGTCATGGGAAGCTTTGAGGATCACGCGAGAGGGAAAGATGTGTCGCATCTTTACAAAACATTGAAAGGAACAGGAACTCCATCATATCTCTCTTCATATCAAGTCAATTTAGACTTTAAAGGAAATTAGACGTGAATTTGCAAAAAAAAAAAAGGTGGGAAAGAATCTTCCAATGACTCTTAAAAGGACAATAATACCCAATTAAATTAATGGATAAATTACTAAATTATGAAAACCAAATGTTATATTATAGAAATTGCTCTTAAGAGTAGTTGCACATCCTTTGTACACGACAACCTTCTATGTATACATACATCAATATTCAGGTAATTCTTAGAAAAACTCAGTATCTGCCTAAATTGCAAAACTTTTTCAGATTTATAAGATAATATATATACCTTTTGAGTCTCGAACCTTTTTACGTTTTGTTTAGATTCCTTCAACAAATTGTCATCACACTTGGAGTTTTAATTCATGATTACTTTGGATACATTGCTTGGGAGTATGAGAGATAGCGCATAAAAACAACATTAAAAAATGGAGGATTTGGCATGTAGTTAGGCCCTCTTGGGAGCGCGAGGACAACCAAAGTTCCTCTTGTCCCCAAAGATGCTTCATAATCTCTCTTGTCCACGACTCCCGTGTGCAACCTGAATTCCTTTGTAATTTTCTCCCTCTTTTTTTGGAGGAACGAGGGGATATTTGCTATGCCCTTGAGAAGAAAGAAAAGTTCACATGATGGACTCTCACGCTTTCAAACATCGTTTGACTCTAAGTGATTGATTAAAAAAAGGTTAATATCATGAAAAACCCCAAACCGGTATACTTATAATAAATTTACTCAAAACTAATTTTTTTTACCACGAAAAATCTCAAATTAGTATACTTGTGATAATTCACTACAAAAAAACACCGGATTAGCGACGAAATTTGCGACGAAAAAAATTCCGTCGCTACTAGGTCGTCGCAAAATTTTGCGACGGAAAATTTAAAAATTCGTCGCAAATTTGCGATGAAAATAAATTCGTCACAAATTAGCCACGAATACAATCCGTCGCAAAATTCGTCCTAATTTTGCGACGAACTATATCCATCGCAAAATTTGTCGCAAAATCCGTCGCAATTTCGTCACAAATTTGCAACGAACCCTATCCGTCGCAAAATTCGTCGCAAAGTCCGTCGCAATTTCGTCGCAAATTTAGTCGCAAATTTGCGACGAATCCTATCAGTCGCAAAATCCGTCGTAAATTTCGTAGCAAATTTGCGACGAATTTTATCCGTCGCAAAATTTGTCGTAAAATCCGTCGCAAATTTCGTTGCAAATTTGCGACGAACTTTATCCGTAGCAAAATTTGTCGCAAAATCGGTCACAAATTTCGTCACAAATTTGCGATGAACTCTATCTGTCGCAAAATTTGTCTCAAAATCCATCGCAAATTTCGTCGCAATTTTCGTCGCAAAATCGTCGGAAAATTCGTCGCTAATTTCGTCGTAAAATTGGTCGCGAATTTCGTCACTAGGTCGCAAATTTCGTCGCAAATTAGCGACAAAATTTGCGACGATAGAAAAATTCGGCTTAAAATATTCGTCGCTATTTTTACATCATTTCGGCCATAAATTCTTATCCATATCAAACAAAGGAGATAATGACATATAATTGAAACAGAAAAACAAACAAACCATAAATTCTGACAAACCAGCCACAATGACATATAATTGAAACAAATAACTGATGGAAAGTTGCAGAGCCTGACATGATGTTATTTAATATCCAATCTTACAATACATTCAAAACATGAACTAAGAGACGGGACAACCATAGAAGGTGTAAAAAAACCATACACAAGAAGACGCGGCTTTGGTACGATGGCAGGACACCAAAAATAGTCACTTTTGTTGAGACCTGAGGAAATGTCGATACATAAATTAGTCCAGAATATAAAAGAAGCATTTATGCATGAATGTGGAACTAGGTGTAAAATAACAAGAGGGTTAACAAAAATACGTTTCAGAACAAACATAAATGTTCTTACATATGAATATGAGTGAAATTAGAAAAAACCAAGATTATGAAGCAAGCTTACCCCCGATTTTGAAAATTTTAACTAGAAAGACCGGAGAAAATCCTCCTCATCATCATCATCATTCTTGGCATCAATGTGTTGGTCATCATTGTGCCCATCACCTAGTAGATTGGCTGGAGGTACAGGAGGATCGTCATAGCGATTGAGGTTAAGGTGTTGCATAACGAGCTTCATTTGTTGTTCCAAATTATTTATTTGTTCATCCTTCTTAACAAGCAAATTATTCAGACGATTCACTTTTTGGGTCAATTGCTCGTCTTGTCGTGACCTCCTTCAACCAGTCGCAGTGGATGATGAACTTCCAGGACTATTCGGCATGTACATCCTTGACAACGATCCCATCCCAAATATTTCCCCTTTTTTCACCCCACCCGTTGCCTCCATCCATAATGCCATATTATCACTTGATGGCCTGGACTCAAGACAATCATCACTACCACTAGCACTGCTCATTAAAAATTCATCATATTTTTCCTACATTAACAATGTAGATGAAAATAAAATCACTATATATATATCTACCATAAATATTGAAAGCATTTACGGTTTTCATTATAGTTTACATATAAGCTAAAGTATAACCTTACATACCTTAACAGCTTTTGCTCGATTGCCAGTCTATGTCTTATCTTTCTTTTGAAATGTGCGTTCAAATGTAGCTGCAAATATCGGTTCCGTCCCCAATTCTTGTGCCTACAAAATGTAAACATGAGTAATTGAATTAAATTAACTTATAACTCATTTAACAGACTTACTAGTCGTTTGCGATGTTCCGCAATGTTGATAGAACCCCCAGCATATGTGGCTGACCCATCACTAGAACTAGAAGATCGATTCTTCTTATTCCGCTCACAGAGTTGGCGACTCTGTTCAGATGCCCAAAATCTGTTAATTGGCTCCCAATTGTCAGCTGTAAAGAAAGACGGCTTCACTTGCTTGCTCTTTGCTCTATTCATGACATTTTGTATAAAATCACTTATTTTCTTATCGAAAATTCTTTTCACTTCATTGTCTTCCGCTTCCTCCCACTTGGACTTCCGCTGCAATGAATAAAAACACAAATTGAAGATTATTATGATGATCATATATCCATAATCATGCACCGGACAAATATAGACAAATTTTGTAAAGTTCATGTCGAGAAAAATATCATGTCCTTTAGGTATCGAAAACTACAGAGTTGTTCTGGTCCCTTTACATCATTCTTAACCATCAATATACTATATCAAACTTAATTGATGAGAAAATAAAATATGTAAAACTTACCTTGAACTCATTCCACTACATTTCTTTCACTTCTTGTAGAATACTTCTGTAAGTAATATACTCTCCCATCCAAAAGTTTCTTAATATTTTGTTCAATTCCCTCACAACAGACGAAGCATCCGTGAATCTGCATTCATACGGATATTGTGCAACATGGACAATTCAGTTGACATCAATATCTAAAGCTCTAAATATTACATATACTAAAATAAAAATGAAGTACTTACGAATCTCCAAATGGACATATGAAGAATCGGTTATCTTCTTGACCTCTGTTTCCGTCAATATTTGATTGTTCCGCCGAATAATGGGGTGGAACGGAAGGAGAGGGAGCTAAAGGAGATTGAACTGGAGAACGTTCAGTTCGCATGTGGCCAAGTCTCGTAACATGTTGTTGAGTGTTAGAGGAAGGGCCAACGTGTCCATATTGTGACGGACCATATTGTGGTTGAGGGTTAGATGCCGGGACAGGGGAAGAGACAAGGGACGGGGACGAGGACGAGGAAGAGGCTTGTCTTCTAGGCATGTGACCTCCACGTTTATAATGACAAGTAGGAAGGTTATGCGAATATGTAAAGAACTATTGACACGTATTACAGATACATAATGATGTACATGACGAAGCTTACCATTTTGATGGAAAGACTGAGAAAATGTTTCCTTGAAATGAGCCAATGTCGAGTGTTTATGACGTGCAATTTCCTACAAACAAATATACTATGAATCCCATTCATTTTGATATGAAACATCAATATATGAGCACGATATGGGTGACCACAGGTATCAAACATCACTATATGAATCGCATTCATTTTGATTAAATTTTTTTTGACCACGTACAAAAATTTAAATTTCACTGAAAGTAGGTGGTCACAGGTATTCTAAGTCATTCTGTAAAGTTTTGTAAGAAAAAAATTATTATTATTGTTAATTTTTTTTGGACCTAAAAAAAATTTCACTAAAAGTTGGTGGTCATCGATATTCTAAGACATTCTGTAAAATTTTGAAATTTTAAGAATTTTTAAATTATTAATTTTTAATATAAAATTTTTTCCGTGAAATAAAAAAAATTTTCCATACTAAAATTGGATGGCCACTAGTAGTCTAAGCTATTAGGTAAAGTTTCCAAAATTTTAGTCCTTCTTTATTTTAATAATTTTTAGGGCACGTGAAAAAAATTAAATATAACTAAAAGTGGGTGGCCACAAGTATTATAAGCCATTCCGTGAAGTTTTGAAAATTTTTAAATTCTAATTTTTTTTGCCATCTAAAGAAATTTAAATTTCACTACAAGTTGATGGCCACATGTTTTCTAGGCAATTTTGTGCAGTTTTGAAATTTTATATTTTTGTAATTTTTTTTCACCCAAAAAAAATAAAAATTTCCCTCACAATGGGTGACCACATTTATGTTAAGCCATTTTTTCAGGTTATGAAAATTTGTAATTTTTTAATATTTTTTCCTCGGAACATTAAAAAATCTAAATTTCACTGAAAATGAGTGGTCACTATTAATTTTTGCAATTTTGTGATATTATGAAATTTTAGTTTCTTAAAAATTTTAAAAAACTGTTACGGTCAAATTTCATATTTGTTGTCAGCATATACCGTTTTTTTAATTTTCCATAATTTTTCATGATTTTTTATAGAATTGTTCAATTTTCAAGCATTTTCTGTGATAATGCTTAATCAATCACCCTATCGTCATTTAACGCTTAATCATCCACATAATAGACAAATTAACCAGTCGACCATCAATCAAAGCCACATGCAATCCTAAAATCGACCCGTAACTTAGCCAACGAAAAGTGATCTTAAATAATTCCTAAACAAGTCCGACTAATTACCTAATTATACTAACTAGGGTTTAGGGATTTGGCTTACTTGGTTCAAGCACAACAAAAATCGACGGATCGAACAGTGGAAGATTGTATGGCGTTAAGATAACTGGCCAGCATGAATAATTTTTTCCTGTTTTCCCAAATGGAGCAAATCCATCGGTACAGAGACCTAACCTGATGTTTCGAGGCTCCATTGCAAACTCAGGGTATGTTCTATCAAAATGTTGCCAGGCCTCCGCATCTGAAGAATGACACATTAGACCCTCTTTTGTTTCATGATTTGCATGCCAAGTCATGTGTTCAGCAGTAGCTTTAGACGCATAAAGCCTTTGCAATCTTGGGATTAAGGGCAGATAAAACATTTGCTTGCATGGTTTATGCTTCTGATTACGACCTGGCCTCCTGTTAATCTTGTACCTAGATTGGCTACAGAATTTGTAAGATTCTGCATTTTCATCATCTCTTCAATATATCATACAACCCCTACTACATACATCAATCCTTACAACCGGAAGACCTAAGTTATCCACTAGCTTTTTCAAATCATAAAAATCACTTGGCATATTGTTATCACGAGGCAATGATTTCCGCATTACTTCAACAAAAGAGTTGAAGCAATCCGCAGACACATTATGCTCTGCCTTGATATTTAATAGTCGGGCTGTCACTCATAACTTAGTGTGGTCCTCACAACCTGCCCATAAAGGTTCATCTGCTGCTTTCAACACATCTCAGAACTGATTAGATTGAAAATTTTCATTATAGACATTTTCATCAAAACCCGTTAATCCTATATCTTCCAATTGTGAAGCATGACTAGTACCCACTTGTTCACGTGTAGGAGTAAAACTAGTACTTGCATGATTTGATTCTGTGACAAAATTATAACTAGCTGCATCAATCACCATCCTCTCGTACGGGTTCAATTGCTCATAATAGCCACATTCTTCCCTAACTGAAAATTGGTCACTTCTTCCATATCCTTCATTAGATATAAATAGTTCACCATGGGAAGTCCAATTATAATAGTTCGGAGTAAACCCAAATCTAGTAAGGTGTTCTCTAACTTGATTACATACAAGAAATTTACCATTACCGTACTTTTTACACGGACACCTTAACTTATTTCCATCCATAAACTCATATTTACTACTAGCAAAATCTAAAAATAGTTCCAACCCAGTACGAAACTCATCTGTCAATCCTTGACGTCCGGGTAAGTTCTTATTATACATTCAAGCCCTTTCTCTTTGCATTGTGTCTGTATTAAAATAAAAAATTCTGGTAAAATATTTAAAATATCATATTTATTGTTCTTAATTAAAATCATAAAATTTTGGAAATTATAATTTTTTTATTCACGCAACAATTAATATGAAATTGCAAAAATAGAAAAAATTATCATGTAAAGAAGACTTACCCAAATATTTGACTGAAATATTAATAGGAGAAAGTGCTCAATTTGATGAGAATTGTAACGTCCACTTAGATTGCGAGACCTTCAATTAGGTACATATCCAAAAAGAATAATCACTTAAGAATCATTCTTTAATAATTTTTAACGTGCGATGGAAACGGATTTCATCCCACGCAAATTTGCGACGCATAAATGAAAATTCCGTCGCAAATTTGCGATGGATCATTTCGTCCGTCGCAAATTTGCGACGAAATTTTCATTTATTCGTCGCAAATTTGCGACGGAATCAAGAATCCGTCGCAAAACGGCGTGGCCATTCAGCCTCATCCAAAGGCCGGCGAGGTGTCGCCAGTCGTCGGTCGTTAAACTGGTGATGTAGATACGACAAAAAAACAAACATAAACATATATAAAAAAAAGAAATTACAATCCAACGACAAATAGTCACGAAGCTCGCTATGATACTTACCAGTACAAAAGCTTCACCGAGATTAATATATACATGTGTGAATTTTGCTGATTTCAGACATATGAAAGAGGGGGAAAAGAGAGAGAGAGCGAGAGAGAGCGAGCGAGAGAGATAGGGTTGGAATATCACAGGCTGATAAACTACAAATTTGCGACGGACGTTCGTTTTCGTCGCAAATTTGCGACGGACCTTCGTTTTCGTCGCAAATTTGCAACGGACCTACTTTATCGTCGCAAATTTGCGACGACTTTTTTCCGTCGCAAAATTTGCGATCGATTTGGCGACGGTTTTTTTTCCGTCGCAAAATTTGCGACGGATTCTAATTTCTGTCGCAAATTTGCGACGAAATTTTTTCCGTCGCAAATTTGCGACGTTTTATTATTTCCTTCGCAAATTTACGATGAAATTTGCGACAAAAAAATATTCCGTCACAAATTTGCGACTCTCTGTTAGTTTTCGTTAAATTTTACCGTCAAATTTCTAAGTTGGATGACATGTGGCAATTGACGAATGAACCAGTTTGGGATTTTACCCTTCGTTTGTCACAGTTGTACCATGTTATGTTTTTTCGTGATATTAATCCAATTTAATATAGAGTAAATTTATAACAAATGTATCAGTTTTGAGTTTTTTGTGGTCAAAAAAATTAATTTATAGTAAATTTGTCACAAGTATACCGGTTTAGGATTTTTAATGATAAAAAAATTAGTTTGGAGTAAATTTATCACAGGTGTATCAGTTTGTAGTTTTTCGTGGTATTAACCTATTAAAAAATTATGGCACTTAAATGAGTATTGTACGAGAGCTATACTTATAGTGGCGTGCTTTTCCGGAGGTGGCGACTAGTTTTTTATGGGTGAATGCTGCTGCCTATCTTTTTTTTCAACTAAAATCGGCTAAAAAAGGTGTGGTATTATGGCTGAAGAAGTCAGTGCCATTGTGGGCTGGGAAGTCCATCATTTTCATGCGAACTCCACAGGAGATAATTTAACGGCCTTGTAAATGGAGTTGTAAATGAGAGCGTCAGATTTATTTTTGAATGAAAAATGTAGGATTTTTTTTTTGATCGGGAAAAATGTAGGAGTTGTGAATGGTCACGAAGAACAAAGTCTCGGTGCTTATAGGCCTGCCGATTAGTCCTTAATTGGACGAGCTCCTAATAGTTTTGTCAGGCCCAGTCAAATGCTTCTGAATCGAGTCAGTTCTCAATTCCAAATGCTTCTGAATCGGGTTCGGGTAGGACCGTTTCATTTTAGGTTCGAACCTATATACAAGAATTGAATTTAGGCTGATTGCAGGGAAACATTTTTTCTTTTTTTTGTCGAAAGAAAGATTCAATTCAGTTCTCTGAATAATACTCAAGAGCTACATAGAAGGCTTTCAAGCCTATCAAATCCCAAATAATTGTAGAACAAAGCAAATGCCAGAATACAAATAACAAAGCATAATTTGCAATTAGAAGCACACTTTTATCCCTCAAGGACAAATTTGCCACCATAATGGTCCGGCAGCTAATCACCATATTCAGTGATGAACCCCACCAAGATCTCCTACTTCATTTGTAATGGCTTGCAGTACATGTTTAGGTTCAATGTCCTTATCACTATCGACATGCAAAGACACCAACATCAATATATTGAAAAAACGCAGGTAAAATATCTGTAAGTAACTCCCAAATCTATATCTAGATCTAGTTCAGGAGAGTAAAATCCCTAGATTTAGACCTAAATCTAAATCAGGAGATGAGAGCGGCTTAATCTCAGAGAGGTTATGGAGCCACATCACGAACATTCTCTTCAGTGGATGTCGACTGGACGAATGGCCGATTTGGTCTCCACGTTCACCCAAGATCAGTTATAGAAATTTATTCACACATACAAACTCCTTAAAGAGATCCAGAGAGAAAAGAAAAGACAATCAAAACAAAGAAAACACAAACCAAAGACTATAGGAGAGCTTGACAAGAGGGAAGAGTTTTTGGAGATGAGGTGTTTGCCGACAAAGAGAAATTAGAATGAAACCCTATAAGTAAAAAGCCTTTTCGAGTGGGGTGGGAGGGGGGTGGGGGTTTCTTTGAGATAATAAAACAAATAGTCTTTAAACTTTGGCCCAACGTGCAATTTTATCATTGAACTATTAATTTATTCAATCTAGTCCATCAATTTTCCATGAAAAAGTCAAAACTTTTCATAGCTACGCTATAGCTCAAGTTTTAGAATATCTTTTCATTTCAATCCATTTTCTAAATTGACAAAAATTATGACTATCCCTTTAGATTCTCATTAGAGTTGTATTGAGTTGATGTTCCCGCTATTTTAATTTACTAATTTACAGATTTTACCAAATTTAATTAAGAAACACAATACACAACAAATTAAAAATCTTAAGTAATATTTTTGTAAGCAGTCTTGGTCAATTTTAATTTTAAACCACTAACCTAACGAAATTTACTAATATGGAGACTTAATTTTTTTTTTTGTCATTCTTATCACTAATGTTATTCAGATTAGGAAACTTGAATTAACAGTCAAATGTTAGTAAACTTTGCTCAAAGAAGTGCAAGCAAGATTGTTTAATTTTATTTTGCAGGTTCTTAACTTGTAAACCCGGTGGAGATGATGATTGAAAAACATTCCTTTCGATAGCCATCAATTGAAATATCCTTTGTTGAGCTATTGACCAAGCCTATATTATGATATTGATAAAGTCCTTTCAGATTGGTAAGGATGACGTGCTGCTGTCGTCCAAACGAATGAAGCAATGCTGCCGTAACTCGTGATGTCTCTACTCCCTGATCCGCGACGAGACGCGCTGCTGCTACTCCGCGATGAGTCCAGCCACCGCGATGGGACCAGCCGAGCTGACCCTGTAGCGTCTCCATCCCAGAGATCCCTGCTACTTCTTTGGCTCGCCTGCACCGACCCAAGAGCCTCTGGACTGCCTCAGAGTTTGCTGATTTGTAGGTTCTCCTTGTGCTGCCGATGCTGATTCGACAAAGCCGCTCGCATTGTCCCAGCTGAGTACTGCCGTCTGTGAGCAGACCACACCGTGAAGCACCATGATTCCTGAGTCACCCACCGTACCGAGCCTCACCTGCAGCTGTCCTTGCCGTGAATCACTAGTCGTCATCCGCAAGCCAATCGTCGGTTTCAAATTTGGAAGCAAATCCACAAAATTAGGTAAAATTCTTGTCCGAGTTGATTTTTTAGATTAATTGCCTAATTTGAATGATTAGTTATCTAACGTACATATCTCTAAAATTCTGAGAATAACCAAGATTGGGAAAGTTTCCTAATCCATAACGTGTATAAAATTGGCAGTCTGATTCCCAACTACACAGAAAATCGGCAATCTTATCCATAATCCTATAGATACGATAGTCGGTTTATTTTGTTTCCAAATTTGAATGGATTGAATGCGGATGCTATCTTTAGTTGATTTGATTTTATCCTTTTTCTATGTTGATTTGATTTTGTTTGATTATGTTCCTAATTGAAAATGTCAAAAAATATATTAGATAAGATTAGATTATATTTTTAGATAATCTTGCATGTTTAGGTAAATTCTAGATAAAACTTTCTTTATAGATTAGTATAGATTTTTGATAGGGATAGAATAAGTTAGAATGCATGCTAAACAAGATTTCCTTGTTTAGTTAGATTAGTTTGAATAGGATGCATATTTAAATGGGTTCTAGAAGACTATGATAATTTTTATTATTAAAATTAGGATTTAGCATAGTTTATTTCCTAGTTTAATATCTTAATGATGATAGTTAATTTTGAGTAATTTTTAATTACGAATTTAATAAAAAATACCAAAAAAACATTATCTTAGAATAGGATAGATTCTTAGATCATATTTTTAAATTTGGGCATTTACTTATTTCGAATTTCACGGAAAATATCAAAATATATCATGTGCGTGTCATTGTGCCATGTCAAGATCCACGCCATCATGCCTACCACGTCATTGCTCTCGCGTCATTTAGTGATTGTATGTTAGGGTCATATAATTGCAGGTCATATTAGAAGAGTCGTATTTTAATTGCAGGTCATTTTAAGCTAGGTCATGTAGTCGTAGTTTAGAATTGTATTACATGCATCCCACATACCTTAGATTTCATTTAAATAAGAGAAAACCAAAAAAAGGAAGAAGAAAAAGAATTGATTGGAATTGCTTGATAATTAGAAATCATGTTCAGGATGAATATGTGTTTCTAACTATTATTGTTGCAGATTGCCTTGCATCGAGGTAAGCAAATTCTCTCTTTATTTTAGCAATTTATTTATTAAATGTTTTTGCAGACGAATGATCACCTTACATGTTAATGAATAAATCACATCAATCCAAGCTACTTGCAAAATATTTTTGAAAAAAAAGAGAAAAGGTACCGAAATGACATTAGAGTAATCTAGCGTAATCAAATTCCAAAATTCATAACCTTTGGTTTGTAGGAGTAAAATAATTCTCCCAAGATTTTACTTGGGTTACTAATTGACCCACCAAAAGATAGATTAGTGGCGATTCTGAATTGAGATGAACGTAAGAACTTGAACCTAAGCTACAAATTGGTATGGGCTTGGAAGAGTCGAGCTAAATTTAGCCTTAGTAATCCATTAGCCAAACTTTTAGGTAGTGCACTCTAAGGCGAGGTTGCGACATTTATCGGACGGAAGAAAATTTTAATTATCAAAAGACAAACAAAAGTTTCAAAGATGCTAATAGTTTTTATGAGGGAGAAGAACACTAAAAGTGCCAAAAGTTATGTACAGCAATCACTTTAGTGCCAAAAGTTTTTTTGGATCACTTAAGTGCTAAATCGGAGAAAAAATAATCACTTAAGTGTCAAATTGGAGAAAAAGCGACCACTTAAGTGCCAATTCCAACCAAATTGATTACGTGGCATTTATAATTAAGTTTTTTAATATGACTTGACATATATTTTTTAAAAATTTAGTCCACGTGCATATCCAAAACGACATTGCACAATCCAACTGACACTAAAGTGATCGTTTTTTAACAACAACTAACACTGAAGTGATTACTTTAAATAAAATTTGGCACTCAAATGATCACTATTTACAACTTTTAGACTACGTCGTTTATGAGTTATATACTGACTGGGTACGCCAGTGAGCCACGTAGGACCAAAAAATTAATAAAATATTACCACGTCAGATTTCCGGCAATCCATATCGGATTTGGCACTTAAGTGATCAATTTTTTTAAAAAGCGGCACTTAAGTGATCCGAAATAATCTTTTGGCACTAAAGTGAGCGTTGTACACAACTTTTGATACTCCTAGTATTCTTCTCCCATTTTTATGACATAATATGAGAGAAGTTACTATCGACAGTAATGTATGCAGCTATCATAGGAATAGGTAATTTCAGCCCTGGTAAAAATATTAACCACACTCAGAGCTCTCTCATCTTTCTTATGGCCAAGAAGAAGACACAAATTCTTAAGTAAAAGAGGTCAGCAACTCTTTTCCTCCACTTATATAAAATTAGAGATAACCAAAATCACTTTTCTGATTATGTAATGCAAAATGTGTTGCTCTCAAGAAAATAGATTAATGTTGATTTTTTATTTTGAAATAATTGGTTTTATCCATAACCATCCCAATGATATTTTAATGTGAAAAACAATTTTTTTCGCTTTTGAAAAATAGAAATAAAAAGTGTTTAAAAACATAACCAAACGAGCTCTATGAGAAGAACACGATGCCAATAAAGGCTACAAATTCACAATATACATGAAATTGAAAGAGGGAAATGGAGAAAATCACTTTGAAAAAGAAAGCAAAGAGGAAAATCACATAAAAACACAACAGTGTACTCCGAAGTGTGTTTCGATTAGAACTTAAACCACGACGGTCCGAAATAGCCTCGCTATGTTCTGGACATTGTGGCACTGTTTTGACAGAAACTCGATTGTGGCAAAAAACTTCCCGCACGGCCATCGTTTCGAATTGCATTGTTTCATCGTTGATCAAAGCTGACCAGTTTTTTGTATCTCTATATATTCATTTTCTTTCCATTTATTCTCCAATATAAAATATTCGACATGGTTAGCACAACAATGAAGATAATCACCACAAATATAATTATCAATTATGTTTATCAGCCACAGCACAAAGCACGGAATAGCAAGTGCTTCTCCGGTGAATTTTATGGAGCTCCTACAACGAACATCAATAGACTTCAATGACATAGACGGAAAAAAAGCTAATTTAAAAAGTGATATGTTCAAAATAATGTTCAAAATACATCGGAGAATTTAAATCATATAATTCTCAAGATTTGTTTTATCCCTCGCCTAATTCAGAGACTAATTAATCGCCTTCCTTTTCTCTTGCCCATAATAGTTACAAAAGAAAATTATGATGGTAATCATATTACACTAACCTGACAATGAAATCTGTTAAGAGTTCAAATTCTTCCAGCTTCCTATATACATCATAAGCATCATCGATAAGTGTCACCATACAAATGAGCTTCGTCGTCATTTCCCTGTAAGCTGAATATTGAGGTTCGAAAACCATTGCGCAGCACCAAAAATAGTGTTCCACTAGCCTGTCTCTAAAGAAGGTCATCTTGTTCGCGCCAAGTTCAACCCACCACCTGAAAAATTTGCCATACAACGACTAAGTCGATCTGAATGCGCTCCTATATGTTTGGTGTTTGCATGAATTTATATCCTCACGTCAAATGCATCTATCAACTATATGTAGAGTGCTTGCGCATACCTTGCCATATTGCTAACTTCCTTCTTGTGGACTGATTGCACTAAATTGAAGTCTATTTTAGCCAATCGTAGTAAAGAGGGGATCATGTCACCCTGTTTCTCGTACATGTCCATGAACCACCAAGCCTCCAGCCCGTTTGGCCTCCAGCGGATCGGCATATCTAATGCATGACTCTCGTGGCTCGCTAATATAGCGGGAACTTCGTCGATGTTTAGATCCTTTAGATGCGTGGAAGCAAAGTTCCTAGCTTCATCAAGTATGGTTTCACCTTCCAATCCATGAAAAGAAGCTTCATAAAGACCAAGAAGCCCCTTCACATCCTTATTGAGCGAGTCGTTGAACGTGTCCGTCTTGTTCATAAACCTTTGAAACACATCTATACGTCCAACAAAAGGAACGGTAAGGTAACTTTTGATACATCAACATGATTCACAAAAGGTTAATAAGTGGCCACTACCTTGCTGTACACTGTATCCATGTTGTTTGAGTAGCCGGAATCGAAGGGAAGCGGCATAGGGATCGCGCGAAAGCTGAGCATCTCCAGTGTTGTTATAGATGGAACTAAGAGCGTTTTTTATCTCCGTCTGGAAATTGTATCCTAGTCCTAGTCTTTGAACCGTGTCAATGAACTCGAACTTGGCCACCTGGTTCGTCTCCCTGTTGAATAGACCCCCAACTTCTTCCATCAACCTTTGGACTTGCTCGGTATATTTATCCTCCTAGGCATGTGAAAAATTCAGAAAATTGAGATCTTAATCAAAGTTGATGCACACGTAGAGTTGAATATTGCCTCTCGCATGAGCTGAGAATGTGCCATTTTGACCAGGTTTATTGATATCTCCTACAGAATATTGTTGGGGTTGGTCGTACAGATAATAGAGTAGCAGTGGATGAATGTGTAAATTCATATTACATAGCTCCAATGTCGTATATAAAGCATATCCAAAAGTACACGAGAAGTAGACATCCTTATATCTAATTCAAAATACAGTTTTCTTTTGTTTCTATTTCCTTTTGGGTGTTGTGGACTCTATCTACGATCCCCAACTTACGTTGTTTTTGTTCTTCTCGACATGGTCCTTGAACTTGAAACTTGTACTGAGTTTTCCACATCATACTTTCAGCTAGCATTGGCACGCGCATGAGCTTCAATTTGCCAGAACCATAGACCATGAAATTTGATGGGAAATTTCCACTAGTTCAAGGACAAAATTGGCAAAGGAATACAAATTCAGGACCAAATGTGAAACGTTTTCCATAGAACCTAGCCAGGCTGGGTATTGTGCTGAACGAAAAAACAATCATTACCGTGTAATCAACAGTGAGTGACCGTAGAAACCCATAGTCCCACACATTAGGTTTCCAATTCGCCGTACGTCTCGCAATCTCCTGATTTTCAATCGTCAAGGCACATATCGCACATTTAGCGCCGGCGGAGGAGAAGGAGGAGCAGCGAGGATGTCTGAAGAATGAGAGAGAGGGTTGGTTATGGCTGATCGAGGAGGGGACGAAGCTTGTGAACAAAGCAGGAAGAGCCATTGCGAAATTTGTTGCAATCTTTTAGTGTGCTAACCCCCCTTTATATAGGCGTTGTTGTTGAGCACCGGTCGTGCAAAAAGTTTATAGTCTTCGACATGCGATTATTGATTTGCAGAAACAAGTATCTTGTGCTTTGGAATTACTCAAAAAATCTCTGATGATCCCACGCATGCATTCAAATATCATCGCAATTACAAAACTCTATACATCTTCGACTAGAATGTTTATCTAAATTGAGACAATAAAACCTGTTGTCTCCTAATAAAAGGAAATTAGCAAAGTAGTAGACAAAGTAGAAATAGTTTGAAGGTTAAATATCATGAGAAGACTCGAACTTTTTACTATTTTCTTAATAAAAAAAGAAAAAATTATTTAAAAAGTCATAAACCTATTGTACGGCACTATTTCGGTATTAAAATTTTCAACTTGGATAATTTTTTTTGTCAAAATTTGGCTAATTTTATGCTCAGATTTTTGATGATTTTCTATTGTAGTACTCCTAGCTTATATAGGTTGGAAATCACTAACGTGGCCATCATTATCCTATATTTGTAATTTTTTTTTAGGTTTTCTTATCTTTTCTTTATTTTTTTTTATGTTGCGTAGGACATTGTCGAGGCTATGTTGGCCTCTGCCAGCCCTTTCAGGAAGATGAACAATGGAAAAGAAAAGAAAAGAAATAAAAAAATTATAAAAAAATCCAAATTTTAAAAAATTGCAAAAAATCGTCTACGTGAGCGCTGGTCGTATCATGTAGGATGGCTAGTGCTGATTGGATGGCCACGTTATTTATTTTTGGCCAAAATAGACTACATTAAAAAATCGTCAAAAGTTTTAAAATTAAAATTGAAAAATTTAGGACTAAATTGATCGTCATTAAATAGGTTTATGACCTTTTTGTAAAATTGTCTCTCAAAAACTGTGTCTAGTATTATAACACAATCTCTTGAAGACCATTGAATTTATTTATTTTCGCATAAAAAGTGTTCTCCATGAGTCAGCATGTCGTTATGTCCGCCATCAAAATGCTTAAACTGCAATTTTTACTATGAAATTTATAAATAAATTAAATAACTATCAATTTTAAATAGGGAAAAAGCCACAATAAATTTCCAAGTTATATCTACTATGACACATTTAGATCGAACTTTGTTTTGGGACATCAAAAATCTTAAACTCTGCTCACTATAATATATTTACCCTAAATTTTTTATTGTGATATCAAAAACCCCAAACTTGCACCCGTATGATACATTTGCTCTCTATCAAAATTCCGTCAAATGATTTTCCAGGCAAAATGACAACATTTTTGTTTCATTTATATCACATGAGCACCATGTCAGTACCATTTGTCTTCCATCGTCTATGTAGACAATTTTTTAGCGATATTTATTGACGGAACGTTAATGAAGGCTAAAGGTCATTCACTATCGATTGCAAATATCACAAAATTGTGTGTAGCAACTGTTTATGAGAGACACACCCCCTAAATAAACAAAAACTAATGCCCCAAAATGAAGCCGCCCCTAATTAATAGTGCGTCGCTAATACAAAATCAATATAAGTTTGGTTAGGGTGGCTTGGAATTATAGGACACGTCTCACGTTCAACTAGACCGCACCAACTCCCTTTCCCTATACGTGGTCTCCTGCGTTACAAATAGAAAATCTGCTTTTGATATGGACTTAATGATGGTTGTTGTTTATTAAGGCCGAGAAATCATAAACAAAACGCAAGTCGTTGTACATGAATTGAGCTCTAGTTGGAGCTTCCATTCTTAATTCGTTGAATGAAGGGGTCCTATACCTAAGTCACAATCTTAATGGGACAGATCTAGGACAATCGTTATTGTCAATTTAGTCAAATTACATCTACTAATGATGAAGTCAGATTTTATCTAAACTTTCAAATATCTCACAAAGGAATTCAAAGTTTGGCTTCCAACCCAAAAAGTCCTCCCTTTTTAAGCTTCCATCTATAGTAGTTGTTATAGATTCGACATGTCGATCTAAATACATTGTTATCCTCTCGGATTAAGATGACATGGATTGAGGGGGAGGCAAAGGGACGAAGGAGCGAGAAAATATTGGGTGGTCCGGGAGCTCCACGGAGGCGTGGTCCCGGACCATTCGGGAAGAGCCACGTGGTCCACGTGGCGCTTGTGGGGCCGACCCCGACCCGCCAGGCCACGATTTTCTTCTCAAAAAATAATTTCCATCCTCTTTCCTAGCCCGCACGCTAGCCCTACGTGCCCTCTCCCTCTGCTCTGCGATTCTCTCTCCTCTCCTCTCCGTCCTTTCCTTTCCTCGTCAGAAGACGAACAAGAAAAGCAAAATATATTTCCTCTCCAGCGTCTCTCTCTCTCCAGCAAACGCGCTTTCAAATTTTAAATCTCTTTTTTGGGCTCTCAGATTTTGCTTCTCCGCTCATTTCTACTCCGGCGTTCGTCAAGCGGCCGTTCCCCGCCGTCGCCGACGAAGGACATTAAGGCCGCCCCTCGCGCGCTTGAAAGGGAGTGAGGCAGAGGCCGACCCGCCCCTCGACAAAAGCTTCGGGTTATCGCAGTTTTTCAGTAGCAACAACGAGCTTAGGGACGAGGCTGGGAGAGGGCAATTTTTTTTTTCTTTTTGGTCGAAGGCGGCAGCTCCCAAGGCAAAGGCTGCTGCTGCCGCCGCCAAGCCCAAAGCAGCTGTGGGGTGTGCGAAGAGAAAGGCGGCCGAGAAGCCGAAGTTGAAGCCCGCGGCGAAGGCGGTGCAGACTTCTGCGAAGGCGACGCCCTGTGAAGAAGGTTGCCCCTGCGAAGTTGAAGACGGCTCCGGACCGTTTTTCTGGGCTGATTTTGGGGAGAATAGAAATAGAGATCGAGTCGGTTCTCGATTCCAGAAGAACTTCTGGATCGGGTTCGAGTAGGACCGTTTTTCATTTTGGTCAAAAATGGCACGCGCCGTGCAAGTACGATGTCCTAATCTACGAAAGATTTATGTTCTCGTGTCAAATTGGCAGTGGTGAAGCATGTTATATGACAAGATTTGGCAATATGGAAAAGTAATAAATAGATACACCCTAGTTTCTTATCTTGGTCATATCACATGTTCTCTAAGACATTTCTTATTCTTACAAGAGTGGCCTAATCTCATCCTATATAAATTAATGTACTTTCTCTTCAAATTATAGAGGTTGGACACAATAGAAAGAAGCTAGCAATCTATAGAGAGACACACACGAGAGAGAAGCTCTCCCTCACGCCTATCGCCACGTCTGAAGCCGCGCGACACCGCTCCGTCGTCCCTCTTGCCGTGTGCGTTACCATCGACTGCAGGCCTCGTCGCCTCGCTGTACAACCTGACCTCCACCACGCGACATCCTGCAGGACTTCTCGAAGCCCGTTGCTCCTCAAGCCGTACCTCCCGCAGCGCCACCTGCACCGTCCCCGACAAGCAGTAGATCCCGCCGGCGTCACTACTTGTGGTCCTCAGTCCAATTGCCATCGCCGTTCAGCTTTGCCGTCGCCTCTCATCGTTGTTTGCTCTTCTTTGCTGCAGTCCCTAACGCCACCACAGCAATTTCCAAGCAATCTCATTGAATTCCTGTAGGTTTTTCCAGCGCTATCCGACAGCTTGCCGCGCCAGCGAAGTCCTTTGCCGCGCCCAGAGCAGTTTCTCCATCGCTGCCGGCATCAATCCCTCGTTGGTCGTTCACTAAGTTCGACGGTCCCACCGCACCA
Organism: Syzygium syzygioides; assembly: GCA_031216285.1. Lineage (NCBI taxonomy): Eukaryota > Viridiplantae > Streptophyta > Magnoliopsida > Myrtales > Myrtaceae > Syzygium > Syzygium syzygioides. Next base: position 14,339 of record JASUUD010000039.1, on the reverse strand, counting down.
TCGCTGCTTCCTCGTCGGTCAAGTTCGTCCTTACCATTACCGTCAAACCTCCTCGCCGCTGGTCGTCATTCAAGTCGAACGCCCAATTAAGGTAGTTTCCTAATTTACATGCTTGATTGAATATTTGATTGCCTAAATTGATATTATTTGGTTATAACTGGATTTGATTTGATTTGTTAGGCGTTGCCGAATAGACATTTTCCTTTTTAAGTCAGTTTCGTATAAACGTTTGATAATTGGGATATGATCTTTAGGACTAAAGATCCTTACCAAAAAAAAAAAATCTTTAGGACTAAAGATTGAACCCTCAATTAAGTTTTTTTCCTTATTTGTGGTGATATTTAATATTGTACATCATGTAGAGTGTTAGATTTTTAGGAGCTCAATTGGGATATGATCTTTAGGACTAAGGATTGAACCCTCAATTGACATGATCTTTAGGAGCTCCAGATCTTGACCACCACCTTACATCCATGGCTACGAGGCATCGAGCTCAAGATATGTGAGCTCCACATCCCGACCATGGCAGTGAGCCAGAGCTCGAGCTCGAGAGGCCATGGCGGCCATGAGCTTCAAATCTCGACTACCACTGAAAGTCATGGCTCGGGTCGGGGTCAAGGCCGAGACCAAGGGCCACCCTCGTCGGCCATCGACAAGGCTCAATGGTGGCCAACAGAGGGAAAAAGGGAAAAAGAGAGAAGACAAAGAAAAGAAAAAAAAAGAAAAGGAAGAAAAGAGAAGAAAAAAAGGAAAAAAGAATAATTTTAAAAATATTAAAATATTATTAAAAATTATTCACTTTAGCGCCAAACATGATACATGGGACAGTCGATATCCACGTTAGTAGTTTTCGATAAAAAATAGCCAGATGGACTTAGTTGGCAAAATATGAAAGGTATATGAATTAATTGGTAAAGTTGAAAGCTTTATGAGTAAATTTTTAAAAGGGTAATAAGTTTAAGATTTTTTGGAAATTTTTCCCTCTAAATAGATAATAAAATGCAGATGAAGCTTATTTTAAAAATAAGGTCACATAACGCATGTGAATGCAACTCTAATAAAGAGAAATGTTAAGGATATCACAATGATAAAAGTAAGGAATAAGGACAGTACATGTGGCATAACTTTTGTACTCGCTCATTTGAGCGCCATAACTTTTTTTCGACCACTTAAATGCCATAACTTTTAATTGATCACTTGAGTTGTTGACACCTAATGAGGGTCGCAACATGAGTCTCATAACTTTTTAAAAAGGTTAACTTAAGTATCGAAATTCTGACGTAACGTGACGTGGCATGACATTTATGGTGAACGTTTTAAAAAGTTATAGAACTCAAGTAATTTATTGAAAAATTATGACACTCAAGTGATAGAAAAAAAAGTTACGAGACTCAAATGAGCACCGTACGATGTGAAATGTAGAAATCTAATGTGAACATTTTTGCTAGGGGCCAAATTTTGATGATATCGAGAAATTAACTTCTTAATGCGAAAAGAGACAATTAGGGCACGAAATTTAGGTGTCGACGCACTCCAATGCAACCAAAATAGCCTCTCATTGCTCTGGACACCAGAGAATCTTTGCTGCACCGTTTCACCGAAACCCTTACTCCGTTCTCCGTCGATTTTCTCTTCTCAGCCCGCTCCCTCTTTGGATTCTTCTTTCTTTCCCTCCTTCAGCTCCCCCCCACCTCGAGTGTCCCCGAACCTCCCTTCTCTTCTTCAAGCCTCCTCCCAGTGTCGGTCTGCCGCCGCTCCTCTCCTCGGGACCAGCCGAGATCCATTTTCGGCTAAGGCCACCTCTGAACTTGTAGTCGTAGCTAGCGCACGCCCCCTCTACTGGCCATAGCCCTGCTCTGCCGCCTGTCTCTTGTACGAGCGAGCAGTCGTTCGTCCTCGCTTTAGCCAATGCTAGGAAAGAAGAGAGAGAGGGGAAAGGAAGAAAGAGGGGCCGGGCTTATGAAGGGAAATGAGCTGGGCTTAAATAGAATAAAAGAAACGGGCCAAGGAAAGGAAAGAAGGGAGAGGGCTAGAGCCCAAACCAGGCAAGCCGGGTCGAATTGTCTTAATTTTTTTGGTTATTCTATACTTTTGTCTATATTTTTCGTTTTCAAATTTTTTGACTTCTTACCTGGTCGATAAAATTAGGTTTCAACACTCAATAAATGGATGTACTTAGGTTCAAAAAGTAAACATATTCAAGTTCAGAAGGTAATTATACTTAGACTCGGAATGTAAATATACTCAGGTTTATAAAATAAATATATTCAAATTCAAAAAGTAAAATCTATTCGAGTTTAGAAGTAAGCATATTCAAATTCAAAAAGTAAAATCTACTGGGGTTCAAAAATATCTTCAAATTCAAAAAGTAAAATCTACTCGGATTCAAAAGTAAATATATTCAGATTCAGAAAATAAAATCTAGTCGGGATCAGAAGTAAGTATCTTCAGATTTAGAAAGTAAAATCTACTCAGATTCAAAAGTAAATATATTCAGATTCAAAAAGTAAAATCTACCCGGGTTCAGAAATAAGTATATTCAAATTAAGACAGTAAAATTTACTCGAGTTCAAAGTAAATATATTAGAATTCAAAGAGTAAAATTTATTCAGTTTTAGGAGTAAATCTACTTAGGTTTAGATTCATCATTTTCACTTACCAAAAATATCACACTTTAAGAAAGCCAATCACACATCTTTTAAACATGTACAAAACTATCAAAACGAATCCAACAATCATCATTATCCACAGTATTATAGCACATCAAAATGACATATCTCAACCAACCAAGCTTAAAAGTGTTAAGTAGATTGAACTAACTTAACATCTAGAGTCTTCATTTACCTCTTGAATAAAATCTTGAACAATGGGATGCTTCCAACTTGTGGAAGATAAGATCAAAGGAGAATTTGCTTTTGAAAATGGAAAAATAGAGTGATACGGCTGGGTACCATTTGACTTTGATGGTACCAATATTAAAACGATGATCATGGATAATTAATAGATAGAGGGTTGCATGTAAATCACATTGGCAATGTCTCACTTTGTTGATGGCCAAATGGGAGAAGAATTTGATGACTAATGCCTTATGGTGATGACATTAGGTGTCAAGTTAGCATGAGTCTCACCTTGGAAGAGACACACGGCTTTGCATGTATCCTTAGAAGGGCATGTGAGCATTATGCGTCAAGATTAAAAGAGTCTTGACATGCAAAGATAACACAAGTGGCTCTCATGCTATTTAAGGGAAACAAGTGGCTTACTAAGGTGGCTTAATAAAAATGACGACTCAAGGATATGTGTCAAAATTAGAAACAGGTGGCTTACTAAGGTGGCTTAATAAAAATGACGACTCAAGGATATGTGTCAAAATTAGTGGTAAAGTTTGAGTATGAATTAAGGAGGAATATGGCCAAGCACTAACTCTCAAGTGCCACGTGATGTGTTTGTGTCCTAATCCAAGATATTTGTGAATAATTATAAAAAAAAAAGTATTCTTCTTTTTTGGGGCCATTAATGTAACTAAGCAACTATTAGTACTAATTAACTAAAGTTTAAATAAACAACACCACCCATCAACAACTACAACAATGATAAATTGATTAACACCGCTTTACTATTAATGTAGACATCAACATTTATATATTTTAATTTTCAATACATCGAACTCAGAACAATTACGTTCACGAAAAATCATCCTCCGCGCTTCACAAAATTTACAATCCTACTATGATTTAAAATGTCCACCCGAATTCTAAGATAAATAATTCTTGACTTTACAATTTAGGTATCAATATTATCGGATACGGAAATTTTCGAAAATATGATTATGAAAATTCTGGATGTCACACACAGAGCCACAGGTTCATAGAAGTTCTTTTGGTTGCGTCTTTTTTGGATTGGTGGACTCATCCCATTAAAGTACATAAAAAAAGGGAAAAAAATGTACATTTGGTTGCTTTACTCAGGTTATTTTTGTAGTCAACGTGGTCTTTGAACTTAAAATTTGCACAATCAAGCTCTTGAACTTAGAGAATTTCTGTTTGACCAAAAAAAATAAAATTCAACAATTTCTATCCTTCTGTGCTGAAAAAAAGAAGAAAATCATACCGTGGAATCAACACCAAGTGACTGCACAAAATCATAGTCCCAAACGCTCGGTTTCCAATTCGCTGAACGTCTTGCAATCTCTTGATCTTCAATCTTCAAACCGCATGTCGCGAATCGAGGGCCGGAGGACGCGGCAGAGGAGGAAGAGGAGGAGCGAGGGTGTGTAAAGAATAAGAGAGAGGGTTGGCTATGGCGAATTGAGGAGGGAAGGAAGCTTGCGACCAAAGCAGGAAGAGCCATTGCGAAATGTGTTGCCAGTCCCTTGAGTGTGCTAACCGCCCATTATATAGGCGTTGCTGCGGTGCATCAACAATGAAAAAAGTATGTAGTTGCTTTGGGAGCAAATTTTTCTACGTACTCGAGCCATTCTCTAATCATTGCACTTTATTGTTTCTACATGCACAGAGTCATACTGACCCTGTTAGTACGACCCCCTCATGCACGCGTGTTTCTTGGGAACCACGTTTTAATTATTGCCCGTTTAAACATGGCTTTGTGGGATAACAATCCTGTGGTCACGAAAAAAATGTTTCGAAAGGGAAATCTATGAACCACCAGTTTGCTTGGAAGCCTGTAATTACGATAGGGTGTATAACAATGTTGTCCATAGATCTGTCTCCAGGAGTAATTTTAAAGTGACCACCGATTTGAAAAACTTAACTAGTTCAAATTTGTGAGAGCTGCATAAGGGAGGAGAGAAATGTGTTGATTATATATCAGTGTCATGCTTGAAGAGCGGTACAAAGGTGCTTCCGCCGGAAAGTACCTTGTTCCACATAGATTAAATGAGAGTGTGTTGGCTAATATATAATTGAGAAAGTCTTCTTTTCTTACAAATAAAGACAATAGCTAAATGAGCTAGACACTACTATACCCACATGCGGGTGTGTGAATAGTTGTGCGATTTTGGCACCTCTAGAGCAAATTTAACACTAATCAATGATTATTATTTTATATTTATTAAAATCCAGATTTATAATTATAAAATAACATTTGTGTCTTATTAACACAGTATAAATGTACGCAATAGAGTTACGATTATTTTCGTTATTATTTAATTTCGAAATTTATTATTTCTATTGAACAGTTATTAGACGCTCTTACAACCTTTGAAAGGTTGTATCTGTTCAAACATATTTTTCGCTATTAATTACTCAACATTTCTATTTAATAGAACAACTTCCGTTTTTGTTTCTTTCGAAAGATATACGACTACTGTTTTCTATTGTTTCCCTTTGAGAATTCTTGAAAAAGCACTAGAACTATTATCGGGTATTCTAGCTTGAGACCTTGTTGTGTCATGGAGGAATTGCTAGTAACCATTAGCATTGTTATGGTACAAATAATTTGTTAAAGAGCGTGTTATGATGCCTCAAAGTTTGCTTTCGTTATTCTTCTTGATTGCTTGATTTTCCCCAACAACGTCAAGATGTGATTAATAGATGAAACTCTACATATCTAATGCTTGAAAGTATAGTTGCCTTTCAACGTGCATTTTCCCAATTAACATATCTACTCAGGCAATAGTCTTCCACGCACTAGGAGAAATAATAGGAGATTTTGTAGTAGCTTGATTTGTGAGACTATTTAGAAATATCTTATATGCTGATTTTATTTCATTTTTAATCGTTTTTTCATTACATTAGTTCTTTTTCAATATACTATTATTTTTCGTATTTAAGGGAGAAATTGCTAAAAATTGGAGCCCGAGTAGGGTTGAGTACGGGTCAGGTCGAGTTGGGTCGAATATAGATTGCTAAGATTGTATTACATAAAAATGGATCGACATGGATCAACTAGATCAATTTGGATTGAATCCATGTTTGACCTAACCAAACTCGACCCAAATAGAATATAAAAAATGAAAAAAAACAAAAATGTGAGTCAAGTCGATTGTGGCCAGCTGTCTACCTGTTGTCTCACCGCTAAACACATTTGTTGTCGCCATCTCACTGTCATCATCCTCTCTAGTTGTTGTCCCCGACAGGTCTGCATCTCCAGTTGATCTCTCTTCTCGCCACCACCGCCCTCAGTCCTGACTGCCATCACATTAGACCGCCGCTTGTAGCCCCAACTTCATCTCGGATCGACCTTGAGCGCCAAAAACCAAGGTGAACCTATGCGCAAGGATCGAGCACTGACGAACCAAAATTTGAGGCTGGTGCCCAATCTGAGCCCTGGATTTGTGTCGTAGGCAGACATAGAGGGGTGCTTGGATATCTCTATTTTCTTGGCATTGAATGAATTGTGAGGGAAGCAATCAACAACCTGCCAGCGCTTGCTTTGCTGTGAAAATGAGAAAGAACAAAGGAAGTGTTGACACAAAAAAAAAAAAAAATGGGCCGACTCTAGATTGGTATCAACGAGTGGCATGCTCAGTCGATAATTAAAAGCAGAAATCATCAATAAAAAAACAAACGGAGACCTATTAGGCTCAACGTTAGTGAAGGAAATCGATAACTTCATTTGTAAAGTCATCACAATAGATAGTGCAAAAATTATCAACGAGAGCCTTCACCAGTCAACAACTTAAAGGAAATTGATTGACAAAATCATCGACCAGAGACAATCTCAGATTGGCTAAGTGTCGGGGAAGTGATATTAATGAATAAACTAGAGGTTTGCAAATACATCAGTTCAAAACGAAGAAAGGTGATTGACTCAAACACATGATTGCCTTATGATTATGCATACAATCTAGGGATTTGCATGTTTTTGTGTATGATGTCTAGAATCTCAGAGAATGTAAATGTAGATCGTGCTAGGAAGTTTGTATAGATTCAAAATCCAAGAACTGCTTGTAAATAACTGCTACAGTGTATTATAAGAGCTCATGTAGTAATCTAACTGCACATAATCAATCGATTTTTTTTTTTAGGTCAGCACCCATAATCAATCAATTTGAACATCTGTTTTTGCATTTATTTTCGACTTTAACTATCCTGCAAATTTACCTTCGCAGTACCTTTAACTTTCCTGCGCCCTTTTTTTTCTTGCAACTTCCGAAGTTCAGTACTCACAATTTAAATACCTTTACTTGCATTTACATTCCTTTCCAAAATAAAAAAAAATGAACATTTTTTAATCTTTGTCAATTCAATTTGACTCATCCCTATCTGTTGAGATTTTTCACTTTTTGGTGAAACGTCTTTGGGGCACACCTAATGGGATCTTTTGTTGATTTGAGAAAATGCAACGGCGAGAGCCAGAAATTAATAAGTGATTGACAATGCTGCTGACAACAATAGCCAACTACCACAGGCTGGTAATGAGATGGCTACGCATTCTGAATTTTCAGCCGCTAGAAGATCAGTAAAAGATAACCGTCCCAGAGATGCTGGTCTTCCAAAGCGTCTCACTAAAGAGCGGTGGAGAGATGATGCACTAAATCCTAATATGATGTCAGCTATGTGGACAAAAGGATACTAAAAGTGCCAAAGTTACGTACAGTGCTTACTTTAACGCCAAAAGTTTTCGTTGGATTTTTTAAGTGTCAAATCAGAGAAAAAATGATCACTTAAGTATCACCGACGATAAATTCCGGCCAAAAGTCTTGCATTGCTTTTTTAATTAGTTGATTATTCATACGTTGCTTTTTTTATTTTAAAAAAGGGTCCAAGGTGGGTTTTTTTTTATTCCCACCCGACATCATGGATTTTTCTCTTCATTTATCCTACGTGGCTTTTTCTCTTCCTGTTTTTTTTCTCAATCCTTGTTGCAAACGTACAAAACCAACACTCACCAGCATCTCTCGGTTTTGGTCTCGCTCGCCTTTCTCTGTGAAGTAATCAAGGATTGAACCTAAACAAGACAGACATGAAAGTAACTTTGAGGAATGGATTCAACACGCAAAACAATAGCGGCCGCGGCTTGAGCTCCTTAGTGTTGGCATTGGAAAACAGAGGCAAACAGAGGTCGGCTTGGCACGGCTATGGATGCAACGGAAAGCGGTGGCAATGGCGGTTTTCTGGCGACTTGAGAATCATATGAGTCTACATAGGACCCGCACAATGTAACAAATCACATCCATTGAAAACATGTGATTCTAAGACCGCACAATAAACATAATAGATATTCAAGTACATTTTGGCATTCACGATTATTATTGAACATTCAATATCCACAAAGAACATGATTAGTTTAATTTTAGTGATTGAATCAATTGTGGTGCCTGCCTTCTTCTCAATCATTTTCATGTCCTTTATTCTCAATCGAATTAAAATGTTTTGCATTTTTTTGTTGGAAATTGCAGGTCACGGAAAGCTTTAAGGACCATGCGACAGGGAAACAAGACGTGGAAGGAACAGGTTCATCATTCATTTCTCTTCATATCCACGGTTATTATTAAAAATTCAATTTCCACGAAAAACATGATAGGTTTAATTTTAGTGATTGAATCAAACGTGTGATGCCTGCCTTCTTCTCCATCATTTTTATGTCCTTCACTCCCAACATAATTGAAATGGAATGCATAGTTTTCCTTGGAAAGTTTCCAGGTCACGGGAAGCTTTGAGGACTACGCGACAGGGAAAGATGTGTCGCATCTTTACAAAACATTGAAAGGAACAGGAACTCCATCATATCTCTTTTCATATCAACTCAATTTAGACTTTAAAGGAAATTAGACGTGAATTTGCAAAAAAAAAAAGGATGGGAAAGAATCTTCCGATGACTCTTAAAAGGACAATAATACCCAATTAAATTAATGGATAAATTACTAAATTATGAAAACCAAATTTTATATTATAGAAATTGCTCTTAAGAGTAGTTGCACATCCTTTGTACACGACAACCTTCTATGTATACATATATCAATATTTAGGTAATTCTTAGAAAAAATCAGTATCTGCCTAAATTGCGAACCTTTTTCAGATTTATAAGATAATATATATACCTTTTGAGTCTCGAACCTTTTTATGTTTTGTTTAGATTCCTTCAACAAATTGTCATCACACTTGGACTTTTAATTCATGATTACTTTGGATGCTTTGCTTGGGAGTATGAGAGATAGCGCATAAAAACAACATTCAAAAATGGAGGATTTGGCATGTAGTTAGGCCCTCTTGGGAGCGCGAGGACAACCGCGAGGACAACCAAAGTTCCTCTTGTCCCCAAAAGAGAATCTTCATAATCTCTCTTGTCCACGAGTCCCATGTGCAACCTGAATTCCTTTGTAATTTTTTCCCTCCTTTTTTGGAGGAACGTGGGGATATTTGCTATGCCCTTGAGAAGAAAGAAAAGTTCACATGATGGACTCTCACGCTTTCAAATATCGTTTGACTCTAAGTGATTGATTGAAAAAAGGTTAATATCATGAAAAACCCCAAACCGGTATATTTATAATAAATTTACTCTAAACTAATTTTTTTTACCACGAAAAATCTCAAATTAATATACATATGACAATTTTACCCTCTATTAATTTCTGTTAAATTTTACCATCAAATTTCTGAATTGGATGACATATAGCAATTGACGAGTGAACCAGTTTGGAATTTTGCCCTTCGTTTGTCACAGCTGTATCATGTTATAGTGTTTTGTGGTACTAATCCAATTTAATATAGAGTAAATTTATAACAAATGCATTAGTTTTGAGTTTTTTATGGCCAAAAAATTAATTTATGGTAAATTTATCACAAGTGTACCGGTTTGGGGTTTTTAATGATAAAAAAATTAATTTGGGGTAAATTTGTCATAGGTGTATCAGTTTGTAGTTTTTCGTGGTATTAACCCATTAAAAAATTATGGCACTTAAATAAGTAATGTACGAGAGCTATACTTATAGTGGTGTGCTTTTCCGGAGGTGGCGACTAGTTTTTTATGGGTAAATGCTGCTGCCTATCTTTTTTTTCAACTAAAATCGGCTAAAAAAGGTGTGGTATTATGGCTGAAGAAGTCAGTGCCATTGTGGGCTGGGAAGTCCATCATTTTCATGCGAATTCCACAGGAGATAATTTAACGGCCTTGTAAATGGAGTTGTAAATGAGAGCGTCAGATTTATTTTTGAATGAAAAATTAGGATTTTCTCTTTTTTGATCGGGAAAAATGTAGGAGTTGTGAATGGTCACGAAGAACAAAGTCTCGGTGCTTATAGGCCTGCCAATTAGTCCTTAATTGGACGAGCTCCTAATAGTTTTGTCAGGCCCAGTCAAATGCTTCTGAATCGAGTCAGTTCTCAATTCCAAATGCTTCTGAATCGGGTTCGGGTAGGACCGTTTCATTTTGGGTTCGAACTTATATACAAGAATTGAATTTAGGCTGATTGCAGGGAAACATTTTTTTTTTGTCAAAAGAAAGATTCAATTCAGTTCTCTGAATAATACTCAAGAGCTACATAGAAGGCTTTCAAGCCTATCAAATCCCAAATAATTGTAGAACAAAGCAAATGCCAAAATACAAATAATAAAGCATAATTTGCAACTAGAAGCACACTTTTATCCCTCAAGGACAAATTTGCCACCATAATGGTCCGGCAGCTGATCACCATATTCAATGATGAACCCCACTAAGATCTCCTACTTCATTTGTAATGGCTTGCAGTACATGTTTAGGTTCAATGTCCTTATCACCATCGACATGCAGAGACACCAACATCAATATATTGAAAAAACGAAGGTAAAATATCTATAAGTAACTCCCAAATCTACGTCTAGATATAGTTCAGGAGAGTAAAATCCCTAGATTTAGACCTAAATCTAAATCAGGAGAGGAGAGCGGCTTAATCTCAGAGAGGTTATGGAGCCACATCACGAACATTCTCCTTAGTGGCTGCCGACTGGACGAATGGCTGATTTGGTCTTCATGTTCACCCAAGATCAGCTATAGAAATTTATTCACACATACAAACTCCTGAAAGAAATCCAGAGAGAAAAGAAAAGACAATCAAAACAAAGAAAACGCAAACCAAAGACTATAGAAGAGTTTGACAAGAGGGAAGAGTTTTTGGAGATGAGGTGTTTGCCAACAAAGAGAGAAAAGAATGAAACCCTATAAGTAAAAAGCCTTTTCGAGTGGGGTGGGGGGGGTGTGGGGGTTTCTTTGAGATAATGAAACAAATAGTCTTTAAACTTTGGCCCAACGTGCAATTTTATCATTGAACTATTAATTTGTTCAATCTAGTCCATCAATTTTCCATGAAAAAGTCAAAACTTTTCATAGCTACGCTATCGCTCAAGTTTTAGAATATCTTTTCATTTCAATCCATTTTCTAAATTGACAAAAATTATGACTATCCCTTTAGATTCTCATTAGAGATGTATTGAGTTGATGTTCCCGCTATTTTAATTTACTAATTTACAAATTTGACCAAATTTAATTAAGAAACACAACACACAACAAATTAAAAATCTTAAGTAATATTTTTGTAAGCAGTCTTGGTCAATTTTAATTTTAAACCACTAACCTAACGAAATTTACTAATATGGAGGCTTAATTTTTTTTTTGTCATTCTTATCACTAACTCTCTTCACTCTTAGACTTTTGCTCTACTTCTTGTAGAGTGTAGGAGTTGAACCCCGCACCTGTGATACTATCATCCCCACCCCCCAATCTTTTTACCAGCAAAGCCGCATGCCTATTGGCAATATGGTGACTTAATTATGTTAGATAAATCTAATACCTTCTTGGTACCTTATCTCTTTCCTTTAAATATATTTTTGTAAGCAGTCTTGGTCAATTTTAATCTTAAACCGTTAACATGTGAAAGGTGATCATGGGGGTGCACAGTCATGAATATAACACTCAACAATTCAATGCGACAAATAAATTGCTAGATAAGGACAACAACCTTGATACGTTAAGCAAAGCAAAAACGTGGCTTTATTATCGTCCAATGCACAAGTATTCTGTAAGATCATAGATGTTAACTAAAAACCAAACAATGATACATGACCTAAACATGATTTCTACATACAATGTCAATTAGTTCTTTCTGGATTGTTCTTTTATAATAACCATGATTTAATTTAAATTATATGAACATGCATTAATGAACTAGAATGAAATTCTAATGACGTGCAAGCTATATCAATGACTTAAATGCAACCCGTATGCTATTTTAATGACAGGTGTTCGACGTTTCCCATTTCCATACTAGATGAAATCTTTTTTCCTCCACACCGATAAGAAAGTGGGGACAAATCAAAAGAGATTCATCCATCTTGAAAAGATGTACATCTTGTTCCTGAACATGATTAATCTTAAAAATGACACTACGTTCTGTTCCTTGCAGATAGCAGATTGGGGGGCATGACAAATTCCGGTAGCAACCGTTAAAATAATTTCTTGTATCTAATCGAAACGGATAACCAAAATTTACCGAGTCTCCTTTTGTATTGCACAGAATCCTAGTCATGCACGTTGTCTTATGCAGGGGCAAAAGAAAAAATGGAGCGTTTATCAGATCAGAGATCAGAGTTCCATTCTCGATTAATCAATTCATGTGTCATTTCCCCTCCTAACGGGGACAATCCCTAAGCACCCATCTCTAAGGTAGTCCCTCTGCGTTTGATATTCTTGAGATCGAACACTACTTGGAGGGACATGCTATGTTTCTCATGCTTTTGATGACGTTTTTGAGTGTGATATATTTTCTGTTCAGAAATTGCAAACTCTTTCGTACTCATGAAATGCTCATATCTTTCAAAAGAGGATTTTACATAGTAATTTTACTTGTTTAATTCACTGATTCTACTAAGGATTATCAAAATAGACAATTCAATAAATGATAAAGAATGCTTGAGAATGCTAAATGAGACGTGTCAGGATGATGAAAGGCAAGCACTATCCTACTCACTATTCCCGTGTTTATCCCTGGTGAGATGAGTGGAAAAATTTCATGTTTACAAGGTAAAGGGTTTTTTCACGAAAGGTAGGACGACCGAAATGATAAGAGGCATTTCACTTCCCTATCCTAAATACTGTAGGAAACCATTGTTTAACCTCTTTGAGCCCAAGCAATTGAAGAAGTTCTTTCATTTTACCCCTATCAAAAACTACCCCACATTGGGGCAAATTAGAGGCAAAGTTGACATTATGAAGTGAGGAAAATAGACAGAAATTTTCTTACTTTTACTCGCATCAATTTTTGAGTGTCTTTATTGTAGATGAACTTAGACGAGGATTTAAGTGCCTTACGGTGAAAAGCATTTCTTTCTTTACCATACGCACTTTTATCCCTTGCACAGCTCAATTGAGCCTGAAATTTTGTCTCTCAAAATCCAGTTGGTGATCATCCCCATGCCGGGCAAGGAAAATGAGTTACTGCATTGAGACTACATGGTCCGAAGCATCAATTGAAGATGAAGACCCCGAGAGTCAATGGTACCACAAAAGCCAAAGTCTGGCTGGTCCATGAGTACACTGTGAGAAATGTGTCAAAAAATGCGTGGGAAAAAAAAAGAGAATAATAAAAAGGAGAGTGAAAAATTCAATAAAAAAAGAAGAGAAAATTTCGATGAAAAAAACAGAGTAAAAAAGTGTTCTTTGAGAGAGTATATGTCAAAGTTGCAAACTCATCCCCAATGAAAATGGTGGTGATTCAGTATTGGACTCTCATGAGAAGATAGTTTCTAGTGAAGAAGAAGATTGATGACAATGTCAAGATGATTACCAACTTCAAACCCCATCAATAAAAAATCTTTGAGCCTAATGAATCATTTCGTTTATCAACCTATTACCTGAGCCTACGTTACGTACCCGATAAAGTCTCCTCAGATTAGGAAACTTGAATTAACATTCAAATGTTAGTAAACTTTGCTCGAAGAAGTGCAAGCAAGATTGTTTAATTTTATTTTGCAGGTTCTTCACTTGTAAACCCGGTGGAGATGATGATTGAAGAACATTCCTTTCGATAGCCATCAATTAAAATATCCTTTGTTGAGCTATTGACCAAGCCTATATTATGATATTGATAAAGTCCTTTCAGATTGGTAAGGATGACGTGCTGCTGTCGTCCAAACGAACGAAGCAACGCTGCCCTAACTCGTGATGTCTCTACTCCATGATCCGCAACAAGACGCGCTGCTGCTACTCGGCGATGAGTCCAGCCACCGAGATGGGACCAGCCGAGCTGACCCTGTAGCGTCTCCATCCCAGAGATCCCTACTACTTCTTTGGCTCGCCTGCACTGAGCCAAGAGCCTCTGGACTGCCTCAGAGTTTGCTGATTTGCAGATTCTCCTTGTGCTGCCGATGCTGATTCGACAAAGCCGCTCGCATTGTCCCAGCTGA
>JASUUD010000038.1:0-57668 GCA_031216285.1 Syzygium syzygioides | reverse complement strand
GAAATCCATCTATGGGCTCAAGCAAGCATCTCGACAATGGTATTTTAAGTTTCATCAAGTGATTGTCTCATTTGGTTTTGAGATGAATTTGGTTGATGAATGTATATACCATAAGTTCTGTGGGAGCAAGTACATTTTTCTGGTTTTGTATGTTGATGATATCTTGCTTGCCAGCAACGATATAGGCTTATTGCACGAAACCAAGAGATTTCTGTCTAATAACTTTGAGATGAAAGATCTTGATGACGCCTCTTTTGTATTAGGTATACAAATACACCGGGATCGCTCTCGGGGTATTCTTGGATTATCACAAAAGAGCTATATAGAAAAGGTTCTCAAAAGGTATGTCATGCAAGATTGTAAACCAGGTGATACCCCTGTATCTAAAGGAGACAAGTTTTGTCTCAATCAGTGCCCTAAGAATGATTTTGAAAGAAAGGAAATGGAGAAGATTCCTTATGCATCTGTACTAGGGAGTCTGATGTATGCTCAGGTTTGTACGCGTCCGGATATTACGTACATTACTGGAATGTTGGGCAGATATTTAAGCAATCCAGGAGTAGACCATTGGAAAGCAACCAAACGGGTCTTGCGGTACTTACAGAAAACAAAAGGATACATGCTCACATATCGGAGGTCGGATCAGCTTGAGATTATTGGTTATACTGACTCCGATTTTGCTGGATGCCAAGATAGTTTGAAGTCTACATCAGGCTATGTCTATCTGTTAGCCGGAGGTGCCATCTCATGGAAGAGTGCCAAACAGTCCAAAACGGCTTCTTCAACAATGGCAGCAGAATTCATAGCGTGTTATGAAGCATCCAATCATGGAATATGGCTGCGAAATTTTGTCACGGGATTACGGATAGTGGATAACATTGAAAGACCACTCAAGTTATTATGTGACAATAAATCAGCAGTTTTATATTCTAACAACAACAGAGGTTCGTCGAAGTCAAAGCATATAGACATCAAGTTCCTTGTTGTTAAAGAAAGAATTCAGAGTGGACAGTTGTCTATAGAACATATTGGTACAAACTCCATGCTTGCGGATCCGCTTACTAAGGGATTGCCACCCAAGGTGTTCCACGAGCATACTGCTCGCATGGATGTTATGTTTATTGAGGATATTCAGTTTTAGTGGGAGTTTGTAATTTAAATGTTCTTAATATAGACATTTTCAGTTATTTCAGTATATGGATATTTGAGGTTATTTTCTGCAGGAATGTCAGGATTTATTCACACTTTGATTTTGGTAAAGTCTGATCTCACTAAGGTTTAAGGTGCACCAGTTGGAAATAGGCATGTTAATATCACATTTCATGAAATTTCCATGCTACACATCCACATCATAATCCATGTCATTTAGTTGTATCAATTTTGTGACCATTGATGGGTTGAGTTACGATAGATGTGACAAAAGCCGCTTTGATCTTATATTGATATGATTGATGGACCGGATTGGTTAGAGATACATTTCGGTAATGACAATAAAGTTGAGCTCAAACAGTTGTTATTGCAAAGCATAATTATAAGGATACACATATAATCCAAGTGGGAGATTGTTGGATCCTTAATCCAACGTTGGGTTATATGTGAAATAATAATGCGATGCATACTGTCATATAAAGTTAAGCCCTTTAAAAGTGATAAATTAAGTTAAGGTAATTTAGGGCTTTAATGTATCAAATAGGGTGTGGCCCTTTAATGTGTAGAGGCTAAAAGGGGAAATTACAATTTTATGATGGGCAAAATTGTAATTTCTAAAGGGTAACATTGCGGTTACCTTATAAGAGCGGTTATAGTCCCCAGAACATACGTAAGTTTTCTGATTCCTCTTCATCCCATCGAAAGAGTGAAAACATAGAGAGAATTCAAAGGGAACTCTAAGAGAAAACGTATTGTTCTGGAAGGCTACCCGCACGACGCCGAAGAACAGTATACGTTATGGATTCAGGTACGCTTCCGTGTTTATGTTTTGTCAATGAATTATACATGTATGATCCTGTTTCGTTGATGGTTTTCAACGGTTCTTCGGTTTTCGAAATCTAACAATTTCGTCTTACAGCAGTAAGAACCCACAATTATTTTCACAAAAAAATACCTACAATTAATATCAGATTGGAAAGTACAGCTCAAAGGAAATGAAACCACGATCTTTAGCCTGATCAGCGACACACACATATAATTCACTTAACTAAAACGTCAAGTTGAACTTCCCTAATATGTGTATTAACTGTATGCTTTATCCAGAATTACCTAAAATAGGATGCAATTACTAATGGAAAAAAGGACAACGTTGATAGTTTGACCAAAAAAAGAACATATACACAACAAGAGATAGTCAATTTCACAAAGTAGGCGATTGTTTAGGGTTTGGGATCTCGGGTTTAGGGTCTCGGGTTTTAGGGTTTGGGGTTTGGGGTTTGGGGTTTGGGGTTTGGAGTCTGGCATCTGGGCTGTGGGGTGCGGGGTTTTAGGGTTTGGGATTTGGGGATCGGGGTTTCGATTTCGGATTCGAGGATGGCGGCTCGGCATTGGGGTTTGGGGTTTACGGTTTGGGGTTGGGGTTTGGGGTCTTGGGTCTTGGGGCTTCAGGCTTTGGGGTCGGGTTTCGGGGTCTTGGGTTCTAGGGGCCTGGGGTATTAGGGCTTAGGGCTCAGGGCTTGGAGCTCGGGGTACCTTGGGATTCGGGGTTTGGGTTTGGGGGTTTGGGGTTTGAGGTTTGGGGTAGTCATGGCCATGGTTCAGGAACCGCCGGTTCCGGTTCGTGGCCATGTATGAATCAAAACCAAAACCGCAAGGAGGCGGTTCCGGTTCTGGTTCGGAACCGGCGATTCTGGGCCGGTTTCGATTTCGGCCGGTTTCGGTTCGAGGGGGGGAGGAGGAGGGGGCGTCGGCGTCGGCGGCTGCGGCCATGGGCGGGGGCGACGGCGGCGACGGAGCGGGGGTCAGATCTGGGAAGATGAGGGGCGGGCGGAGGAGAAAAGGGGAGGACCGGCACAAGGGAGAGGGGGGAAGAAGGGACCGACCATGACGAGAACCTTGTTGTCAATTCGCGAGAGGAG
The DNA here is from genome assembly GCA_031216285.1 of Syzygium syzygioides. Classification (NCBI taxonomy): domain Eukaryota; kingdom Viridiplantae; phylum Streptophyta; class Magnoliopsida; order Myrtales; family Myrtaceae; genus Syzygium; species Syzygium syzygioides. Next base: position 54,600 of record JASUUD010000038.1, on the reverse strand, counting down.
CTTGGAGGCGAGGCTCGAGACGCAGGCGATGCGCTACAGGGTCAACACGGTGGCGTCCGCGATGGCAAGGGGTTGGCCGGTGAGGGAGCTGAAGAGGACGAAGACGGCGTGGCCCCTCGACAGGTTTAGCATGGAGGAGTTGTCGGGGAAGTGGGTCACGAGCTTGACACCGATGCAAGGGAGGGAAGGGTGGGAGGACCAGGATGGCATGAGGAGGAGGGAGGCGGAGGGGGTGGCGGCGGCAGAGAGAGGGTGGGAGTGGCTGAGAGGGGTGTGGATGGAGAAGGAGAGGGTGGAGGCGTAGAGCAGAAGACTGGTGGGAGAGGACAAAGAAGGGCATGGAGTACTGGAGAAGGAGGAGGTGGAGGTGGAGGTGGTGGGGCCCTGTTGCACTGCAGCTACGGGGTTTTTTTTTTTTTTTTTAATTTTCTTTTTGGAACCGGGGCCGGAACCGCTGGTTTCGGGCCGGTTCCAAAATTTCTGGAACCGGAACTGAGCTCGTAGTCTACAGGCCGTTTCCAGTTTTGAACCGCAGGCCTGATCAACAGGCCAGTTCCGGGCTGAAATCGGCCCGTGGCCATGACTAGTTTGGGGGTTAGGGGTTTGGGTAGGGTTTGGGGTTTGGGCCCTGTGCATGTGAACTGAATTGCCAGAAAGAAACAAATACCTCCATTGAAGGATTGGAAGGAATGCTCAGATCGGGAGCTGAGCATAAACTTCTTCCCATGTTTTCCGGAACGTTGCATCCTGCATATTATGCTTACAATTTGTTTTTTTTGCATCATTTCTTTTGTATAGGAGGATTTATTTTTAGTCTCTTTGTACCCTGGAAATCCTTTCCTCTAGATTTTATCCAGAGAGAGCAGAAATCCATGAGATAAGTTTTGAATCTTTTCTTTCTTTTAATTTTTTTCCCTCAGGATAATTTTCTTCCTAGGTCAATGAAGTACTGGTTAAAAGTTAAATGTACATTGGGAATGAAAGGAAGGAAGCTTTTAATTTGTTTCTAATTTAACCAAAGTGTTGAAGGAGACGCTGAGGAGCAAAAGTGGCTAGCACTCTCTTTAATGTGGGGTCTGGTGGAGAGTAGTAGGAAAAGTTTCTTTAAAATTTAGTTAAAATGACCTAAAAAGAGATGCTGCGACTCCATTGCATTTTATGATGGTTTTTCTCCTCGTGGTCTACAGGAATAATAAGATTCCTACTTGTCTCGACAGCTTCATGTTTGGCTATTTAGAAGAGAATGTGATTTGTTTTTGTCTTAGTTCTTGACCAACGATGCTTACTGATATCATGCTTACATGCTTCTACATCTCTGATCGCAGATACATGAAATTGAATTTCACCTTAAGGACTTGACAACAGATGGTTTGCTCGGTGAAGACAGAAGATTAGGCGAGGTGTGTTATAAAAGAGTGTACAGAATACTTATGGCTCAAAGCGGCAGCATAAGGACCGATGATGTGGAACCCATTTTTTCGCAACGTAATTCCTTGTTGAATCTCCCTAGCAATTGTATTGTTGGTGCACATATTGTCTTGGCAGAGCGATCCGCATCATAGTGTTTTGCTTTTCGAATGGTGGTCAACAATCTGTTGCTAAAGTGTATTTTGTTGCATTTATGCGTTCAAACGGCGTTATGCCAACCTCCTCATCTTATTCCTAGTGTATGCCAAATCGAAATTTATAGGTCTTTCCCGAACTATGTGAAATTTGAGCAATCCATGTTGATCTTCCTTTGGTGCGGTATATTTTACCAGTTTATATATCTACCAGCTTATTCTTCGACCAAGGAAACACATCATTTAACATTGAGTTCTTCGGACCTGTCAGATTTTAGAGTCCGATTAGGTAGATAGGTGGCCATTGTTAAGGACCACGAAACGACTGGAAAATATAATGTCTGGCAAGAAAGTGTAGGAAGAAGTTTTGGAGACTTCTAATCTCCAGCTATGGCCCCTTCCATCTATTTTAAACACCCCAAGAATTCGCATTGCTGCTTTCAAAGCCAGTGTTTTACCCTAAGGCAAAGGAATAGAAAATCGTGCACATTGCTTGTGATGCTGGAAGGATCTCAGCTCTTTCAGAGGTAAGTCCTTGGTTCTGGTTTTCTGAATCAAGAAATTGAATAGATGCCAAACTTCAAAGATGCATCCTTGTGGCGGCATTTATTGAAGACAGTTGACTCAACTTCCTGTGCATTAATATTTGACTTCGATGAGACATTCTTTAACTCTCTCTCTCTCTCTCTCTCTCCATCACATGGGACATCCTTGTCAACTCAGACAATGAGCCACAATTTGCAACCTAGTATTGCTTCCGTAAGGGCAGGACAGGCAAGGTGGAAGTTGCACTCAACTAATTAATATGAAACTGTTTGGTGCACATTCTGAACATGATTGGGCCTTGTGGGCCTTGCCTCCAATTTACCCATTTGTGGCAATCAAAATCACTGGTCAGAACTTGCCCACCTCCTATCTTACAACAGCTCTGGCCACCAATAGCCATTTCTGTCCACAGGACGACTCCTTTCGTTTTGTTCCAGCGAAAAAAAGAGCCTCCTGCAAACACATTTCTACATTTCCTATGTTGGCCTTTCGGTAATCTCTTGGATGCACATGAATTCGACAATTGTCATCACAACTCTGGTTTCTACTGTCGGACTTTGAAATGAGAAATGAATCCATCATATCAATTTGCATTCGGAGTAATGTGCATGATTTAGTTAGCTTAATTGACTTTTCTGTCAACTAGGATGATGCATTTAAGTAATTTAACCCCTAAATCCATTGTTGTCTCCCACTTAACCCTTTTAAATCTAATCAACAGATACCCTACCTCATCCCATTACCACAAAACGGTCCCTCCTCTTGCTGTTGCACAACCCAATAAAGTCCTGTTGATGCCAACAAATGCCGCATTATAGAGCCAATAGCACTGAAATAGGTATGCACGGGATGTGTTGTACACTGCATTTCTGTCTCTATATAAGACATGATAGAAGTCTGCCATTCCTCCACGACGTCTCTCTGAACATGGAGAAAAGCAAGTAATTTAAAGGTTACTCTGCATCTTACTCAGAAATAAGGCTCGGGTTTGAGGACCGGTCCAAATCGTACAGCTTCAATGGCCCAAGCAACGCGCCTAATGGGTGGGAGAGTTCCAGCAACCCAGAGCTCAAGAGGAGGACGGTGGCCAGCTGCAACATGTACACGATGGAGGGCAAGCTCAAGTCCTCACTCCGCAACAGTTTCTACCGGGAAAATTACCAAAAAAGTCCTAAACCTTTTGCAATTATGCCAATTCAGTTCTAAACCTTTTTTTTTGCCAATTCAATCATAAATCTTTTGCAAACCCGCCAATTCAGTCCTTTTGGCCGGGCAGCGCTGACATGGTCGCCGGCCGGCTGACGTCGCGCCAACCAGCGTTGACGTGGCGCTAGCCAATGTCCACGTGGCAATATTTTAATATATTTTTTTTTATTTTCAATTTCTTTTCCTTTTTTCTTTTTTTCCTTTTCCTTCTCCCCCTTGGCCTGTCCGGCCAGGGGGGAGGCTCGCTGACGAGGGCCCAGCTCCAACGAGGCGAGCGGGGCCCTCGTCGCCGCTAGGCAAGCTCGCCCAGCTTCGGCGAGGCGGAGCTCGCCATGGCCGGGTGAGCTTCGCCTTGCCAGATCTGGGCGAAGGTGGAGCTTGCCCAGCCAACGCGAGCTCCACCTCACCGGAGTTGGGCGAGCTTGCCATGGCAAGGCGAGCTCCGCCTCAGCAAATCTGGGTGAACTTGCCATGGCTGGGCAAGCTCCGCCTCGCCAGATCTGGGCGAGGGCGAAGCTCGCCTAAGGACGGCGAGGGCGGAGCTCGCCCAGCCATGGCGAGCTCCGCCTCACTGAAGCTGGGTGAGGCTTGCCCAGCAGCGGTGAGGCAGAGCTCGCCATGGCCGGGCGAGCTCCACCCTCGCCGTCCCTGGGCGAGCCTCGCTCAGCTCCGGCGAGGGCCTAACTCGCCTTGCCGGAGCTAGGCCCTCGCCGGCGCCTCCCCCTTGGCCGGACAGGTTAGGGGAGAGAAGGAAAGAAAAAAAAAAAAGAAAAAAGGAAAAAAATTCGAAAATAATAAAAAAAATATTAAAATATTGCCACGTGGACGCCGGCCGGCGTCGCGTCAGTTGGCCGGCGGCCACGTCAACGCCGGTCGGTCAAAAGGACTGAATTGGCTGGTTTGCAAAAGGTTTAGAATTGAATTGACAAAAAAAAAGGGTTTAGGACTGAATTGAAACAATTACAAAAGGTTTAGGACTTTTTTGATAATTTTCCCGTTTCTACCATGTGTAAATTGCAAAAGATTCTACTTTTATTCCTTCTTTCAGCTGCACATTGGAGTTCAGTTTAAAACTGTTATAAAAACAATCAGAAGCTGGAGAATATGATAGGTTAGACTGCGAATGCGATTTCATGGCTCATAAACTTGTGTATAGGAAGTTGTTTGAGAAGTAGTTGGCAACATCGGACAAGTGCGAGAAGTTAAAATTGAGACAAGAGGAATGGTGTCATATGGAAGGGTGCGAGTGACATTGGATCTTAACTTGCCCTTACAATCAGGAATGCTTGCTGACAATGAAGGGAAGAAAATCTGGCTGGATTTTAAATATGAGAGGCTCCCGTATTTTTGCTTCTCATGCAGGAAAATAGGCCACTATGCTTCTGACTGTGAAGAGGTGCCTTTTAGCGTCGATGATGTGAACACTCATGAGGATAGACTATTTGGCCCTTGGCTGAAGGCCGAGGTAAGCAGCAACAGCCCCTTGAGGAAATTATTTAATGGGAAAGACTTAGTTGAACCTATGGTAGAGGAAAGCATCCCGGAGACACCTATCCACTTTGGACAAATAGTGATCTACGAGGAAAGCAGCTCCAACCAAATTAAGAAAATTCAGCATATTAAGCAGGACAGCACAAAGACTAATCTTACTACAATGAGTATTCCAGCAAATCAAAGTGAACATTTGGGTAAATTTCCTGTTACATTGGCTAGAAATCAGGCACCTCCCAAAAAATCAGATCTTAGTCTGGTACCAGCTAGTGTCAATAAAAAGAAACAAAGTGGGCAGAAAACTCTCGTTCGCAAGAGGATTAGAAGATTCAACCCATACAACTCTCAAGAGGGCAAACCGTTACTCATAGATGGAGATCAACTACTTGAAACGCCAATCCAGGTGGTGGAAGGCTCGGGGCAATGGGCTGTGGTGGCTAGCCCTAATAAGCTACCGGGATCCATATGAAGATTTTGAGTTGGAACTGTCAGGGGTTGGGCACACCTCTGACAGTCTAAGCTTTGAGAGCCCTAGTGGCTCAAAAAAGGCCCAAGGTACTATTTCTCATGGAAACAAAAAGCAGAGAAGAAAAGATACACTGGGTAAGGAGGATGTTGAAATATGATGAATGCTTTGTGGTTAACCCAACGAGAATAAGAGGTGGCCTAGCGATTTTGTGGAATGTCCCTGCTGATCTATCAATCTTATCAGCTTCAGAGGGATTAATAGACATCGAATGTGAAGAGGACAACTATAAAATGAGAATGCGAGTGACATTTGTCCATGCACCAACAACCTACCAGGAAAAAGACAAGATGTGGGAAGAAATATATAGAATCAGCCAGGTAAACTAGCTGCCTTGGGTGTGCTTGGGGGACTTTAATGAAATTATGTATCATTGGGAAAAGGTAGGCAAAAGAATGGCTGAGCACTATAGACCTCATGCTTTTAGAGAGTTCCTGCATAATTGCGAACTAATGGACCTCAAAAGTAAGGGTTGTGCCTTTACCTGGTCAAATAATCGTGAAGGAGAAGAGCTGGTGAAAGAAAGACTGGATAGAGCAGTTAGTAATATGGATTGGAGACTAAAATTCCCTGAGGCGGAAATATATGCATTACCGGCTATTGGTTCTGACCATAGCCCGATCCTATTGTCTACCTATCAAGCCCGAAAGAGGCAGAAGAAAAATTTCAGTTTCAAAGTTTTTTGGCTAGAAGGTGAAGAATGCAGAGAAGTTATACAACAGCATGGAATTCTTCAATGCATGCGAATGAGGGCCTCCTGATCAGGATGGGAAAAGCTGCAGCTGCCTTACAAAGCTGGAGTAAGAAAAAATTCACAAATGGGCAGGACAGGATTAAGCTCTTAATGGGACAAATACAATGTATAACAAACAGTCCAGCTGCTGAGAAGGAAAAAGAACAACTACAAAAGCTGAGGGATGACATTCAAAGGCTATGGAGTCAGGAGGAGCTGTATTGGGCAATGCGTTTGAGGATTAATTGGCTCAAGTGGGGGGATCGAAACACTAAGTTCTTTCACGCCTCTACTGTTCAGAGGAGACAACAAAACAGAAATTCTATGTTGAAGGACTCAACAGGAAACTGGATCCGAGACCAAAGACAACTGAAGAGGATGACATATGACCACTTTAGGAAACTGTACACTTCAATTGGACATCGACAGTTTACTCCACTGCTTCAATATTGCTCTTGCCTTTTGAAGGAGGAAACTAATCTCAGGCTGATTGAGGATGTAACGCTAGAAGAGGTCAAGCAAGCAACGTTCCAGCTTGGAACCTCAAAGGCCCCGGGTCCGAATGGCTTGAATGGCCAGTTCTTTCAGCATCATTGGGAAGTCATAAAGAAGGAAGTATTTTCAGAGGTCAGAAACTTCTTCCAAACCAGTGTGCTAAACCCCTTTCTAAATCGAACACTTATCTCTTTCATGCCAAAAGTTAAAAACCCAGAGAAGCTGGACGAGTTTAGACCTATAAGTTTGTGCAATTTCGCATACAAGATCATTTCCAAAGTGCTAGCAAATAGGCTGAAACCATGACTCCCGGAATTGATAGAAGTTGAACAGAGTACCTTTGTAGGAGGATGACAAATCCAAGACAACATTCTTGTAGTCCAGGAAGTTCTGCATCAATTACGGGTTCGCAAGCGAAAACAGAAGTTTCAGGCTATCCTAAAGTTAGACATGCAAAAGGCATATGATCGGATAGAATGGGATTTTCTGAAGGTTTACATGACTACAATGGGGTTCAATGAAAGATGGGTGAATTTGATAATGCAATGTGTTACAACAACCTCTTTGAGTGTCAAGTTGAATGGGGAACCCAGCCTTTCTTCCAACCTACAAGAGGGATAAGGCAAGGGGACCCTTTATCCCCATACTTATTTATACTGGTTGCAAATTTCCTATCAATGCTGATAAAAAGAGCTATGCAAGATGGCACTATCAAAGGAATACAACTCAATAAACATTGTCTTGTACTATCTCACCTACTCTTTGCATATGATTTAATATTTTTCCTCGATGGTAAGCTACAAGAATGTCATAACCTAGTTGCAATCATTCACCAGTATTGCTTTGCCTTAGGACAAGCGGTTAACTTGAACAAGTCAGGAATATATTTCAGCAAGGACTGCCCTAGTGAATTAAGAAGTAATATGGCTAGAGAACTAAGAGTCCCAGAGATTGAAAAGACAGGGAAGTACTTGGATATTCCTTCTGATTGGGGAGCATCTAAAAAGCAAATGTTTGCTTGGATCCTGGCAAGGGTAAATATGAAGCTTGAAGGGTGGAAAGAAAACACAATATCTAAAGCGGGGAAAGAAATTATGATTAAAACTGTTGTCGAAGCATTACCACAATATGCTATGTCAATTTTCAAGATTCCACTTTCAGTATGTCGAGCTATTGAGAAAAAAATCACAGCCTTCTGGTGGAAGAACCAACTAGCAACGAAAGGAGTGCACTGGAGGAAGGCCGAAGTTCTCAAACAGAGAAAAGACAGGGGAGGCCTTGGGTTTAGGGATTTAATATCTTTTAACAAGGCCATGCTGGGTAAACAAGCTTGGCAATTAGCACAAAATCATACAACTCTGTGTAGTCAAGTTTTAAAGGGTATTTACTACCTAACCAAGAACTTTTGAAAGGTAGAGAAGGGATCCAAACCATCTTGGGGATGTTAGAGCATACTCATGGGGCGCACATTAATTGAAGACTCGGTCATGTGGTCAGTAGGGAATGGGCACAATATTAACATCAGGGAGGATAAGTGGCTCAAAAGGGGAATTATAGGGGGACCAGCTAATGGACCCAAAAAAGGTTGATGAATTGATAGACCAAGAGGAAAGCACATGGAAGGAACCGCTTTTGCGACGACTATTCGATGAACAGGTAGTACGAAAGATTCTCACATTACATATCAGACCACAAATGAATGAAGACAAACTGATATGGACAGGCACGAAGGAAGGCGACTACACTGTTAAGAGTGGTTACAACACCCTTCGCAAAAAGGTAAACACAGAAATTCAACCTGCCTCCTCCTCTCATCAAACTCCTACTAAACTCTGGAACAGGATATGGAGAATGAAAACTCCCCACAAAATCAGAAACTTTGTATGGAGCGTATGCCAAAACACACTATCAACGAAGGAAAATTTGTATAGAAGGAAACCAGTACCTGATCTGAATTGCCCATTATGCCGAGTTCATGCAGAAACCACACAATATCTATTCCTACTATGCAAGTGGATGAGGGAAGTCTGGGATGTTCTTGCACTCAACATCCAAATCTCAAAATACCAAACTTCCCGCTTTGATGAATGGCTGATTAAATTCGTACCCAACAGCAACAACTCCCCTGAATTTGGGTTAGTCTATGTTGTCCTCTGGGAAATCTGGAAAGCAAGGAATAGCCTCGTCTTTAGAAGGCTCCTCCTGGGCCCACAACTGCTGGTTGAAAGAGGATGACAATTGCTAAATAATTTCAATAGATGGAACAACCTTGACAAACCAATTGAAGCTGTAAACCACTCAGAGGAGGATGTCTGGAGTCCCCTAGAGAGGGACGAAACAAAGGTAAATATGGATGTAGCTCACCAACCTGGTTCCTTTGAAGGTTCAATAGCTTGTGTATGCCGCAACTCAGCTGGGATCTTGATCGACGGCTTTGCCAAGGACGTCCTTGCCTCCTCCGCCAAGCAAGCCAGGAGCCTAGCCATGGTGGAAACCCTCAAATTCCTCTCTAATCGTGCAGGTGAAAACCTAATTCCAGAGTCAGACTGCCTAAATTTGGTCAATAGCTTGAAGTTTCCAGAAGGTATACTGTGGGAACATCATGCTCTCCTCAGGGAAGCACATGAGTTGCTGTCTTCGTTTTCAAACATAAAATTGTAGTTTTGTAATAGGTCCAGGAATAGTGTGGCGAACTGAGTAGTTACGACACACAAAAAAAAACACTTACTGAACACTGGTTGACCCATCCTCCACAGGCCCTTAGAGATCTGCTTTGTTTTGAGATCTCGAAAGTGAGTTTTGTCTTTACTAGATATCAGTGAATAGTCTTTTCTTCTAACAAAAAAAAAAACTTGTGTTTCTACTAAAAATGTTCATCACTTCGAATCTTCTCTTTTTGTTCCGTAAGTGTAATGGCATTGAGATAAATCAAGTGGAGTGAAGATGGGATGTGATTTGCAGTGTTAAATTTCAGGTTCTAGTTACTGCAAAAATGAATTTAGAAGATAAGAACGAGCAAATATACGTGCAACCGACTTCTGCAATTTTCGCCTGATTTTCCTACGAAATTGTTCACACTGACATGTCCTTTGCTTCATCATAGTATAATTGTTTCTGTTAATATTGATCCAATTTTCTAGAATGGTGAAGAATATTCTACAATCCACTGAAATATGTAGAATACATATTAACATCAAGAAAACTCTCGAAGAAGTCGAGCCGATGGCCTTCTAGGAAAGTGGGTGGAAGATGCCTATAAATATATGTGATCTTGGGCGATTTGGAGATGCAGATAAAGTCTGCGGCCTCTTCCCATGCTTCAAATCTTGCAAAATCACCATTGATAATACTATTCTCTCAGCTTATTCCAACTATTCCTCCGAGTTCTCCTTCTCGTAACCAAATGACTAGCCTTATTTATTCGAACTCCATAAGTTAAAAAAACTAACAGTGATATTATAGTCTTGTTCAATTGGTATCGGGTGTTTGTCATGTTTACCCATTACTAAAATCACCCGCTTAAATATCCGACACCAAAACTATGGCCAGCTCTACCTCACACTCACTATCCATTCATACTTTCGACGGAAATAACCATGACTAATGGAGCACAAAAATGACTATTGTCTTGATGGCGCAAGATTTATAGGACATCATAGAGAAAGAATATGCAGCTCCGAAAGAAGGAGCAAGCGTTATGTCAAAGCAACTAATGCAAGGGTCTTCATGTCATCTAGCAAGTGCTCTTGGAAACAATATTTTGGAAAATCACGGGAGAAAACAACGCAAAAAGGGCATGGGATATGCTACAAAGGCACAGCAAAGGTACTTACCATTAGACTTCAATCTCTTGAAGGGAATTTCAAAATACTAGAAGGAAAGATTATGGGACCATCCGGCAATATTGGGGTAGATTACAAGAACTAGTAATTCAAATGATTGGCGACACTAACCTAAAAATACAATATGATTGTTCTACTACCCTTAGGTCAGTGATATTATTTTTGCAGGCCCTCATTTGATTTACCGGTTCTTTTAATTTACTACAATCTCGTTGGACAATCTCATAATCTTTCATTTTACCATTTTCGTACCGCTTCTAAGAGATTGGAGCCCTCTCATTTTTTTGTAATTGATATGTCGGAACACTTGCACCTTCTCTAGAAGCTGCATATTTTTTCTCCGCGATGTCCCATAAATCTTGTACCTCAAGATTTTAATGCTCCAGTAGTTATATTCATTTGCATCCAAAGTAAAATTGATGTGAGGTAGAATTGGCCATAATTTTGATGCTGTATATTTCGATAGGTGATTTTAGTAGTAGGTGGATAAGACAAATGCCCGATACCAACAGAACGAAATTCTCTTATAACACCGTCAGTATTATCATTTATGGAGTAAAAAAAAATAAGGCAAGTTATATAGTTTTGAAAAGGTAATGTCGGTAGAATGGTTGGGACAAGTTGAGGAAATCGTATTAGGAAAAGTGATTCTACAAGATTTGATGCGTGAAGAGGCTGCAGACTCATTAGTTTCTCTGCACCTGCAACAAGCACTTTGTTGACCTATATTCATAGGCCTCTATTTTCACTCCACTTCTTGGCTAATTTCTGATTGGCCTCTTTATTGATCAATTTGAACTTCCCAGCTGCCGTAGAAGTAGCATCATTTCTAACGAATTTTCTTCACGTGGAACGTCTTTTCGGTGGTGGATATCATCTTGAGGATGACTTCTAAAAGTTTAACATGTTGGAAATCCACATGCACTATTATATGTTCTTTCACAGACACTCCTCTTCAAGGAAAGGCTAGCAGGATCGTGAAAACTTAGAAACATTTGAACCTAATCCAAATGCGTACAAGAGAAGAATTGTCGAAATCCGTGAAACGCAATGAAAACAAGACCAATTTCAGATCACAGACTGGAAAATGAGTTCAAATGAAAGCTTCTCTGTAGGGCAGGAGAAGGGCATTACTAACGTGCAGTTTGAGGTCCGGATTGGACCAAGATAAAGGTTTTTAAGGTCTTGCTTAAGACTCGTAAAAAAACAAAAAATTATGGAGGTAAACCTCCAGCCACTACCCCGTTGGTTGGACATCCGGGGATACAGGTCCCGCAAAAGGCCCAGACAGGCACAGTTTAACGACTTGCCCAAGTCGGGCACAATTTAAAATAAGTGCACTATGAACAGTAAAATAAGCACATACTTTTTTTTCAAATGCCTACTATGCAAACTTTTTCCCATTTTGCTTAGATTTCTACATATATCATGCTGTAAAAAGACGGAGTAAAACAAGTGCATCGTGCCTGAAACAGCACAAAGCCTCGTTCTGTCAAAGTCAGCATCCATGTACTTGCACTAGTAAAACTAGCTCCTTTGCCGTGAGTTGAAGTAATCATAATACAAGTGAGATAATGACGAATCAAATGATAATCCAATCACTCTTTAGTAGTTTCAATCTCCTATACAATGAAAAGGTGAACATACTTATTCCGTGGCTTCTTTTAAATGGTTTGATGGGTATTCAAAAGCCGTGTTAAGTGCTGATGGCCACATACGAGAAACATTTGAAAGAACCCATGGAAGATTTTCCCGTCACAGAAAATAGATAGAGCTAATAAAGAGACATAATCACACTCCTTTTAAAAGTTTTACGACTTCCGATGCATTTATGTCATATACTTGAGTAGTTATCTACCATAAAAGAGCTCCATTACAAATCAAGCATATATGTTTGTATGAAACAAAACACCTATGACTATGATACAGATTACCTTCTGCAAACATTGACTTCAGCCCTCCAAGGGCAACTACGTTGGGACAGATCCATCAACCATTTATCCACATCCCAAGCAACTTCAAAGCACAAGCACACTGAACAAAAGTTAAACTCAAATGTCACAGTTGACAATAGATCCCCATACTTTCAAGATTTCATTTCCATTATCCGAACTCCTAATGAGACAAGATGGACTCTGTGACATCCGAAGACATATCAATATCCCCAGCAAATATTTGATGAAACAGGTAGAACTACTCAGAAGTGAGAAAAGGTGGCAAGAAATAGGTGACAAGTATGTCAACACAAAGTACTAACAAACATAAAAGATCGGAGCAATCATGAGACCAATGGAACATCATTTAATGGAAGCAATTGTTCTACAAGATGACATGAAAGCATAAAAAGTTTATTTGCCTAGTTTCCACCGGATTTGGAGTATCGGACAAGTAATTGACTTGGTAAATTCTACATCCTTTCTAGGTATCAGAATGCCAGGTGAAAGTAACACTGGCTTTCGTAGAGCCAGAGAATGAAATCAGCAGAGTTTGTTTCTAACAGAGATCATTGTGAGTAAACTAGTGAATTATAAACAACAAATATCCAGTTGTCTCACCCGGATTCTGAGGAGGGCCTGCCTGTCAATCCCAGCGTTGAATCCTGTACTTCTAAAAGTATGATGCATCAGCTATCTAACAAATCCACTAGTGCTGATACTATCCCCATTAATCACCTTTCCTGAGGGCAGACCCAGATCAAAGGTTCCCTGAGTGTAGGTCTGCAGCAAACGATAGCATCTAGTAGATTAGCAGGAGTTCCAGTTTTAGACTTAAGCCCTATAAGCTACAATATGAGCTATCACATACCCATTTGATTCCTGCTAGACCAAGGCTGCTTTCATCATTATAAACTCGTGAACAAAGCTGGAGGGTAGTTTCAGATTCTTGAAAAGCATTAGCAGGGAAAGTTTCGGGTTCAATCTTGATCTGTATGTCATCCTATGAAGCACAGTAAAAGTGAGAGTTGTGCTATAAACATGTCAAGTACACCAAGCTAACCACAAAATAATCTGTTTTTCTTGGCCAACAACCCAAGACCTTGACATTATGCATTTCCTAAGCAAAGCAAAATTATATTTTAGCAAAACCTTATTATAATTATTAGGAGTGTAACGACAAGAGAGCTCAATACATGACAATAACCAGAAACACTGTGAGCATAAGACTATCCTATCAGGGTAGGATCTCAACTTTATCTGTCCCTGGTGTTTTGTGCACACTATGAAGAGTATTGACCCCCCAACTTTTCCAAATATCAAGCCCTTTGCACAGGTGATGACGGGAGGACCACAAGGACACTAGCTCATTCAACATAACGCTGGTTTAGAAGTGGCAATTACTATCTCATTCAACATTAACACTGCTCCAAACTTCCTATTCACAGAAAGCACCAATAATGCCACAATTGCTTAACATAGGTTAAGCTAATCAGTGCCTTAATATCAGACAAAAAATGCAACTGTAGAATCAGCACCCGGCAATCAATGGATGGCTGGGAAGACTATCTACAGGATTCCCCGTGTACTTTTTTTTTCCCTTTGTTTTTCCTACTATTTGTTAGTATCTAGAAAGTAATCTGTGTGCTAGGAAGTCAAGCAATCTAACTGAACATCTAGAGGTCAAATATACACAAAGAAGTTCTCAAAGACTAAATAAAAAATTATGGGTATTGAATGTCTTTTATGTCCTGATCCTGATGGCTTTTTCAGTTGAAATATTATCTCATAGAAGATCATGGACATGATACGATAAGAAAATGAGCATAAGAAGTTGACAAACCTCAGCTGCTTTGAGAGATTGGCAAGGCCTGGCTCCAATTTCCGGGCAGGAGAGCCCAGCATTGCTACTTTCATTTGAAGTCGATATATCTTTGCTCATAGAGGACTTCTTCATAGGAAATGCCATGCATGTATCTTCAGCATCCACAATGGATGAACATGGCTCATTTGATGACAGCTTTTTACTTTGAGAATGTTTAACATGTGTAGTAATCAATGCATCTAATGAATCAGAGGTACATTGGGAAAAATGAGAGGTTGGAACACACCCATTTGTCTTTGACAAAGAACTGCTGAACATGACCTGCAAGGATGCCTCAGAAAGCAGACCCCCAATGCTACTGCTTGTGAGATTATCAGTCCGTATTTCTGATGACTGCCCGAGACCTCCTTCATTGCACTCAAAAGTATTCTATTTTCAAAGGAAGAAAATAGTTAGAAGACAAAAACATCCGCACGGAACACATCAACAATAATACTTGAAAAAAAATATATCTTCATAATATAGCAATTGGACAAGAGCAAATCAAGGTGCTCGTTATGGATGATATCATAGTGAAACCAAATGTTCCAGGTTCTGGACCTACAATGGCAGAGCCAAAATTCATATACCTTGAACCTACACATATGACACTAATATGGCAAAATCAAGAAGGAAACCTTTAGAAGCCAAATCTACGCTAGAAGGAAAACTCTCTGAACCAAATCCTAGTGAGAGTCGAGAAACTTAAGTCTACACCTTTGGAATCTACAACAATGGAAAACATGCCAAAAATACATATAGATACCGTCACAACCGCACCAGCATAGAAAAATGACTCTTGGTACCACCTAAGTTTTCCACAAGAAGTATAGACACTGAAGGTAATAGAAACAAGACATTTCAATATACATTGCCATGTGAAAAAAAATTCAACTACCTAGTATATGCCTTCCTATTTTCTTTTACCCCATTTTAAATATACTTGCTATGCTTCATGGAAGCGAGTGTGCATGCATATGAAGCACCCAGCGAAGAGTCCAGACTCCAGATACCAACCAATCGTTAAGAACCTTACAGAACCAAATCTATTAATAACACAAAAAGTGGCAATAGAAATACCATCCGATCTACTGGATCATCCACTAAGTTGTCCACCGTGACTTCATGGTTCTTCACACCACCAACTGTTTATGTTACTCCACTATCTGCCTTCTCAAACTTTCTCCCCTCATCACACTTATCATTGATGTTACTGTCACAACCTTTCCACATGCCTTCATGTTGGTGAGAAGACTTGGTGAGAAATGATGCAGGGTTCAGGGACTTTGCCGGGGCCCCCCTCAGAAGATTTACCGAGGCTTTTACTGCCAGCAGTGGAGAACCAGCCATACCTTGACAAGAAATAAGTCAGATTGACTTCATGCCAAATATAAAACTTAACGTGAAAATGCTAAGTGAGCATCAGACCTTAGGCGGAACAAGGCAGGGCTACCAACAGTTGCATAGACATCACCTGCACTTGCGTCTTTATCATCCAAAGTCCATCTGTCAGGACTACTTTTTGCCTCCGGTATGCCATATTAATAAAGGACAGGTTCTCCAGTTGCAATGGTCAAACTTCCTCACTTAGTTTGCAGGTGCTTCAAAACAGAGGAAATACTTTTCCGAGCTTTTTAAGTGAGCTCTAAATATGGATGGTGTCCATCCTACAAGTGCAAAAGATACATATCAGACTCTCTGCTGCATATACATCAATTTATGTTTCTTGGCTCCCAAGGATGATAATGTCACCTTTTGCAATCCTAAGCGAGTGATTTCATCAATGAGGAAAAGCTGCAACTTGATCTTTGTCAAAGGATCAAGTCTCTGCGCTGGAAAATGCCAAACTGCAGGCAAAGAGTTCCAGTATTTTAGACTTCTCTTAAAAGTAAAGGGATTTGCTCAAAAGCATGGACCCAAGACATCCACACGTGGAGACTGAACTTTATTAGTCTAGCTTCTCCAAAGTAGAGTGAAAACTTAACAAAAGTCTTGCTTTTGGGTTAATTCAATGAAAGGTCACCCCTCATGCAGCAGAGCAGGGGCGACATCTCCCCCATACCTTTTATAATGTGATGCAGCTCATCAGTTCTCTTTACAGATTTATCCCTTCCCTTGTAAACTTCTTTTGCAATGCCACTAGGAGGAGCCTTCACCTTCCTATGCTTTGCAGGTCTCATTGCAGCTCCACTTCACTACTTTCATAGCATTACCTGACACTTCCATTCGCAAAGGAAAATAGAACTTCAAACCAAGGTACATGGAGATCAGGAAAATCATCATAAAGAAAACAAACACCATGCACAAATATTTTGCTGGAACAAGATCCCAGACTGCTGCTTTCATTTTTCCTCGACCATCTTTGCGATATATAATGAAACTTCATTAGAAGAAACATGGATACCAATGCACATAGATCAAAGCCAAGTACCCTGGATTACCCATACTTAAATCTAATTTGGCAAAGTGATAGGAATACTGGGCGCACCCTAAGAGGTAGAACAAAAGCAAGCACTCCCAAGTTCAGAATATACAGATAGAACATAGACCCAATTTCCTGCGGAATGCTGCCCGACAGCATATTGTGCGAGATATCAAGGACAATCGTTGACCCATTATTTTTTAATGTAGGTTGGATCACACCATTGTACACTCTGGTGGAACAGCTGTTCATTTTCTCAGGCCTAATCCCAGCAAACTCAAGCAAATTCCCGGGTCCGTGACACCCTTTGTTGCCATCGTTCTTAATATACACGTACCTCTTGTCGTTTTTGAATTTAACCTCGATGTTGCCCAATTCTTTGATCAAGGTGGGATGCTCCCATTGAGGAGATTGCTGTTGAGATCCAACCAGATCAAGCTGTGAGAGTCACTGAGCTCGGGTGGTATACTGCCAGAGAATGTGCTGTTGCTGAGCTTGAGGATTGCGAGATCTCCCATTCAGATGATTGTTAGAGAGCGAGATCCAATTTAAGTTAGTGCAGTTGTGCAGGCCAGACGGGATAGCACCCATCAACTCATTGAAGTCCAGAACTAAGTTCTCTAGCGTCTGAATATAGATAAGTTCTCCATCGAGTTCATTCAAGAGAATGATCAAATCCTGGAGCTTAGACAGCGAACCCAGACTCGACGGAATCTGACCCTTCAAGTAATTGAAGCTTAGAGCGAAACCAGCTGAGAACAGTTGCTCAGGGCCTGCAGGAATGAACCCGTGAACTGATTATTCTGAAGATAGAGATCCTTCAAGCTATCCCTAGGATCTTGACACAAGCCACTAGGAATCATCCCACAGAGATCATTTGAGCTCAGATCCAATATCTCCAACGAAGTCAAATTTGACAAAGAATCCGGCGGACTGCCCGCAAAATGATTGAATGACAAAGCCAACTTCCTCAACTTGCTCATTTTCATGAACAAATTCATGGGCAACTCACCAGAGCAGTTATTATTAGACAAGTCGATAGATTGCAGTGAAACTAGCAGGAATCACACCAGACAAGTTATCCTGAGAAAGATCGAGCTCTGTTGGAAATGAAAAGGATTTTTCGTAATCCAAGCTCATTTTGTGAATTGGATTATTGCAATATTATCTAGAGACTTGGAGTCTTGGAAATTATTATCTAGGAAATTATGTTTACTTATTGTTGCTTGTTTTCAAGATAGTTTTTAAATGTTCTAGATATCTAAAGGGTCTATAAATATTATGCATATTTGAATATCAATTCCAAATTTTATTTTTCCAACATTTGGTATCAGAGCCAGTTTTGGCTAAGTTTTGTGAATTCGGCTTAGAAAATCTCATGTCATATGGCCTCTGTGAATGGTGTGAGGATGATCCAACCTCAACTCCCAAGGTTCGATGGGAAGAATTTTGAGCATTGGAAGATCCAACCTCAGACTGATATACTTGTGATAAATTTACTCAAAACTAATATTTTAACCACAAAAATCTTAAATTAGTACATTTGTGACAAATTTACCCTCCGTTAGTTTCCGTTAAATTGGATTAATACCACAAAAAATTACACACTAGTACACTTGTGACAAACGGAGGATAAAAACTCCAAACTGGTACATTTATTAACTGTTACGTGTTATTCAACTCGATAATTTGACAATAAAATTTAAGAAGAATTAATGGATGACAAATTTGTCACAAATGTACCCGTTCGAAATTTTTGACAGTCAATAAATTAATTAAGGATAAATTTATCATATGTGTATAAATTTAGATTTTTCATGGCATTAATCCTTTTTTTTAATCTTTCCTTTCTTTTCTTTTGTCCTTTTTTGTCCTTTTTATCCACCTCCTCCTCCTCCTCCTCTTGCATTGGCCATTGTACTTATAGAAGTCCCCACCAGCCCATCACAACTTGGCTAACATCTTAAACCATCAAAGGCACATACCACCACCATTTCCTCCTCCTCCTCCTCCTTTTACGAAACTAATAGAAGGTAAATTTATTATAAATATATTGACTTGAGATTTTTAGCATTCATAAAATTAGTTAGAAGCAAATTTATTATATATGTACCAATTTGAAATTTTTCATGATATTAACTATTTTTTTATTGTCTTTTTCATTCTTTTCCTTTCTTCCCCTTTTTATCCTCCTCCTCCTCCTCCTCCTCCTCTTGAATCCACCTTAAAAGTCCCCACCAGCCCATCACAACTTGGCCAACGTCTTAAACCATCAAAGCAATTGAGTACTAACTTCAATTTGAGAGAATGTCCACTATTCGAGCCAATTATTGCAGCGGTGTCTTCTTCAGTGCCACAAGTCTTTACACACCACAATTAACTGTAGCCCATCCAATTGCTAATAACGGGTATTTTAAACATTATGCTCTTGATCGTAGGGTTAATGTCTAATCTCTTTGATCTGATGGTCCAAAATCTTGCGAGATCGCTTTTGTTGGGAAAAGTGGGCATGACATTATAGACGAGCTCGGAAATACACTCCAATTCATGGTCAAGTGAGATCGAATGTGTGCATTTACATCACTGGAGTTGAATTTAAGCTAGAGTCATGCAATCGGATAGGTTGTACTCGAAAATTGAACCGAACGCCCTAAAAACCAGTCCAATTTCATGATCTTGTTGGAACCAATCTGGTTCCAAGTTCCGAGTAAAGAACTACTCAGGAATTGAACCAAATTTGAAACTGGTTTTACAAAGTTTAAAACCTCCAATTTTTCTCTAGGCATATTTTTTTATGATCTCAAAACCCTAGTTTTTCTCCTGGCATATATTTTTTTAAGGTCTCTCCAACCTCAATTAGACATTTCTCGACTTTCTCTCTCTCTCTCTCTCTCTCTCTCTCTCTCCTCCTTGCTTGCTTGGGGCTCACCCTCGCTCGTTCGAGCCATGCAACCCTTGCTCGATCTTGACTCGACTTTGCTTGCTTGCCCTCGTTTGTCTTTTACTTTAAACCGTTTTATCACTTCTATTATTTCGCTGTAAAAAATGAACTAAAAAAATTGATAAAAGGATATACCCTCAAATCGGACCGAAAACTTAGGGTAGGTTCTAGGACAAATTAGATAAATTTTAGATTACAAAATTGAGAACTAGTTCTAAAAGGATAGATGCCAGATTTTAGATCTGGAATTTATCCATTACCCATTTTAAGACCGATCACTCTTATAATATAAGCCGCTTGGTGATTTCACCTTCAATTTTCCACTGCTTTATAAAGATCAGATTATTGAAATTAACGAGGACCACCTACGTCAAAAGTTCAAACGAATTATCCTGCGCCCCTCCCCCACCTTATTCCTGCGCACCCCCCGATTTTTTATTTTTATTTTGTCCTATTTTTGCTATGTTTGGCCCATTCTTTTTTTTTTCCTTCTTTTTGGGATTTGCCCATACTAGTGCAAAGGGAAAGGCGCGGGTCCCGCCCCCATTCAAGTGGGCCCCCCGCCGTTCCCGCCAATAATTGTGTGCGCGTGCTGGGGCACGTGCGGTGTTCCACGGCGGTCGGTGTCCCTGCGGTCAAAGCGACTGAGGTACATGCAGCCTACGCGCCCGATTGGTCCACGTCAGCGCACTCGGACACGAGCACGTGTTGATAGCAGCCCCCGTGTGGGCCGCGCCGCATCATCATCGTCGTCAATCTTCCTCTATATATCTCTCTAGTTTTTCTCAGTACAACTGTCGCAAATCTCCCAAATTCTCGTAACTAAACTTCTTTCGTTCTCACAGTGACATCAGCACTACGTTCATCGGGCAACCACGGGAAAACCTTGACATAATGCACGCGAAATGTTTGGTATAATTTATAACTATTCTCCAATCGATCGGTCGAGATGTTCATTGAAATATCCATTTAAAAAAAAGGCTAACTTGGAATTTCAATTTTCATACGATTGACTACACAACATTTCTAATGTACAGCTGCGTACCATATTTTTCTCCATTTCACACTTAATTATGACAACGCATTGTAGCATCATATCCATTTATTTCCGAATCGGCTTTTGCATACTATAATACTATTCAAAACCCATGGGAGGGACCAAAACCTGCTATGATTGCCTATGTCAATGTTTCACGTATATCTCGCCGTGTGACAAGAAAACTTTGCACTTCTCTTCCATTTGATTGCCATCTTTTTCAACCCATGTGTGAAATGGCCAAGAACGAAATTGAATGACTCTACCACCTCAAACATGTCATGCAATATCCACAACGGATCATCTTTGAGGACGGAGGATTCATATTGTCAATGGCAGACGCAGAAACTTAGGCCGGAGGCGTTTGACAATCAATCCAACAAGACCCCACCTTTTAGGAAAGGCAGAATCAGTAAAAACAGCTTATAGTAATTTTTGTGTACTATCACCAACGCGTAAGCGATGATAATAGACCTCATCGTCCCTGTCTAGGTCCGGCTCTTCACACACATAAGTACGTCCATAATGTTTTTCCGTTTGGAGATTACTCCGACTAAGAATCGAATTCAATGTGCTTGCGCTTGTCTATGTATATAAATATATGTATGGATTATTATTGAAGAGGACTTAGTCACTTCAACAACTAGGACAAAAAGCTCGATATGTCCCTGAGTGTCCATGTTTAACGTGCGCGTGGAGTTTTGCATTAAAATCACGCCACCATCCATATAAGTTTGCGGGTAATGTTGGTGGGAGAGAGAGGGCGAGAATGAAAAATAAATGAATATGTTCACTAGAAATTTTTTTTTAAAATTTAGAACATAATTAAGTCCTAAAACTTTCAAAAAGTGCAATCAAATTTTAAAACTTATCAAATTTGTTCAATCAAATCCTAAAGTTAGTACCCTCAATTTGTCTTGAAAAATGCTGACGTGGTATTTTTAAATGAGTTTCTCGCTCTTATGTGGTAATTTTTTTTATTTTATTATCCAATTCTGATTTAATTTATATTAAACAGCTAAAAAAATAAAAAATCAAAACAAAATTGGGAAAAAAAAGAAGAGAAGGAGCTTTGTCGGTGGGGCTTTGCTGCCCATCGCTAGAGGGGCTAGCAAAGGTTGTTGGCCCTCGTTGGCCCCTGCTGGCCCTGCCCAAGCGAGGGCCGGCGATCCTTGCTAGGGACCATCGCTTGCCTTGGGCGAGGCCTCGCTGGCCCTAGGTGAGGGCTGACGACCCTTGCTATGCCCGAGCGAGGGCCAACGTCGCCCAAATCTGGGTGCCATCGCTCAGGCCTAGCAAGGGTCTCCGGTCCTTGCCTAGGGCCTGCTGCAACTCCCACTTGTGAGCCCTATTTTTTTTAAGTGAATTTTTGATTTTGAATCTTGCATTTTCATGTTAGATTTTAAGATCTTGATGGCGGCTATCCCAACAAAATTTAAATGGAAGAGTTGACTAAAACAAAACTAACTAAACTGCCTCACTCCGCCTTACTCTGCCTCACTCTACCTCATTCTGCCTCGCCTTCACGCTCCCATGAAAATAACCCACTACACCTCCCATGAAAATAAGAAGCAGAGCACCCCTTCGAAGGTCTACTCTGTTTTTTCTTTCCCTTTCTTTATGTGTTTCTTTAAACCTAGTTTGATGAGTGGTGGGGTGCAGAAACAGGCTGAAGAAACACCGGAGGACTTCCTACTTGGACTCTCCCTCACTACACCTCCCATGAAAACAAGAAGCAGAGCACCCCTCCGAAGGTCTACTTTGTTTGACGGTGGTGGGGTGTAGAAACAGGGTGAAGAAATACCGGAGGACCTTCCTATTTGTACTCTCCCTTAAACCAAGCAAGATGGAGAAGCAGAGTACCCCTCCAAAGGTCTACTCTGTTTGTTCTTTCCATTTCTTTATATGTTTCTTTAAATCTTGTTTGACGATGGTGGGGTGCAGAAACAAGGTGAAGAAATAACGGAAGAGATTCGATGTGTCTCTGACAAAGAAGAGATAACAAGTCCAACATAGATACTGCAGGAGAAAGCTGTAGATGAAATGCCGGAGATAGTTGGAGAGACTCGAATGCCGGACACAGCGGGAGAAAAAATAATGCCGGACAAAGCGGAAGAGGAAACAACAATCCCAATTCCAGCCAGAGATAAAATGACAATCGAAGAAGATATAATGCTGACAGCTAGAGAAGAAATGCTGCCGATAGCTGAAGAAATAACACCAGAGACAACAATAGCAATTCTAACGTTGGATATTAGGCTGACAATCGGAGAAGAAATGCCGTCGACAGCCGTAACGTCGACAGCTAAAGAAATAACGCAGACCGGACAAGAAATGCCAACGACAGCCATAATGCTGATAGCTGAAGAAATAATGCCAACCGGTGAAGAAATGCCGCCGACAGCCATAACGTTGATAGATGAAAACATAATGCTAACAGGAGAAGAAATGCCGCCGACAATTGAAGAAATAACACTGACTGGAGAAGAAATGCTGCCAATAGCCGTAGCGCTGATAGCTGAAGCGCCGCAGAATCGAATAGAGACAACAATTCCAACGATAGCCAGAGAAAATATAAGGATTCGATCGTCGGAGATTGGAATGGAAATAATAATTCCAACGCAGATTCAAACGGAGACAACCAGAGACGGAACACTGTCCAGGACGAAACTAAACCACATAGTAGTGGACATTTCTCAGGTATAAAACAAGCCCCTTTGCCAATTCTCTATATCTGCTTTTACATATAGTAATATCAACACTTATCTTTTTGTTGCTTCAAGTTGAGACAGAAGCCACAGTCTCCAAGAAAAAGAAAATAGCACGTGAGGAGAAGGAGGTCTCAAGGTTTACACTGAATGCAACATTATTAGGGGCTGCTTCAACAACATTTTTTGGAGTTGATGCGCATAATTTTCTCAACTTCCTTGGTCTAGTATATTTGTTCTTCTTCAATTTAGCAGTAGTGCTACTCATGTTAGGTAAACTATACGGATCTAGAAAGTTGATGAGATGGGGAACTCATGCCACTCGGGCAGCCACTGTGCTGACGATAGTACTCATTAGGGTTGTAGTTGCATTTGCAAGGAAGTAATATTGGAACTGATATGTATTGCAACTACATTTTCGCAATGTATAGTTACTCTTGATGGTTCCAATTGTAACTTTATAGTTTCTCTAAGGTTTAAGGTTGACGGTTTTAGGGTTTAGGGTTGAGGGTTGAGTGTTAAGGGTAGAGGGTTTAGGGTTTAGGCTTTGAGGGTTTAGAGTTGAGGGTTTACGGTTTAGGGTTGAAGGTTGACGATTTTAGGGTATAGGGTTGAGGGTTTAGGATTGAGGGTCGAAGGTTCGAGGGTTGAGGGTTTAAGGTTGAGGGTTTAGCGTTTAGGGTTAAGGGTTGAGGGTTTGAGGGTTGTGGGTTTTAGGTTGAGGGTTTTAGGTTGAGGGTTGAAGGTTTAGGGTTGACGGTTAAAGGTTGAGTGGTTTGGGGTTCGAGGGTTAAGGGTTTAGGGTTGAGGGTTTAGCGTTTAGGGTTAAGGGTTGAGGGTTTGAGGGTTGTGGGTTTTAGGTTGAGGGTTGAGGGTTTAGGGCTGACGGTTGAAGGTTGAGTGGTTTAGGGTTTAGAGTTAAGAATTTAGGGTTGAGGGTTGAGAATTTAGGACTCAAGGTTTAGGGTTTAGGGCTCAGGGTTCAGGATTTAGGATTGAAGGTTTAGGGTTGACGATTGAGGGTTAAGTGGTTTAGGATTTAGAGTTAAGGATTTAGGATTGGGGGTTTAGGGTTGAGGATTTAGGACTCAGGGTTTAGGGTTTGAGGCTCAAGGTTCAGGGCTAAGGATTCAGGGTTTAGGATTGAGGGTTTAGAGTTGAGAGTTGAGGATTTAGGGTTGAGTGTTGAGAGTTTAGGGATGAGGATTGAGGGATGAAGGCTAAGGGTTGAGGGTTTAAGGTTGAGGGATGAGGGTTGAGGGTTGAGTGTTGAGGATTTAGGGTTGAGGTTTGAGGGTTTAGGATTTAGGGTTGAGGGTTTTAGGATTGAGGGTTTAGGGTTGAGGGTTTTTAGGGTTTTTATGGTCGTCAGCCTTTGCTTGGGGTCGGCTGCAACTCCCACTTGTGAGCCCTAGTTTTTTTTAAGTGAATTCTTGATCTTGAATCTCGTATTTTCATGTTAGGTTTTAAGATTTTGATGGCGGCTAGCCTAACAAAATCTAAACGGAAGAGTTGACTAAAACAAAACTAACTAAACTGCATCACTCTGCCTCACTCTGCCTCGTCTTCACGCTCCCGTGAAAAGAACCCACTACACCTCCCGTGAAAACAAGAAGCGGAGCACCTCTCTGAAGGTCTACTCTGTTTTTTCTTTCCCTTTCTTTATGTGTTTCTTTAAATCTAGTTTGACGAGTGGTGGGGTGTAGAAATAGGCTGAAGAAATACCGGAGGACTTCCTACTTGGACTCTCCCTCACTACACCTCCCATGAAAACAAGAAGCAGAGCACCCCTCCGAAGGTCTACTTTGTTTGACGGTGGTGGGGTGTGGAAACAGGGTGAAGAAATACCGGAGGACCTTCCTATTTGTACTCTCCCTTAAACCAAGCAAGATGGAGAAGCAGAGCACCCCTCCAAAGGTCTACTCTGTTTGTTCTTTCCATTTCTTTATGTGTTTCTTTAAATCTTGTTTGACGGTGGTGGGGTGCAGAAACATGGTGAAGAAATAACGGAAGAGATTCGATGTGTCTCTGACAAAGAAGAGGTAACAAGTCCAACATAGATATTGCAGGAGAAAGCTGTAGATGAAATGCCAGAGATAGTTGGAGAGACTCGAATACCGGACACAGCGGGAGAAAAAATAATGCCGGAGAAAGCAGAAAAGGAAACAACAATCCCAATGCCAGCCAGAGATAAAATGACAATCAAAGAAGATATAACGCTGACAGCTGGAGAAGAAATGCTACCGACAGCTGAAGAAATAACACTAGAGACAGCAATAGCAATTCCAACGTTGGATATTAGGCTGACAATCGGAGAAGAAATGCCGTCGACAGCCGTAACATTGACAGCTGAAGAAATAACACAAACCGGACAAGAAATGCCAACGACAGCCATAATGCTGATAGCTGAAGAAATAATGCCAATCGGTGAAGAAATGCCGCCGACAGCCGTAACGTTGATAGATGAAGAAATAATGCTGACGGGAGAAGAAATGCCGCCGACAACTGAAGAAATGACATTGACTAGAGAAGAAATTCTGCCAACAGCCGTAGCGCTGATAGCTGGAGCGCCGTAGAATCGAATAGAGACAACAATTCCAACGATAGCCAGAGAAAATATAAGGATTCGATTGTCGGAGATTGGAATGGAGACAATAATTCCAACGCAGATTCAAACGGAGACAACCAGAGACGGAACACTGCCCAGGGCGAAACTAAACCACATAGTAGTGGACATTTCTCAGGTATAAAGCAAGCCCATTTGCCAATTCTCCATATCTGCTTTTACATATAGTAATATCAACACTTATCTTTTTGTTGCGGCAAGTAGAGACAGAAGCCACAGCCCCCAAGAAAAAGAAAAGAGCACGTGAGGAGAAGGAGGTCTCAAGGTTTACATTGAATGCAACATTATTAGGGGCTGCTTCAACGGCATTTTTTGGAGTTGATGTGCATAATTGTCTCAACTTCCTTGGTCTAGTATATTTGTTCTTCTTCAATTTAGCAGTAGTGCTACTCATGTTAGGTAAAGTATACGGATCTAGGAAGCTGACAAATTGGGGAACTCACGCCACTCGGGCAACCACCGTGCTGACGATAGTACTCATTAGGGTTGTAGTTGCATTTGTAAGGAAGTAATATTGGAACTGATATGTGTTGCAACTATATTTTCACAATGTATAGTTACTCTTGATGGTTCCAATTGTAACTTTATAGTTTCTCTAAGGTTTAAGGTTGACGGTTTTAGGGTTTAGGGTTGAGGGTTGAGGATTTATGGTTGAGGGTTGAGTGTTAAGGGTAGAGGGTTTAGGGTTGAGGGTTTGAGGGTTTACGGTTTAGGATTGCATGTTGAGGATTTTAGGGTATAGTGTTGATTAGGATTGCGGGATGACGGTTTGAGGGTTGAGGGTTTAGCGTTTAGGGTTGAGGGTTTAGGGGTGAGGGTTTTAGGTTGAGGGTTGATGATTGAGGGTTGAGTGGTTTTGGGTTCAGAGTTAAGGATTTGGGGTTAAGGGTTTAGGGTTGAGGATTTAGGACTCATGATTTAGTGTTTAGGGTTTAGGGTTGATGGCTCAGGGTTCAGGGCTTAGGATTGAGGGTTTAGGTTTGAAGGTTGAGGGTTGAGGGTTTAGTATTGAGGGTTTAGGAATGAGGGTTGAGGGATGAAGGCAGAGGATCGAGGGTTTAGGGTTAAGGGATGAAGGCTGAGGGCTGAGGGTTGATGATTTAGGGTTAAGGGTTGAGGGTTTGGGGTTTAGGGTTTTAGGGTTGAGGGTTTAGGATTAAGGGTTTTTATGGTCGTCGGCCCTTGCTTAGGACCGGCTGCAACTCCAACTTGTGAGCCCCGGTTTTTTTAAAGTGAATTTTTGATTTTGAATTTTGCAATTTAATGTTAGGTTTTAATATTTTGATGGGGGCTATCCAAACAAAATCTAAAAGGAAGAGTTGACTAAAACAAAACTAACTAAACTGCCTCACTCCGCCTCACTCTGCCTCACTCTACCTCGCCTTCACGATCCCGTGAAAATAACCCATTACACCTCCCGTGAAAATAAGAAGTAGAGCACCCCTCCGATGGTCTACTCTATTTTTTCTTTCCCTTTCTTTATCTATCTCTTTAAATCTAGCTTGACGAGTGGTGAGGTGCAGAAACAGGTCGAAGAAATACCCGAGGACTTCATACTTGGACTCTCCATCACTATACCTCCCCTGAAAACAAGAAGCAGAGCACCCCTCCGAAGGTCTACTTTGCTTTTTCTTTCCTTTTCTTTATGTGTTTCTTTTAATCTTGTTTGACGGTGGAGGGGTGTAGAAACAGGGTGAAGAAATACTGGAGGACCTTCCTATTTGTACTCTCCCTTAAACCAAGCAAGTTGGAGAAGCAGAGCACCCTTCCAAAGGTCTACTCTATTTGTTCTTTCTATATTTTTAATGTGTTTCTTTAAAACTTGTTTGACGGTGGTGGGGTGCAGAAACAGGGTGAAGAAATAACGGAAGAGATTCGATGTGTCTCTGACAAAGAAGAGGTAACAAGTCCAACATAGATACTGCAGGAGAAAGCTGTAGATGAAATGCCGGAGATAGTTGGAGAGACTCGAATGCCGGACACAGCGGGAGAAAAAATAATGCCGGAGAAAGCAGACGAGGAAACAACAATCCCAATGCCAGCCAGAGATAAAATGACAATCGAAGAAGATATAATGCTGATAGCTGGAGAAGAAATGCTGCCGACAGCTGAAGAAAGGACACCGGAGACAGCAATAGCAATTCCAACGTTGGATATTAGGCTTACAATCGGAGAAGAAATGCCGTCGATAGCTGTAACGTCGACAGCTGAAGAAATAACACATATCGGACAAGAAATGCCACCGACAGCCATAATTCTGATAGCTGAAGAAATAATGCCAACCGGTGAAGAAATGCCGCCGACAGCCGTAACATTGACAGATGAAGAAATAATGCTGACGGGAGAAGAAATGCCGTCGACAGCTGAAGAAATAACACTGACTGGAGAAGAAATGCTGCCAACAGCCGTAGCGCTGATAGCTGGAGTGCCGCAGAATCGAATAGAGACAACGATTCCAACGATAGCCAGAGAAAATATAAGGATTCGATCGTCGAAGATTGGAATGGAGACAATAATTCCAACGCAGATTCAAACGGAGACAACTAGAGACGGAACACTGCCCAGGACAAAACTAGACCGCATAGAAGTGGACATTTCTCAGGTATAAAACAAGCTCCTTTGCCAATTCTCTATATCTGCTTTTACATATAGTAATATCAACACTTATCTTTTTTGTTGCAGCAAGTAGAGATAGAAGCCACAGCCCCCAAGAAAAAGAAAAGAGCACGTGAGGAGAAGGA
Organism: Syzygium syzygioides; assembly: GCA_031216285.1. NCBI lineage: Eukaryota > Viridiplantae > Streptophyta > Magnoliopsida > Myrtales > Myrtaceae > Syzygium > Syzygium syzygioides. Next base: position 25,927 of record JASUUD010000038.1, on the reverse strand, counting down.
GGTCTCAAGGTTTACACTGAATGCAACATTATTAGGGGCTGCTTCAACGGCATTTTTTGGAGTTGATGCGCATAATTTTCTCAACTTCCTTGGTCTAGTATATTTGTTCTTCTTCAATTTAGTAGTAGTACTACTCATGTTAGGTAAAGTATACGGATCTAGGAAGCTGACCAGATGGGGAACTCACGCCACTCGGGCAACCATCGTGCTGACGATAGTACTCATTAGGGTTGTAGTTGCATTTGCAAGGAAGTAATATTGGAACTGATATGTGTTGCAACTATATTTTGACAATGTATAGTTACTCTTGATGGTTCTAATTGTAACTTTATAGTTTCTCTAAGGTTTAATGTTCACGGTTTTAGCCTTTAGGGTTGAGGGTTGAGTGTTAAGGGTAGAGGGTTTATGATAGAGGGTTTAGGGTTGAGGGTTTGAGGGTTTAGGTGTCACATCCTCAATTTCAGTCCCTGGGAAATGTCTATGGTTTAAGCTTTATGGTTTTCCAATCGGAACAAAAATTTCTACTCTTGTTTTGTAAAACCGTATTTCGGATCGTTGGTACCCCTTCGTTTTGTTATTTTTGGGGAGACCTTTGTGATCCGAATTTCCAAATGCTTTCTTCTGGAAAGTTGTTCCAAATATATTGATGTTTTACATGATTTAATTTCAGAATTTTTGGAGTTGATATGAGTGGTACGATGGCCTGATTTTTGGACCGTGTGAAACTGCCCAGAATGGATATTTCGGTGATGTTCACACCGTATTTATTTTTTTTCAAGCTCTTCTGGGCCGATTTTGGAAAAGTTTCCTTCACAAAAGGTGTTGAGAACTTCCTTTTCTATAAAGTGTGTAAATTTGGGAATTTTATGAGATGATTTGGATACTGGACAGAGCTTATTTTGAGAAATAAAAATGATGTTCCAGTAAGCTGTTTTTATTCTGTCTTTGAGTGACTGAAAATGGTATTTATAGAGAGAATTATATTTTGTGTTCTTCACGAAAAATGTTTATTAAGGGCTTGTTTATGACATAGCCAAATTTGAGAATTTTTGGAGTCCATTTACTATATTTTCAAGTCCAATTTCTTAAACAGTGCAAAACTGTCCGGTTTTGGTCAGATTTCAAAGATTTAGCATTTTCTACATGAGAATGTGAGAATTTCGACTGGGTGTCTTCTGGTGACTTAAAGTACACGTTCCAAGCTTTCAAATGAGATATTTTATGCTTTGATTGGAGGTCATCTCAGGGAAAAATGAAATTAACCAAGTCAAGGGTTAAATCTTCTTGTGGAAGTCACATTTATTGATCCAAGCTTATCCCCTTCATCATGACTTTTGACTTATGTTATTAATGGCCTTGTGAGGTAAGCAATGACCTCATGCCCCATCATGACCTTAGACTTTGGAGGCCTCTTCATCATGACAAGCATTAATAGTCTTGAGTGTAATAGTCTTGAGTGAGGAGCAAGTTTGAGGTTTGTTAAATTCAAAGAGGCCATTTGGCCAAGAGAGAAAAGAGAGGGAGTAGCCGTGAGGGGGGAGAGAGAGAGAGAGAGAGAGAGAGAGAGAGAGAGAGAGAGAGAGGGCCAATGGGAAGAAGATAAGATTGGCCTCTTCATTATTATAGGCCATTAATGTCATTAATGAAGGCCATCATGAGTCTTGACTTTAGAGGCCCCTTCATTATTGCTTATTCTTGGGTTTTCTAAGCCCTCTTTAAATAGCAAGATACCCTCCTCTCTCTCTCACGCCATTCTCACGCCTCTCTCTCCATTCTCACACTCACCAACAACCTTCTCTCTTGCTTCTTTACTTCTTGTTCATGCCTAGAAAAAGAGAAAGAGCTGAAATAGAGAAAATCAAGAGAGAGAATATAGAGAGAGAAAGAGAAAAGAAAAAGCTTACTGGCGAGGCCGTCTCTCTTTTGTTGTTTGATCGAGTGAGGAAGCTACGTCCGAGGCCCGAATATTCGTGTTCAAGCCCAAAATCTCCCGAGCTCACCTGTCTCGACCCTCGTTCTCTAGTTTTGTTTGTCATTGTGCAAGTAAACTTTCTAATATCGGGAAAGGAAGTTGTGATACGTTGTGACACGGTTTGCTTGGACCGTTTCTCGGTCATTTGGTTGGTTGTGGTTGGTTCATTTCTCGATTTAATCATGTTTCGTGTTTGAAGTTTGTTTTGGCGGTAGAATCGAGACTTGAATGGCAAGGTGCACATGTTATAACCATGCTTGATGTTCTCTTGTATGAACTTTGCTATTGATCTACCATTGATGCGGGTGCGGTAAGGGCTGACTTGTGCTAACGGCGATCCCCTCGTCCTCGCTTGATATTAGTAGGTTTACTTGCTGAGTCTCCCCGACTCATCCCCCGTTTTTTTTCCACCCTCAGGTCCACAGGATGGTCGCACGGACGACAACGACAGGGGGAGCTTGAGCCATGTTGGAGTTCGGGGAAAAGCGAGGAGCCGTGAACCCGAAATAGTGGGCTTAGGACACCCAAGTCACATGTTTGTTGTGTGTAAATGGCTATGAAATTATGTATTATTTTCCATGGCCCGAAGGGCTTGTTAAAACATATTTGCAGGCACTGTAATCATAAGGCTTGCTCATGATGTTTGTCTTAATCTCGCTGTTTGTTTTTAAATGTGATTGTCCTGAGATATGGTTCCGCGTGTGTGTAAATAAAAAGAATAATGAACGGGACGTCACGTTAATGGCCCCGAGGTAGGGGGCGTCACATTAGGGTTGAGGGTTTACGATTTAGGATTGAAGGTTGAGGATTTTAGGGTATAGGGTTGAGGGTTTAGGATTGCGGGTCGAGGGTTTGAGGGTTGGGGGTTTAGAGTTGAGGGCTTAGCGATTATGGCTGAGGGTTTTAGGTTGAGGGTTGAGGGTTGAGCGTTTAGGGTTGAGGGTTTACGATTGACGATTGAGGGTTGAGTGGTTTAGGGTTCAGAGTTAAGGATTGAGGGTTGAGGGTTTAGGGTTCAGGATTTAGGACTCGGGGTTAGCGTTTAGGGTTCAGGGATCAGGATTTAGGATTGAGGGTTTAGGATTGAAGGTTGAGGATTTTAGGGTATAGGGTTGAGGGTTTAAGATTGCAAGTTGAGGGTTTGAGGGTTGGGGGTTTAGAGTTGAGGGCTTAGCGTTTATGGTTGAGGGTTTTAGGTTGAGGGTTGAGGGTTGAGCGTTTAGGGTTGAGGGTTTACGGTTGACGATTGAGGGTTGAGTGGTTTAGGGTTCAGAGTTAAGGATTGAGGGTTGAGGGTTTAGGGTTCAGGATTTAGGACTCAGGGTTAGCGTTTAGGATTGAGAGTTTAGGGATCAGGATTTAGGATTGAGGGTTTAGGATTGAAGGTTGAGGATTTTAGGGTATAGGGTTGAGGGTTTAGGATTGAGGGTTTAGGGTTGAGCGTTTGGGGTTGAGCGTTTACGGTTAAGGGTTTACCGTTGACGATTGAGGGTTGAGTGGTTTAGGGTTCAGAGTTAAGGATTTAGGGTTGAGGGTTTAGGGTTGAGGGTTTAGGGTTGAGGATTTAGGACTCAGGGTTAGCGTTTAGGGTTCAGGGTTCAAGGATTAAGATTTAGGATTGAGGGTTTAGGGTTGAAGGTCGAGCATTGATGGTTTAGGGTGGAGTGTTAAGGGTTTAGGGCTGAGGGTTGAGGGATGAAGGCTGAGGGTTGAGGGTTTAAGATTAAGGGATGAGGGCTGAGGGTTTAGGGCTAAGGGTTTAGGGCTTAGGGTCGAGGGTTTTAGGGTCGAGGATTCAGGGTTGAGGGTTTTTAGGGGTTTTATGGTCGTCGGCCCTTGCTTGGGGCCGGCTGCAACTCCCACTTGTGAGCCCCAGTTTTTTTTAAGTGAATTTTTGATTTTGAATCTTGCATTTTCATGTTAGGTTTTAAGATCTTGATGGCGGCTATCCCAACAAAATCTAAACAGAAGAGTTGACTAGAACAAAACTAACTAAACTGCCTCACTCTGCCTTACTATGCCTCACTCTGCCTCGCCTTCACGCTCCCATGAAAATAACCCACTACACCTCCCGTGAAAACAAGAAGTAGAGCACCCCTCCGATGGTCTACTCTGTTTTTTCTTTCCCTTTCTTTATGTGGCTCTTTAAATCTAGCATGACGAGTGGTGGGTTGCAGAAACAGGTCGAAGAAATACCCGAGGACTTCCTACTTGGACTCTTCCTCACTACACCTCCCGTGAAAACAAGAAGCAGAGCACCCATCCGAAGGTCTACTTTGCTTTTTCTTTCCTTTTCTGTATGTGCTTCTTTTAATCTTGTTTGACAGTGGTGGGGTGTAGAAACAGGGTGAAGAAATATCGAAGGACCTTCCTATTTGTACTCTCCTTTAAACCAAGCAAGCTGGAGAAGCAGAGCACCCTTCCAAAGGTCTACTCTATTTGTTCTTTCTATATTTTGTATGTGTTTCTTTAAATCTTGTTTGATGGTGGTGGGGTGCAGAAACAGGGTGAAGAAATAACGGAAGAGATTCGATGTGTCTCTGGCAAAGAAGAGGTAACAAGTCCAACATAGATACTGCAGGAGAAAGCTGTAGATGAAATGCCAGAGAGAGTTGGAGAGACTCGAATGCCGGACACAGCGGGAGAAAAAATAATGCCGGAGAAAGCGAAAGAGGAAACAACAATCCCAATGCCAGCCATAGATAAAATGACAATCGAAAAAGATATAATGCTGACAGCTGGAGAAGAAATGCTGCCGACAGCTGAAGAAAGAACACCGGAGATAGCAATAGCAATTCCAACGTTGGATATTAGGCTGACAATCGGAGAAGAAATGCCGTCGATAGCTGTAACGTCGACAGCTGAAGAAATACACATGTCAGACAAGAAATGCCGCCGACAGCCATAATGTTGATAGCTGAAGAAATAATGCCAACCGGTGAAGAAATGCCGCCGACAGCCATAATGTTGACAGATGAAGAAATAATGCTGATGGGAGAAGAAATGCCGCAGACAGCTGAAGAAATAACACTGACTGGACAAGAAATGCTGCCAACAGCCGTAGCGCTGATAGCTGGAGCGCCGCAGAATCGAATAGAGACAACGATTCCAACGATAGCCAGAGAAAATATAAGGATTCGATCGTCGGAGATTGGAATGGAGACAATAATTCCAACGCAGATTCAAACGGAGACAACGAGAGACGGAACACTGCCCAGGACGAAACTAGACCGCATAGTAGTGGACATTTCTCAAGTATAAAACAAGCCCCTTTGCCAATTCTCTATATCTGCTTTTACATATAGTAATATCAACACTTATCTTTTTGTTGCAGCAAGTAGAGACAGAAGCCACAGCCCCCAAGAAAAAGAAAAGAGCACGTGAGGAGAAGGAGGTCTCAAGGTTTACATTGAATGCAACATTATTAGCGGCTGCTTCAATGGCATTTTTTGGAGTTGATGCGCATTATTTTCTCAACTTCCTTGGTCTAGTATATTTGTTCTTCTTCACTTTAGCCGTAGTACTACTCATGTTAGGTAAAGTATACGGATCTAGGAAGCTGACGAGATGGGGAACTCACGCCATTCGGGTAACCACTGTGCTGACGATAGTACTCATTAGGGTTATAGTTGCATTTGCAAGGAAGTAATATTGGAACTGATATGTGTTGCAACTACATTTTGACAATGTATAGTTACTCTTGATGGTTCTAATTGTAACTTTATAGTTTCTCTAAGGTCTAATGTTGACGATTTTAGGATTTAGGGTTAAGGATTTATGGTTGAGGGTTGAGTGTTAAGGGTAGAGGGTTTATGATAGAGGCTTTAGGGTTGAGGCTTTGAGGGTTTAGGGTTGAGGGTTGAAGGTTGAGGATTTTAGGGTATAGGGTTGAGGGTTTAGGATTGCGAGTCGAGGGTTTGAGGGTTGGGGGTTTAGAGTTGAGGGCTTAGCGTTTATGGTTGAGGGTTTTAGGTTGAGGGTTGAGGGTTGAGCGTTTAGGGTTGAGGGTTTACAGTTGACGATTGAAGGTTGAGTGGTTTAGGGTTCAGAGTTAAGAATTTAGGGTTGAGGGTTTAGGGTTGAGAATTTAGGACTCAGGGTTAGCGATTAGGGTTCAGGGTTCAGGGATCAGGATTTAGAATTGAGGGTTTAGGGTTTAAGGTTGAGGATTTTAGGGTATAGGGTTGAGGGTTTAGGATTGCGGGCCAAGGGTTTGAGGGTTGGGGGTTTAGAGTTGAGGGCTTAGCGTTTATGGTTGAGGGTTTTAAGTTGAGGGTTGAGGTTTGAGGATTTAGGGTTGAGGGTTTACGGTTGATGATTGAGGGTTGAGTAGTTTAGGGTTTAGGGTTAGCGTTTAGGGTTCAAGGATCAGGATTTAGGATTGTGGGTTTAGGGTTGAAGGTTGAGGATTTTAGGGTATAGGGTTGAGGGTTTAGGATTGTGGGTCGAGGGTTTGAGGGTTGGGGGTTTAGAGTTGAGGGCTTAGCGTTTATGGTTGAGTGTTTTAGGTTGAGGGCGGAGGGTTGAGCGTTTAGGGTTGAGGGTTTACGGTTGACGATAAAGGGTTGAGTGGTTTAGGGTTTAGAGTTAAGGAATTAAGGTTGAGGGTTTAGGGTTGAGGATGTAGGACTCAGGGTTAGCGTTTAGGTTTCAGGGATCAGGATTTAGGATTGAGGGTTTAGGGTTGAAGGATGAGGATTTTAGGGTATAGGGTTGAGGGTTTAGGATTGCGGGTTGAGGGTTTGAGGGTTGGGGGTTTAGAGTTGAGGGCTTAGCGTTTATGGTTGAGGGTTTTAGGTTGAGGGTTGAGGGTTGAGCTTTTAGGGTTGGGGGTTTACGGTTGACGATTGAGGGTTGAGTGGTTTAGGGTTCAGAGTTAAGGATTGAGGGTTGAGGGTTTAGGGTTGAGGATTTAGGACTCAGGGTCAGCGTTTAGGGTTCAAGGTTCAAGGATCAAGATTTAGGATTGAGGGTTTAGGGTGGAGTGTTGAGGGTTTAAGGCTGAGGGTTGAGAGATGAAGGCTGAGGGTTGAGGGTTTAAGATTAAGGGATGAGGGCTAAGGGTTTAGGGCTGAGGGTCGAGGGTTTTAGGGTCGAGGATTTAGGGTTGAGGGTTTTTAGGGGTTTTATGGTCGTCGGCCCTTGCTTGGGGCCGGCTGCAACTCCCACTTGTGAGCCCCAGTTTTTTTTATGTGAATTCTTGATTTTGAATCGTGCATTTTCATGTTAGGTTTTAAGATGTTGATGGCGGCTATCCCAGCAAAATCTAAACGGAAGAGTTGATTAGAACAAAACTAACTAAACCACCTCTGCCTTACCCTGCCTCACTCTGCCTCGCCTTCACGCTCCCCTGAAAATAACCCACTACACCTCCCGTGAAAACAAGAAGTAGAGCACTCCTCCGATGGTCTACTCTGTTTTTTCTTTCCCTTTCTTTATGTGTCTCTTTAAATCTAGCATGACGAGTGGTGGGTTGCAGAAATAGGCCGAAGAAATACTCGAGGACTTCCTAACACATATCGGACAAGAAATGCCATCGACAGCCATAATACTGATAGCTGAAGAAATAATGCGAACCGGTGAAGAAATGCTGTCAACAGCCGTAACGTTGACAGATGAAGAAATAATGCGGACTGGAGAAGAAATGCCGCAGACAACTGAAGAAATAACATTGACTGGAGAAGAAATGCTGCCAACAGCTGTAGCGCTGATAGCTGGAGCGCCGCAGAATCGAATAGAGACAACGATTCCAACGATAGCCAGAGAAAATATAAGGATTCGATCGTCGAAGATGGGAATGGAGACAATAATTCCAACGCAGATTCAAACGGAGACAACCAGAGACGGAACACTGCCCAGGATGAAATTAGACCGCATAGTTGTGGACATTTCTTACGTATAAAACAAGCCCATTTACCAATTCTCTATATCTGCTTTTACATATAGTAATATTAACACTTATCTTTTTGTAGTAGCAAGTAGAGACAGAAGCCACAGCCCCCAAGAAAAAGAAAAGAGCACGTGAGGAGAAGGAGGTCTCGAGTTTTACATTGAATGCAACATTATTAGCGGCTGCTTCAACGGCATTTTTTTGGAGTTGATGCGCATAATTTTCTCAACTTCCTTGGTCTAGTATATTTGTTCTTCTTCACTTTAGCAGTAGTACTACTCATGTTAGGTAAAGTATACGGATCTAGGAAGATGATGAGATGGGGAACTCACGCCACTCGAGCAACTACCGTGCTGATGATAGTACTCATTAGGGTTGTAGTTGCATTTGCAAGGAAGTAATATTTGAATTGATATGTGTTGCAACAACATTTTGACAATGTATAGTTACTATTGATGGTTCTAATTGTAACTTTATAGTTTCTCTAAGGTCTAATGTTGACGGTTTTAGAATTTAGGGTGGAGGGTTGAGGATTTATGGTTGAGGATTGAGTGTTTAGGGTAGAGGGTTTATGATAGAGGCTTTAGGGTTGAGGATTTGAGGGTTTAGGGTTGAGGGTTTACGGTTTAGGGTTGAAGGTTGAGGATTTTAGGGTATAGGGTTGAGGGTTTAGGATTGCGGATCGAGGGTTTGCGGGTTAGGGGTTTAGAGTTAAGGGCTTAGCGTTTATGGTTGAGGGTTGAGGGTTGAGTGCTTAGGGTTGAGGGTTTACGGTTGATGATTGAGGGTTGAGTGGTTTAGGGTTTAGAGTTAAGGATTTAGGGTTGAGGGTTTAGGGTTGAGGATTTAGGACTCAGGGTTAGCGTTTAGGGTTCAGGGTTCAGGAATTAGGATTTAGGATTGAGGGTTTAGGGTTGAAGGTTGAGGATTTTAGGGTATAGGGTTAAGGGTTTAGGATTGCGGGTTGAGGGTTTGAGGGTTAGGGGTTTAGAGTTGAGGGCTTAGCGTTTATGGTTGAGGGTTTTATGTTGAAGGTTGAGGGTTGAGCGTTTAGGGTTGAGGGTTTACGGTTGACGATTGAGGGTTGAGTAGTTTAGGGTTTAGAGTTAAGGATTTAGGGTTGAGGGTTTATGGCTGAGGATTTAGGACTCAGGGTTAGCGTTGAGGGTTCAGGGTTCAGGGATCAGGATTTAGGATTGAGGGTTTGGGGTTGAAGGTTGAGGATTTCAGGGTATAGGGTTGAGGGTTTAGGATTGCGGGTTGAGGGTTTGAGGGTTGGGGGTTTAGAGTTGAGGGCTTAGCATTTATGGTTGAGGGTTTTAGGTTGAAGGTTGAGGGTTGAGGGTTGATCGTTTAGGGTTGATGGTTTACGGTTGACGATTGAGGATTGAGTTGTTTATGGTTCAGAGTTAGGGATTTAGGGTTGAGGGTTCAGGGCTGAGGATTTAGGACTCATGGTTAGCATTTAGGGTTCAGGGATCAGGATTTAGGATTGAGGGTTTAGGGTTGAAGGTCGAGGATTGAGGGTTTAGGGTTGAGTGTTGAGGGTTTAGGGCTGAGGGTTGAGGGATGAAGGTTGAGGGTTGAGGGTTTAATATTAAGGGACAAGGGCTAAGGGTTTAGGGCTGAGGGTTTAGGGTTTAGGGTCGAGGATTTAGGGTTGATGGTATTTAGGGGTTTTATGGTCGTCGGCCCTTGCTTAGGGCCTGCTTCATCTCCCACTTGTGAGCCCCAGTTTTTTTTAAGTGAATTCTTGATTTTGAATCTTGCATTTTCATGTTAGGTTTTAAGATCTTGATGGCGGCTATCCCAACAAAATCTAAACGGAAGAGTTGACTAGAACAAAACTAACTAAACTGCCTCACTCTGCTTTACTTTGCCTCACTCTGCCTCGCCTTCACGCTCCCATGAAAATAACCCACTACACCTCCCGTGAAAACAAGAAGTAGAGCACCCCTCCGATGGTCTACTCTGTTTTTTCTTTCCCTTTCTTTATGTGTCTCTTTAAATCTAGCATGACGAGTGGTGGGTTGCAGAAACAGGTCGAAGAAATACCCGAGGACTTCCTACTTGGACTCTTCCTCACTACACCTCCCGTGAAAACAAGAAGCAGAGCACCCCTCCGAAGGTCTACTTTGCTTTTTCTTTCCTTTTCTGTATGTGCTTCTTTTAATCTTGTTTGACAGTGGTGGGGTGTAGAAACAGGGTGAAGAAATATCGAAGGACCTTCCTATTTGTACTCTCCTTTAAACCAAGCAAGCTGGAGAAGCAGAGCACCCTTCCAAAGGTCTACTCTATTTGTTCTTTCTATATTTTGTATGTGTTTCTTTAAATCTTGTTTGATGGTGGTGGGGTGCAGAAACAGGGTGAAGAAATAACGGAAGAGATTCGATGTGTCTCTGGCAAAGAAGAGGTAACAAGTCCAACATAGATACTGCAGGAGAAAGCTGTAGATGAAATGCCGGAGATAGTTGGAGAGACTCGAATGCCGGACACAGCGGGAGAAAAAATAATGCTGGAGAAAGCGGAAGAGGAAACAACAATCCCAATGCTAGCCAGAGATAAAATGACAATCGAAGAAGGTATAATGCGGACAGCTGGAGAAGAAATGCTGCCAACAGCTGAAGAACGAACACCGGAGACAGCAATAGCAATTCCAACGTTGGATATTAGGCTGACAATTGGATAAGAAATGCCGTCGACAGCCGTAATGTCGACAGCTGAAGAAATAACACATATCGGACAAGAAATGCCACCGACAGCCATAATGCTGATAGCTGAAGAAATAATGCCAACTAGTGAAGAAATGCCGCCGACAGCCGTAACGTTGACAGATGAAGAAATAATGCTGACGGGAGAAGAAATGCCGCCCACAGCTGAAGAAATAACACTGACTAGGGAAGAAATGCTACCAACAGCCGTAGCGCTGATAACTGGAGCGCCGCAGAATCGAATAGAGACAACAATTCCAACGATAGCCAGAGAAAATATAAGGATTCGATCATCGAAGATTGGAATGAAGACAATAATTCCAACGTAGATTCAAAAGGAGACAACCAGAGACGGAACGCTGCCCAGGACGAAACTAGACCGCATAGTAGTGGACATTTCTCAGGTATAAAACAAGGCCCTTTGCCAATTCTCTATATCTGCTTTTACATATAGTAATATCAACACTTATCTTTTTGTTGCAGCAAGTAGAGACAGAAGCCACAGCGCCCAAAAAAAAAAAGCGCACGTGAGGAGAAGGAGGTCTCCAGGTTTACATTGAATGCAACATTATTAGCGGCTGCTTCAACGGCATTTTTTTGAGTTGATGCCCATAATTTTCTCAACTTCCTTGGTCTAGTATATTTGTTCTTCTTCACTTTAGCAGTAGTACTCTCATGTTAGGTAAACTATACGGATCTAGGAAGCTGATGAGATGGGGAGCTCACGCCACTCGAGCAACCACCGTGCTGATGATAGTACTCATTAGGGTTGTAGTTGCATTTGCAAGGAAGTAATATCTGAATTGATATGTGTTGCAACTACATTTTGACAATGTATAGTTACTCTTGATGGTTCTAATTGTAACTTTATAGTTTCTCTAAGGTCTAATGTTGACAGTTTTAGAATTTAGGGTAGAGGGTTGAGGATTTATGGTTGAGGATTGAGTGTTAAGGGTAGATGGTTTATGATAGAGGCTTTAGGGTTGAGGATTTGAGGGTTTAGGGTTTAGCGTTTATGGTTTAAGGTTGAAGGTTGAGGATTTTAGGGTATAGGGTTGAGGGTTTAGGATTGCGGATCAGGTTTGAGGGTTGGGGGTTTAGAGTTGAGGGCTTAGCGTTTATGGTTGAGGGTTTTAGGTTGAAGGTTGAAGGTTGAGTGTTTAGGGTTGAGGGTTTACGGTTGACGATTGATGATTGAGTGGCTTAGGGTTCAGAGTTAAGGATTTAGGGTTGAGGGTTTATGGTTGAGGATTTAGGACTCAGGGTTAGCGTTTAGGGTTTAGGGTTCAGAGATCAGGATTTGGGATTGAGGGTTTAGGGTTGAAGGTTGAGGATTTTAGGGTATAAGGTTGAGGGTTTAGGATTGCGGGTTGAGGGTTTGAAGGTTGGGGGGTTTAGAGTTGAGGGCTTAGCGTTTATGGTTGAGGGTTTTAGGTTGAGGGTTGAGCGTTTAGGGTTGAGGGTTTACGGTTGACGATTGAAGATTGAGTGGTTTAGGGTTCAGAGTTAAGGATTTAGGGTTGATGGTTTAGGGTTGAGGATTTAGGACTCAGGGTTAGCGTTTAGGGTTCAGGGTTCAGGGATCAGGATTTAGGATTGAGGGTTTAAGGTTGAAGGTTGAGGATTTTAAGTTATAGGGTTGAGGGTTTAGGATTGCGGGTTGAGGGTTGGGGGTTTAGAGTTGAGGGCTTAGCGTTTATGGTTGAGGGTTGAGGGTTGAACGTTTAGGTTTGAGGGTTTACGGTTGATGATTGAGGATTGAGTGGTTTAGGGTTCAGAGTTAAGGATTTAGAGTTGAGGGTTTAGGGTTGAGGATTTAGGACTCAGGGTTAGCGTTTAGGGTTTCGGGTTCAGGGATCAGGATTTAGGATTAAGGTTTTAGGGTTGAGGGTTGAGGATTTTAGGGTATAGGGTTGAGGGTTTAGGATTGCAGGTTGAGGGTTGGGGGTTTAGAGTTGAGGGCTTAGCGTTTATGGTTGAGGGTTGAGGGTTGAGCGTTTAGGGTTGAGGGTTTACGGTTGGCGATTGAGGATTGAGTGGCTTAGGGTTTAGAGTTAAGGATTTAGGGTTGAGGGTTTAGGGCTGAGGATTTAGTACTCAGGGTTAGCGTTTAGAGTTTAGGGTTCAGGGATCAGGATTTAGAATTGAGGGTTTAGGGTTGAAGGTTGAGGATTTTAGGGTATAAGGTTGAGGGTTTAGGATTGCGGGTTGAGGGTTGGGGATTTAGAGTTGAGGGCTTAGCGTTTATGGTGGAGGGTTGAGGGTTGAGCGTTTAGGGTTGAGGGTTTACGGTTGACGATTGAGGATTGAGTGGCTTAGGGTTTTAGAGTTAAGGATTTAGGGTTGAGGGTTTAGGGTTGAGGATTTAGGACTCAGGGTTAGCATTTAGAGTTTAGGGTTCAGGGATCAGGATTTAGGATTGAGGGTTTAGGGTTGAAGGTTGAGGATTTTAGGGTATAAGATTGAGGGTTTAGGATTGCGGGTTGAGGGTTTGAGGGTTGGGGGGTTTAGAGTTGAGGGCTTAGCATTTATGGTTAGGGTTTGGGGTTGAGGGTTTATGGTTTAAGGTTTAAGGTTGATGATTTTAGGGTATAGGGTTGATGGTTTAGGATCGCGGATCAGGTTTGAGGATTGGGGGTTTAGAGTTGAGGGCTTAGCGTTTATGGTTGAGGGTTTTAGGTTGAGGGTTGAGGGTTGAGTGTTGACGATTGAGGATTGAGTGGCTTAGGGTTCAGAATTAAGGATTTAGGGTTTAGGGTTTATGGCTGAGGATTTAGGACTCAGGGTTAGCGTTTAGGGTTTAGGGTTCAGGGATCAGGATTTAGGATTGAGGGTTTAGGGTTGAAGGTTGAGGATTTTAGGGTATAAGGTTGAGGGTTTAGGATTGCGGGTTGAGGGTTTGAGGGTTGGGGGGTTTAGAGTTGAGGGCTTAGCGTTTATGGTTGAGGGTTTTAGGTTGAGGGTTGAGGTTTGAGCGTTTAGGGCTGAGGGTTTACGGTTGACGATTGAGGATTGAGTGGTTGAGGGTTCAGAGTTAAGGATTTAGGGTTGATGGTTTAGGTTTGAGGATTTAGGACTCAGGGTTAGCGTTTAGGGTTCATGGTTCAGGGATCAGGATTTAGGATTGAGGGTTTAAGGTTGAAGGTTGAGGATTTTAAGGTATAGGGTTGAGGATTTAGGATTGCGGGTTGAGGGTTGGGGGTTTAGAGTTGAGGGCTCAGCGTTTATGGTTGAGGGTTGAGGGTTGAGCGTTTAGGGTTGAGGGTTTACGGTTGACGATTGAGGATTGAGTGGTTTAGGGTTCAGAGTTAAGGATTTAGGGTTGATGGTTTAGGTTTGAGGATTTAGGACTCAGGGTTAGCGTTTAGGGTTCAGGGTTCAGGGATCAGGATTTAGGATTGAGGGTTTAAGGTTGAAGGTTGAGGGTTTGGGTTTGCGGGATGAGGGTTGGGGGTTTAGAGTTGAGGGCTTAGCGTTTATGCTTGAGGGTTGAGGGTTGAGCGTTTAGGGTTGAGGGTTTACGGTTGACGATTGAGGATTGAGTGGTTTAGGGTTCAGAGTTAAGGATTTAGGGCTGAGGATTTAGGACTCAGGGTTAGCGTTTAGGGTTTTGGGTTCAGGGATCAGGATTTAGGATTGAGGGTTTAGGGTTGAGGGTTGAGGATTTTAGGGTATAGGGTTGAGGGTTTAGGATTGCGGGTTGAGGGATTGAGGGTTGGGGGTTTAGAGTTGAGGGCTTAGCGTTTATGGTTGAGGGTTTTAGGTTGAGGGTTGAGGGTTGAGCGTTTAGGGTTGAGGGTTTATGGTTGACGATTGACGATTGAGTGGCTTAGGGTTTAGAGTTAAGGATTTAGGGGTGATGGTTCAGGGCTGAGGATTTAGGACTCAGGGTTAGCGTTTAAAGTTTAGGGTTCAGGGATCAGGATTTAGAATTGAGGGTTTGGGGTTGAAGGTTGAGGATTTTAGGGTATAAGGTTGAGGGTTTAGGATTGCGGGTTGAGGGTTGGGGGTTTAGAGTTGAGGGCTTAGCGTTTATGGTTGAGGGTTGAGGGTTGAGCGTTTAGGGTTGAGGGTTGAGGGTTGAGCGTTTAGGGTTGAGGGTTTACGGTTGACGATTGAGGATTGAGTGGCTTAGGGTTTAGAGTTAAGGATTTATGGTTGAGGGTTTAGGGCTGAGGATTTAGGACTCAGGGTTAGCGTTTAGAGTTTAGGGTTCAGGGATCAGGATTTAGGATTGAGGGTTTAGGGTTGAAGGTTGAGGATGTTAGGGTATAAGGTTGAGGGTTTAGGATTGCGGGTTGAGGGTTTGAGGGTTGGGGGGTTTAGAGTTGAGGGCTTAGCGTCTATGGTTGACGGTTTTAGGTTGAGGGTTAAGGGTTGAGCGTTCAGGGTTTACGGTTGACGATTGAGGATTGAGTGGTTTAGGGTTCAAAGTTAAGGATTTAGGGTTGAGGGTTTAGGGCTGAGGATTTGGGACTCAGGGTTAGCGTTTAGGGTTTAGGGTTCAGGGATCAGAATTTAGGATTGAGGGTTTAGGGTTGAAGGTTGAGGATTTTAGGGTATAAGGTTGAGGGTTTAGGATTGCGGGTTGAGGGTTGGGGGGTTTAGAGTTGAGGGCTTAGCATTTATGGTTGAGGGTTTGGGGTTGAGGGTTTATGGTGTAAGGTTGAAGGTGATGATTTTAGGGTATAGGGTTGAGGGTTTAGGATCGCGGATCAGGTTTGAGGATTGGGGGTTTAGAGTTGAGGGCTTAGCGTTTATGGTTGAGGGTTCTAGGTTGAGGGTTGAGGGTTGAGGGTTTAGGGTTGAGGGTTTACTGTTGACGATTGAGGATTGATTGGCTTAGGGTTCAGAGTTAAGGATTTAGGGTTGAGGGTTTCTGGCTGAGGATTTAGGACTCAGGGTTAGCGTTTAGGGTTTAGGGTTCAGGGATCAGGATTTAGGATTGAGGGTTTAGGGTTGAAGGTTGAGGATTTTAGGGTATAAGGTTGAGGGTTTAGGATTGCGGGTTGAGGGTTTGAGGGTTGGGGGGTTTAGAGTTGAGGGCTTAGCGTTTATGGTTGAGGGTTTTAGGTTGAGGGTTGAGGGTTGAGCGTTTAGGGTTGAGGGTTTACGGTTGACGATTGAGGATTAAGTGGTTTAGGGTTCAGAGTTAAGGATTTAGGGTTGATGGTTTAGGTTTGAGGATTTAGGACTCAGGGTTAGCGTTTAGGGTTCAGGGTTGAGGGATCAGGATTTAGGATTGAGGGTTTAAGGTTGAAGGTTGAGGATTTTAAGGTATAGGGTTGAGGGTTTAGGATTGCGGGTTGAGGGTTGGGGGTTTAGAGTTGAGGGCTCAGCGTTTATGGTTGAGGGTTGAGGGTTGAGCGTTTAGGGTTGAGGGTTTACGGTTGACGATTGAGGATTGAGTGGTTTAGGGTTCAGAGCTAAGGATTTAGGGCTGAGGATTTAGGACTCAGGGTTAGCGTTTAGGGTTTCGGGTTCAGGGATCAGGATTTAGGATTGAGGGTTTAGGGTTGAAGGTTGAGGATTTTAGGGTATAAGGTTGAGGGTTTAGGATTGCGGGTTGAGGGTTTGAGGGTTGGGGGGTTTAGAGTTGAGGGCTTAGCGTTTATGGTTGAGGGTTTTAGGTTGAGGGTTGAGGGTTGAGCGTTTAGGGTTGAGGGTTTACGGTTGACGATTGAGGATTAAGTGGTTTAGGGTTCAGAGTTAAGGATTTAGGGTTGATGGTTTAGGTTTGAGGATTTAGGACTCAGGGTTAGCGTTTAGGGTTCAGGGTTCAGGGATCAGGATTTAGGATTGAGGGTTTAAGGTTGAAGGTTGAGGATTTTAAGGTATAGGGTTGAGGGTTTAGGATTGCGTGTTGAGGGTTGGGGGTTTAGAGTTGAGGGCTTAGCGTTTATGGTTGAGGGTTGAGGGTTGAGGGTTGAGCGTTTAGGGTTGAGGGTTTATGGTTGACGATTGAGGATTGAGTGGTTTAGGGTTCAGAGTTAAGGATTTAGGGCTGAGGATTTAGGACTCAGGGTTAGCGTTTAGAGTTTAGGGTTCGGGGATCAGGATTTAGGATTGAGGGTTTAGGGTTGAAGGTTGAGCATTTTAGGGTATAAGGTTGATGGTTTAGGATTGTGGGTTGAGGGTTTGAGGGTTGGGAGGTTTAGAGTTGAGGGCTTAGCGTTTATGGTTGAGGGTTTTAGGTTGAGGGTTGAGGGTTGAGCGTTTAGGGTTGAGGGTTTACGGTTGACGATTGAGGATTGAGTGGTTTAGGGTTCAGAGTTAAGGATTTAGGGTTGATGGTTTAGGTTTGAGGATTTAGGACTCAGGGTTAGCGTTTAGAGTTCAGGGTTCAGGGATCAGGATTTAGGATTGAGGGTTTAAGGTTGAAGGTTGAGGATTTTAAGGTATAGGTTGAGGGTTTAGGATTGCGGGTTGAGGGTTGGGGGTTTAGAGTTGAGGGCTTAGCGTTTATGCTTGAGGGTTGAGGGTTGAGCGTTTAGGGTTGAGGGTTTACAGTTGACGATTGAGGATTGAGTGGTTTAGGGTTCAGAGTTAAGGATTTAGGGCTGAGGATTTAGGACTCAGGGTTAGCGTTTAGGGTTTCGGGTTCAGGGATCAGGATTTAGGATTGAGGGTTGAGGGTTGAGGGTTGAGGATTTTAGGGTTTAGGGTTTAGGGTTTAGGGTTTAGGGTTTAGGGTTTAGGGTTTAGGGTTTAGGGTTTAGGGTTTAGGGTTTAGGGTTTAGGGTTTAGGGTTTAGGGTTTAGGGTTTAGGGTTTAGGGTTTAGGGTTTAGGGTTTAGGGTTTAGGGTTTAGGGTTTAGGGTTTAGGGTTTAGGGTTTAGGGTTTAGGGTTTAGGGTTTAGGGTTTAGGGTTTAGGGTTTAGGGTTTAGGGTTTAGGGTTTAGGGTTTAGGGTTTAGGGTTTAGGGTTTAGGGTTTAGGGTTTAGGGTTTAGGGTTTAGGGTTTAGGGTTTAGGGTTTAGGGTTTAGGGTTTAGGGTTTAGGGTTTAGGGTTTAGGGTTTAGGGTTTAGGGTTTAGGGTTTAGGGTTTAGGGTTTAGGGTTTAGGGTTTAGGGTTTAGGGTTTAGGGTTTAGGGTTTAGGGTTTAGGGTTTAGGGTTTAGGGTTTAGGGTTTAGGGTTTAGGGTTTAGGGTTTAGGGTTTAGGGTTTAGGGTTTAGGGTTTAGGGTTTAGGGTTTAGGGTTTAGGGTTTAGGGTTTAGGGTTTAGGGTTTAGGGTTTAGGGTTTAGGGTTTAGGGTTTAGGGTTTAGGGTTTAGGGTTTAGGGTTTAGGGTTTAGGGTTTAGGGTTTAGGGTTTAGGGTTTAGGGTTTAGGGTTTAGGGTTTAGGGTTTAGGGTTTAGGGTTTAGGGTTTAGGGTTTAGGGTTTAGGGTTTAGGGTTTAGGGTTTAGGGTTTAGGGTTTAGGGTTTAGGGTTTAGGGTTTAGGGTTTAGGGTTTAGGGTTTAGGGTTTAGGGTTTAGGGTTTAGGGTTTAGGGTTTAGGGTTTAGGGTTTAGGGTTTAGGGTTTAGGGTTTAGGGTTTAGGGTTTAGGGTTTAGGGTTTAGGGTTTAGGGTTTAGGGTTTAGGGTTTTAGGGTTTAGGGTTTAGGGTTTAGGGTTTAGGGTTTAGGGTTTAGGGTTTAGGGTTTAGGGTTTAGGGTTTAGGGTTTAGGGTTTAGGGTTTAGGGTTTAGGGTTTAGGGTTTAGGGTTTAGGGTTTAGGGTTTAGGGTTTAGGGTTTAGGGTTTAGGGTTTAGGGTTTAGGGTTTAGGGTTTAGGGTTTAGGGTTTAGGGTTTAGGGTTTAGGGTTTAGGGTTTAGGGTTTAGGGTTTAGGGTTTAGGGTTTAGGGTTTAGGGTTTAGGGTTTAGGGTTTAGGGTTTAGGGTTTAGGGTTTAGGGTTTAGGGTTTAGGGTTTAGGGTTTAGGGTTTAGGGTTTAGGGTTTAGGGTTTAGGGTTTAGGGTTTAGGGTTTAGGGTTTAGGGTTTAGGGTTTAGGGTTTAGGGTTTAGGGTTTAGGGTTTAGGGTTTAGGGTTTAGGGTTTAGGGTTTAGGGTTTAGGGTTTAGGGTTTAGGGTTTAGGGTTTAGGGTTTAGGGTTTAGGGTTTAGGGTTTAGGGTTTAGGGTTTAGGGTTTAGGGTTTAGGGTTTAGGGTTTAGGGTTTAGGGTTTAGGGTTTAGGGTTTAGGGTTTAGGGTTTAGGGTTTAGGGGTTTAGGGTTTAGGGTTTAGGGTTTAGGGTTTAGGGTTTAGGGTTTAGGGTTTAGGGTTTAGGGTTTAGGGTTTAGGGTTTAGGGTTTAGGGTTTAGGGTTTAGGGTTTAGGGTTTAGGGTTTAGGGTTTAGGGTTTAGGGTTTAGGGTTTAGGGTTTAGGGTTTAGGGTTTAGGGTTTAGGGTTTAGGGTTTAGGGTTTAGGGTTTAGGGTTTAGGGTTTAGGGTTTAGGGTTTAGGGTTTAGGGTTTAGGGTTTAGGGTTTAGGGTTTAGGGTTTAGGGTTTAGGGTTTAGGGTTTAGGGTTTAGGGTTTAGGGTTTAGGGTTTAGGGTTTAGGGTTTAGGGTTTAGGGTTTAGGGTTTAGGGTTTAGGGTTTAGGGTTTAGGGTTTAGGGTTTAGGGTTTAGGGTTTAGGGTTTAGGGTTTAGGGTTTAGGGTTTTAGGGTTTAGGGTTTAGGGTTTAGGGTTTAGGGTTTAGGGTTTAGGGTTTAGGGTTTAGGGTTTAGGGTTTAGGGTTTAGGGTTTAGGGTTTAGGGTTTAGGGTTTAGGGTTTAGGGTTTAGGGTTTAGGGTTTAGGGTTTAGGGTTTAGGGTTTAGGGTTTAGGGTTTAGGGTTTAGGGTTTAGGGTTTAGGGTTTAGGGTTTAGGGTTTAGGGTTTAGGGTTTAGGGTTTAGGGTTTAGGGTTTAGGGTTTAGGGTTTAGGGTTTAGGGTTTAGGGTTTAGGGTTTAGGGTTTAGGGTTTAGGGTTTAGGGTTTAGGGTTTAGGGTTTAGGGTTTAGGGTTTAGGGTTTAGGGTTTAGGGTTTAGGGTTTAGGGTTTAGGGTTTAGGGTTTAGGGTTTAGGGTTTAGGGTTTAGGGTTTAGGGTTTAGGGTTTAGGGTTTAGGGTTTAGGGTTTAGGGTTTAGGGTTTAGGGTTTAGGGTTTAGGGTTTAGGGTTTAGGGTTTAGGGTTTAGGGTTTAGGGTTTAGGGTTTAGGGTTTAGGGTTTAGGGTTTAGGGTTTAGGGTTTAGGGTTTAGGGTTTAGGGTTTAGGGTTTAGGGTTTAGGGTTTAGGGTTTAGGGTTTAGGGTTTAGGGTTTAGGGTTTAGGGTTTAGGGTTTAGGGTTTAGGGTTTAGGGTTTAGGGTTTAGGGTTTAGGGTTTAGGGTTTAGGGTTTAGGGTTTAGGGTTTAGGGTTTAGGGTTTAGGGTTTAGGGTTTAGGGTTTAGGGTTTAGGGTTTAGGGTTTAGGGTTTAGGGTTTAGGGTTTAGGGTTTAGGGTTTAGGGTTTAGGGTTTAGGGTTTAGGGTTTAGGGTTTAGGGTTTAGGGTTTAGGGTTTAGGGTTTAGGGTTTAGGGTTTAGGGTTTAGGGTTTAGGGTTTAGGGTTTAGGGTTTAGGGTTTAGGGTTTAGGGTTTAGGGTTTAGGGTTTAGGGTTTAGGGTTTAGGGTTTAGGGTTTAGGGTTTAGGGTTTAGGGTTTAGGGTTTAGGGTTTAGGGTTTAGGGTTTAGGGTTTAGGGTTTAGGGTTTAGGGTTTAGGGTTTAGGGTTTAGGGTTTAGGGTTTAGGGTTTAGGGTTTAGGGTTTAGGGTTTAGGGTTTAGGGTTTAGGGTTTAGGGTTTAGGGTTTAGGGTTTAGGGTTTAGGGTTTAGGGTTTAGGGTTTAGGGTTTAGGGTTTAGGGTTTAGGGTTTAGGGTTTAGGGTTTAGGGTTTAGGGTTTAGGGTTTAGGGTTTAGGGTTTAGGGTTTAGGGTTTAGGGTTTAGGGTTTAGGGTTTAGGGTTTAGGGTTTAGGGTTTAGGGTTTAGGGTTTAGGGTTTAGGGTTTAGGGTTTAGGGTTTAGGGTTTAGGGTTTAGGGTTTAGGGTTTAGGGTTTAGGGTTTAGGGTTTAGGGTTTAGGGTTTAGGGTTTAGGGTTTAGGGTTTAGGGTTTAGGGTTTAGGGTTTAGGGTTTAGGGTTTAGGGTTTAGGGTTTAGGGTTTAGGGTTTAGGGTTTAGGGTTTAGGGTTTAGGGTTTAGGGTTTAGGGTTTAGGGTTTAGGGTTTAGGGTTTAGGGTTTAGGGTTTAGGGTTTAGGGTTTAGGGTTTAGGGTTTAGGGTTTAGGGTTTAGGGTTTAGGGTTTAGGGTTTAGGGTTTAGGGTTTAGGGTTTAGGGTTTAGGGTTTAGGGTTTAGGGTTTAGGGTTTAGGGTTTAGGGTTTAGGGTTTAGGGTTTAGGGTTTAGGGTTTAGGGTTTAGGGTTTAGGGTTTAGGGTTTAGGGTTTAGGGTTTAGGGTTTAGGGTTTAGGGTTTAGGGTTTAGGGTTTAGGGTTTAGGGTTTAGGGTTTAGGGTTTAGGGTTTAGGGTTTAGGGTTTAGGGTTTAGGGTTTTAGGGTTTAGGGTTTAGGGTTTAGGGTTTAGGGTTTAGGGTTTAGGGTTTAGGGTTTAGGGTTTAGGGTTTAGGGTTTAGGGTTTAGGGTTTAGGGTTTAGGGTTTAGGGTTTAGGGTTTAGGGTTTAGGGTTTAGGGTTTAGGGTTTAGGGTTTAGGGTTTAGGGTTTAGGGTTTAGGGTTTAGGGTTTAGGGTTTAGGGTTTAGGGTTTAGGGTTTAGGGTTTAGGGTTTAGGGTTTAGGGTTTAGGGTTTAGGGTTTAGGGTTTAGGGTTTAGGGTTTAGGGTTTAGGGTTAGGGTTTAGGGTTTAGGGTTTAGGGTTTAGGGTTTAGGGTTTAGGGTTTAGGGTTTAGGGTTTAGGGTTTAGGGTTTAGGGTTTAGGGTTTAGGGTTTAGGGTTTAGGGTTTAGGGTTTAGGGTTTAGGGTTTAGGGTTTAGGGTTTAGGGTTTAGGGTTTAGGGTTTAGGGTTTAGGGTTTAGGGTTTAGGGTTTAGGGTTTAGGGTTTAGGGTTTAGGGTTTAGGGTTTAGGGTTTAGGGTTTAGGGTTTAGGGTTTAGGGTTTAGGGTTTAGGGTTTAGGGTTTAGGGTTTAGGGTTTAGGGTTTAGGGTTTAGGGTTTAGGGTTTAGGGTTTAGGGTTTAGGGTTTAGGGTTTAGGGTTTAGGGTTTAGGGTTTAGGGTTTAGGGTTTAGGGTTTAGGGTTTAGGGTTTAGGGTTTAGGGTTTAGGGTTTAGGGTTTAGGGTTTAGGGTTTAGGGTTTAGGGTTTAGGGTTTAGGGTTTAGGGTTTAGGGTTTAGGGTTTAGGGTTTAGGGTTTAGGGTTTAGGGTTTAGGGTTTAGGGTTTAGGGTTTAGGGTTTAGGGTTTAGGGTTTAGGGTTTAGGGTTTAGGGTTTAGGGTTTAGGGTTTAGGGTTTAGGGTTTAGGGTTTAGGGTTTAGGGTTTAGGGTTTAGGGTTTAGGGTTTAGGGTTTAGGGTTTAGGGTTTAGGGTTTAGGGTTTAGGGTTTAGGGTTTAGGGTTTAGGGTTTAGGGTTTAGGGTTTAGGGTTTAGGGTTTAGGGTTTAGGGTTTAGGGTTTAGGGTTTAGGGTTTAGGGTTTAGGGTTTAGGGTTTAGGGTTTAGGGTTTAGGGTTTAGGGTTTAGGGTTTAGGGTTTAGGGTTTAGGGTTTAGGGTTTAGGGTTTAGGGTTTAGGGTTTAGGGTTTAGGGTTTAGGGTTTAGGGTTTAGGGTTTAGGGTTTAGGGTTTAGGGTTTAGGGTTTAGGGTTTAGGGTTTAGGGTTTAGGGTTTAGGGTTTAGGGTTTAGGGTTTAGGGTTTAGGGTTTAGGGTTTAGGGTTTAGGGTTTAGGGTTTAGGGTTTAGGGTTTAGGGTTTAGGGTTTAGGGTTTAGGGTTTAGGGTTTAGGGTTTAGGGTTTAGGGTTTAGGGTTTAGGGTTTAGGGTTTAGGGTTTAGGGTTTAGGGTTTAGGGTTTAGGGTTTAGGGTTTAGGGTTTAGGGTTTAGGGTTTAGGGTTTAGGGTTTAGGGTTTAGGGTTTAGGGTTTAGGGTTTAGGGTTTAGGGTTTAGGGTTTAGGGTTTAGGGTTTAGGGTTTAGGGTTTAGGGTTTAGGGTTTAGGGTTTAGGGTTTAGGGTTTAGGGTTTAGGGTTTAGGGTTTAGGGTTTAGGGTTTAGGGTTTAGGGTTTAGGGTTTAGGGTTTAGGGTTTAGGGTTTAGGGTTTAGGGTTTAGGGTTTAGGGTTTAGGGTTTAGGGTTTAGGGTTTAGGGTTTAGGGTTTAGGGTTTAGGGTTTAGGGTTTAGGGTTTAGGGTTTAGGGTTTAGGGTTTAGGGTTTAGGGTTTAGGGTTTAGGGTTTAGGGTTTAGGGTTTAGGGTTTAGGGTTTAGGGTTTAGGGTTTAGGGTTTAGGGTTTAGGGTTTAGGGTTTAGGGTTTAGGGTTTAGGGTTTAGGGTTTAGGGTTTAGGGTTTAGGGTTTAGGGTTTAGGGTTTAGGGTTTAGGGTTTAGGGTTTAGGGTTTAGGGTTTAGGGTTTAGGGTTTAGGGTTTAGGGTTTAGGGTTTAGGGTTTAGGGTTTAGGGTTTAGGGTTTAGGGTTTAGGGTTTAGGGTTTAGGGTTTAGGGTTTAGGGTTTAGGGTTTAGGGTTTAGGGTTTAGGGTTTAGGGTTTAGGGTTTAGGGTTTAGGGTTTAGGGTTTAGGGTTTAGGGTTTAGGGTTTAGGGTTTAGGGTTTAGGGTTTAGGGTTTAGGGTTTAGGGTTTAGGGTTTAGGGTTTAGGGTTTAGGGTTTAGGGTTTAGGGTTTAGGGTTTAGGGTTTAGGGTTTAGGGTTTAGGGTTTAGGGTTTAGGGTTTAGGGTTTAGGGTTTAGGGTTTAGGGTTTAGGGTTTAGGGTTTAGGGTTTAGGGTTTAGGGTTTAGGGTTTAGGGTTTAGGGTTTAGGGTTTAGGGTTTAGGGTTTAGGGTTTAGGGTTTAGGGTTTAGGGTTTAGGGTTTAGGGTTTAGGGTTTAGGGTTTAGGGTTTAGGGTTTAGGGTTTAGGGTTTAGGGTTTAGGGTTTAGGGTTTAGGGTTTAGGGTTTAGGGTTTAGGGTTTAGGGTTTAGGGTTTAGGGTTTAGGGTTTAGGGTTTAGGGTTTAGGGTTTAGGGTTTAGGGTTTAGGGTTTAGGGTTTAGGGTTTAGGGTTTAGGGTTTAGGGTTTAGGGTTTAGGGTTTAGGGTTTAGGGTTTAGGGTTTAGGGTTTAGGGTTTAGGGTTTAGGGTTTAGGGTTTAGGGTTTAGGGTTTAGGGTTTAGGGTTTAGGGTTTAGGGTTTAGGGTTTAGGGTTTAGGGTTTAGGGTTTAGGGTTTAGGGTTTAGGGTTTAGGGTTTAGGGTTTAGGGTTTAGGGTTTAGGGTTTAGGGTTTAGGGTTTAGGGTTTAGGGTTTAGGGTTTAGGGTTTAGGGTTTAGGGTTTAGGGTTTAGGGTTTAGGGTTTAGGGTTTAGGGTTTAGGGTTTAGGGTTTAGGGTTTAGGGTTTAGGGTTTAGGGTTTAGGGTTTAGGGTTTAGGGTTTAGGGTTTAGGGTTTAGGGTTTAGGGTTTAGGGTTTAGGGTTTAGGGTTTAGGGTTTAGGGTTTAGGGTTTAGGGTTTAGGGTTTAGGGTTTAGGGTTTAGGGTTTAGGGTTTAGGGTTTAGGGTTTAGGGTTTAGGGTTTAGGGTTTAGGGTTTAGGGTTTAGGGTTTAGGGTTTAGGGTTTAGGGTTTAGGGTTTAGGGTTTAGGGTTTAGGGTTTAGGGTTTAGGGTTTAGGGTTTAGGGTTTAGGGTTTAGGGTTTAGGGTTTAGGGTTTAGGGTTTAGGGTTTAGGGTTTAGGGTTTAGGGTTTAGGGTTTAGGGTTTAGGGTTTAGGGTTTAGGGTTTAGGGTTTAGGGTTTAGGGTTTAGGGTTTAGGGTTTAGGGTTTAGGGTTTAGGGTTTAGGGTTTAGGGTTTAGGGTTTAGGGTTTAGGGTTTAGGGTTTAGGGTTTAGGGTTTAGGGTTTAGGGTTTAGGGTTTAGGGTTTAGGGTTTAGGGTTTAGGGTTTAGGGTTTAGGGTTTAGGGTTTAGGGTTTAGGGTTTAGGGTTTAGGGTTTAGGGTTTAGGGTTTAGGGTTTAGGGTTTAGGGTTTAGGGTTTAGGGTTTAGGGTTTAGGGTTTAGGGTTTAGGGTTTAGGGTTTAGGGTTTAGGGTTTAGGGTTTAGGGTTTAGGGTTTAGGGTTTAGGGTTTAGGGTTTAGGGTTTAGGGTTTAGGGTTTAGGGTTTAGGGTTTAGGGTTTAGGGTTTAGGGTTTAGGGTTTAGGGTTTAGGGTTTAGGGTTTAGGGTTTAGGGTTTAGGGTTTAGGGTTTAGGGTTTAGGGTTTAGGGTTTAGGGTTTAGGGTTTAGGGTTTAGGGTTTAGGGTTTAGGGTTTAGGGTTTAGGGTTTAGGGTTTAGGGTTTAGGGTTTAGGGTTTAGGGTTTAGGGTTTAGGGTTTAGGGTTTAGGGTTTAGGGTTTAGGGTTTAGGGTTTAGGGTTTAGGGTTTAGGGTTTAGGGTTTAGGGTTTAGGGTTTAGGGTTTAGGGTTTAGGGTTTAGGGTTTAGGGTTTAGGGTTTAGGGTTTAGGGTTTAGGGTTTAGGGTTTAGGGTTTAGGGTTTAGGGTTTAGGGTTTAGGGTTTAGGGTTTAGGGTTTAGGGTTTAGGGTTTAGGGTTTAGGGTTTAGGGTTTAGGGTTTAGGGTTTAGGGTTTAGGGTTTAGGGTTTAGGGTTTAGGGTTTAGGGTTTAGGGTTTAGGGTTTAGGGTTTAGGGTTTAGGGTTTAGGGTTTAGGGTTTAGGGTTTAGGGTTTAGGGTTTAGGGTTTAGGGTTTAGGGTTTAGGGTTTAGGGTTTAGGGTTTAGGGTTTAGGGTTTAGGGTTTAGGGTTTAGGGTTTAGGGTTTAGGGTTTAGGGTTTAGGGTTTAGGGTTTAGGGTTTAGGGTTTAGGGTTTAGGGTTTAGGGTTTAGGGTTTAGGGTTTAGGGTTTAGGGTTTAGGGTTTAGGGTTTAGGGTTTAGGGTTTAGGGTTTAGGGTTTAGGGTTTAGGGTTTAGGGTTTAGGGTTTAGGGTTTAGGGTTTAGGGTTTAGGGTTTAGGGTTTAGGGGTTTAGGGTTTAGGGTTTAGGGTTTAGGGTTTAGGGTTTAGGGTTTAGGGTTTAGGGTTTAGGGTTTAGGGTTTAGGGTTTAGGGTTTAGGGTTTAGGGTTTAGGGTTTAGGGTTTAGGGTTTAGGGTTTAGGGTTTAGGGTTTAGGGTTTAGGGTTTAGGGTTTAGGGTTTAGGGTTTAGGGTTTAGGGTTTAGGGTTTAGGGTTTAGGGTTTAGGGTTTAG
>JASUUD010000037.1:0-62269 GCA_031216285.1 Syzygium syzygioides | reverse complement strand
ATCTCTCGGGCGTAGCCTAAGAGCGCTCTAGGACACGCTAACATGTTAAGGGTGCGTATGGCGATCGACCAAACAATAAATATTTCCTATTATTTTGTTTCTAGAATCAGTTTTGGAACAGAAATCTATTTTGTAAATTTTTTATTCCCAGACACAAATTTGTAAAAATTTATTTTCAAAATCAGTTTTGGAAGAGAATCAGAAATAGAAAAGGAATTCTTCTTCTTCTTCTTCTTCTTCTTCTTCTTCTTCTTCTTCTTCTTCCTGGCCTATGGCTGCCACCGGCCACCAATGTCCGGTCACAGGCAAGGGCCAGCGAGGGCGACCCTTGCCTAGGTTGCTAGCCGCCCTTACTAGATCTAGCAAGGGTGACAGCGAGGGTCTAGCCCTTGCCAGATCCGGCGAGGGCGGCTTGGGCACGTGCCGCCCTCACCGGATTTGGCTAGGGCGGTAACGAGGGTCCAGCCGTAGCCAGATACAGCGAGGGTGTCGCGGCCCTCACCGACCCTAGCCTATAGCCTGGCCATGGCCAAGGAAGAGAAAAAATAAAAAATAAAAGAAACAAATATTTAAAATATTTAAAAATATTATTAATAAAAAGAAATTTGTGCAGTTACCAAACGCATTTTTTGTCTTTTTTTTTCTATTCCAAGAATAGAAATTTTGAGCAGTTACCAAACACCTTCATATGCTTAGAAATTATTCATAAGCATGGAATAAAAAAAGAATCATTTATGAATAGAAATTATTTCCGGGAACAGAATGGTTGCCAAACGCACCATAACTTCATCGCATCAATTCACATCTACACTTGCCAATTTGATTAACCTGCATAAGACACGGTTTTCATCATATGACGCAAATTCATTTATGCGAAACCCACGCCTCCGTAACTGCGTGTAGGATTCGACTGAGAAAATAAAACGGGTGTAGTGCAGACGGGTCGTGCCGATAATTGATTGTCGGCCTCACTTGGCGATCTGCTCATAGGATTTTCTAAGGAGCTTCGTGGGGTTTTAGGTAGCCGGGGTTATCGATGAAACAAAAATTGAATTTGAAGAAGTCCAATTGAAAAGAAAATGAAAAAAAGGAAGAGTAAAAAAGAGTGGGAAATGAAAATTGAATGGATTGCATCGTACAAAAAGGGAAGAAAATCAAAACGATAAAAAGAAGAAAGAAATCTTCAAAATGAAAGGGGAGGTGGGTTGGGTCGTGTGTGTGTGTGTTGGCCCTGTTGGGTAGGGGTGAGCGGTTCCCGATCCGGTCCGATTCTAAGATGGAACCGGGAACCGGACCGAGAGAACCAGTTCCCAATTTTCGAAATCGGTTACTTAGAGTTTAGGTATTTTTTTTTGGTCAAACACTTATGGTTTTGTTCACATTTTATTAATTTTTGCCAATAAATTTATGTCAATGAAGTTCATTTAGGGTTTAATTCATATTTTACTATTTTTTATCAATGAATTTATGATAATGAAGTTCACTTAGAGTTTAGTTCACATATTATTAATTTTTTTAAATAAAAAAATAAAAATATATATTAAATAATAGGTCCGGTCCAGCCGGTCCGGCCCCTCTTTGGAACCGGAAATCAGTTCCGCTTTTAGGAACTGAGAATCGGATTAATAGTCTCGAGAATCGAACCAAATTTGTCGGTCCGATTCGATCCCGATTTGGACGGTCCACGTCGCTCACGCTTACTGTTGGGGGTGTGGGGGTGTGCAGTACCACCCAAGTACGCCTTTTTACCTGTACCTACCCCTTCATCAGAGTAATCACTGCCTTTCCATGTTTTTATTTTTTTAAATTTTTTTTTATATTTCGTTCGTTATTTAATTCCCTGTTTATTTCCGTTTCTTTATAAACTCCCCCACCCTCTCCTCTCCTCTCCATCATCTTATCATCCCTCTCGCAAACACTCTCTCTCTCTCTCTCTCTCTCTTGCTCTATCAAATCTTTTGGAGGAGTAAGAAGCAGTAGTAGTAGGCAGCGGCGGCGGCAGCGGCGGCGGCAGAGAAGATGAAAAAGCTGATCCGGCGGCTGTCCCGAGTGGCCGATTCCTCCCAGTACTCCCTCCTCCGCTCCGACTCCAAGGCCCCCGGCGGTCGCCCCCGCCGTGCCGACTCCTTCAGGGTCGCCGTGTCCTCCTCCGCCGCCAAGCTCCGTCGCTCCTCGGCGTCGTCGGCGGCGGCGGGGGCCGTGCCGGAGGGGTACTTGCCGGTGTACGTCGGGGAGGAGATGGAGAGGTTCGTGGTGAGCGCCGAGATGCTCAACCACCCGGTCTTCATCGGCCTGCTCAACCGATCGGCGCAGGAGTACGGGTACGAGCAGAAGGGCGCCCTCCGCATCCCCTGCCACGTCCTCCTCTTCGAGCAAGTCCTCGAGTCCCTCCGCCTCGGCCACGACTCCCAGGATCTCCTCGCCGCTCTCTCCCTCGACGACGCTTGCCCCTAACCACCCCTCCTTCTCTTTTCCTTTCCTTTTTTGTTTTTTTTTTTTTGGGGGTTTGGGGCTGAGTTTGTGGAGGATATAGATCGATGTAGGGCAGAGGAGAGATCTCGTCATATGCGCATGCAGATCCCGTTTTTCCTTTCTTGTTTTCTGTCTTGTTTTTGTTTGGGGGGGGTGGGGGTTGGGGGTTGGGGGGTTTCTTGTGTGTACATACGCCCGCAGCAATCTTAAGAGGCAAATCTAGAGGAAGAGTAGGCCTGATGAAGAGGAGCATTCGTGAATCTCTCTCTCTCTCTCTCTCTCTCTCTCTCTCTCTCTCGATTTCTCTAGTTTGGCTCCTAAAGTTGGGGTCGATTTGCATGTCCAAAATTCACAAATCTCTGGTGTGAAGCCGCGAATCAGCCTCGAAAGGGGGCATGGTTTTGGTTAAGAGTGGAGCGTGCTCATAAAAAAAATGCCGACTTCGAAAGCAAAGGTTTAAAAGATGCTCACTGTTCATATGCATGCAGGCCACGGATGAATGATTCGCTTTGATTCCTGTGACCTTCCTATTCACTCGCACCTCCTCCAACCCCGTTACTTCGTCACGACCCCTTTCCGCTTTGGAATCCTTGCGTCATTCTAGTGGAAATGCGCCATCTTTGGAGAAGTGGAGATCCGGGTACTTTGATTATGGCAGGCAATCCGAGAGGGAGGTCTAGTTTTGGGATGTTAATCGAAACGTAGTATCCCCAATTGATGAAGAGATTACATGCGATTTCCGATTAATTAAGCGAGTTCCACCTCTTCTTTCCCTCCTGGAACCATTAACGTCATCCACCTAACACGGTTAGGTGAGCGGTAGTTGCGAAATCCTGAGTAAAAAGCGGCTCGTTGGAGCAGTTTTGTGCTGCTGGTGATCCTTTTGGCTCTAGCCTCCCACCCCCCCGGCCGGGGGTTAGGCACTCCGTACGCATCTTTATCCATGATGCTTCTTTCGATTCAATTATGGATATCATTTATATAACCCAGCCCCCCCCCCCTCTTCATCCTCCCGCTCCCACAGTACTCATCGCTCTGAACTTCTCGTTTGGGTTCCTCAAATATATATATGGATCCGAGAAATCTTAAACATGCGTTCGCAACTTCATTCGATCGAAAGCCAGTAATTGGATGTTCTTGCGAAAGCAAAGACAGCGGCGGGAGGGCTTTCCGCACTCGGCGATGAACAAAAAGTGACAAGCGAAGGGCGAAATCGCTTGGCATCGGGGTGCTAATCGAGCGTTTGGATGCGATTCTCCCAGGAAAGGAACCTGACAATTTTTGGGATGATCGAGGGCAGCCACTTCACAAATATGCTAAAAGGGTCCGACGAAGGGGCCCCTCCCCTTCCTCTCTCAATATTAACGACAAAGGGTAATTAAAAAAAACGGACCCTTAATAATCAAAAGGCCATATGATTGTGCCTAGCGTCATATGGACGTCTTTACACGAGGACTGACCCCTCTCCTCGCGTTGAATATCACTAGCGATATTCCTGTACGGTTATCGAATTGACATGGTACCAAAAGAAAAGCATCAACCACCAATTCTTGAGCGAAGCACAACACTTGCGTCCAAGATGATTAACCACATAAATCTAACAAGGTTAGTGCTGTAAATAGTGCTACTAAGCCCGGTCGCGACTGGTAAATAAACTCTGGAGCCCATGTCTCTTAATTCCTAAAACAATTTTACTTAAAAACTTGGCCGAAATAATGTCAGCAGCCCACTGACTCCTCTCTGCGTAGGGAAAGATTAAAGCTCTGCAAGTAGCCTGAGACTTTTGACTCGGAGGTGGGTCATAATGTTTACGCAGCGATGCGCCCGTACGGACATCGTGAAATAATGTCCCGCCTTCTGTTTTTTGTCTGCTTCAAAGTCTTCATGCAACGGTGGACGTGTACCGTACGAATTAATACATTCACACCGCCCATGGACCCCGGCAAAATCTCATACTCCACGAGCGAATCTCGACCACAAAGAAAAAGAAAGAAGAAAGAAAATAAGCGTTAATACACAGTTGAGGGAGGGAGTAGGCGTGCTAGCTAAGCTTTTGAAGCTACAACTGGCTCACGACGAGTCATCGAGATCGTACACATTTATAAAGTAAAGTTAATACTAAGGCGTGACATGACATGGCCGAGATGTGCAAAAAAAAATTATATTAGAATCTAATCACGCCAACCAACCGAATTATTTAACCGATTGTTACGGTTGGAGCTAGACTTGGGGGGCGTGCTGGTGCTGCTACCAAAGCATCGAAATGGATTTTCCCCCTGATTTGCGCAGTCAGCACATGCACATGCCAACTGACGACCGCCCTTTTCCAAATACCACATTGGCTCCGAATCCGAAAACATCAACGTTAAACCTTTAAACTAATGACAGGACACCTGTGCAGCTAACCCATTTTGGAGGACTTAAGGTATTTTTCCTGCTGTCATAGGTATTATTTTGTTGCAAAGAAAATAGCTGGACGGCGAATGCTAATCAAATTAATGGGGTTGTCCGGCCGTACGAAGAGAGAGGGAGGCCACATGCGTCCCATCTTTCAGAATCTCAGTCATTCTCTCACCAATCTGCTGATTCTGTCCTCACCTGTTTTCTCTTTTCTTCACTGCTTATATTTCAATGGTTGATTCCCCACGTCTTCTCTCTATCCAGGCCACCAAGAAAAAGAAGAAAAAACGCGAGGCATTTTGTACAAGAACACTTGATGAACTGATAGATTTCTTCTCATTTCTGTGTTGGAGTTTGACGAATATTTCGAGAATCCTTCTTTCTCATATCAGATATGCCCACGTGAGTTTAGGGAAATCGAAATATGAACCGGCGACAAGTAACCCCTACGCATGGAATGTTGGGGGTCCCGCTGTCTCAATAGCGAGTAGGGATTCCGCTCTCCGGTGAGCAAACGAAGGCTTGGGGGAAGTACCCTCGAAATAACATCGGGTTTATTGACCCGTTTGTTGTGGAATCAAAGTGATTTGGATAGACTTGGGCTTTGGGCCCATTTTAAATCCTATATATTGTACTCGTATGAAATATCATTGTAACGAGTGATTGTGGTTATAAAATCTAAATATCATAGTGGAATTTCTTTGTAGGACGTAACCTTATTATGGAGTGATCCCAAGTAAACTCGTGTGTCAATTTTTCGATTATCTGTGTGATTGTTCTGATTCTATTTAGGATATAACCCATCATTATGCGGACTGTGGTCAGTAAGCAAAGACCCTGAAAAAATAAAAACAACAAACGAAATGCAACTCGAGAAATGGTGGTACAGGCCTCCATAAACAGCTACATGTGCAGCAAGGCTATATAACATTATCCAGGGAACCGGGTAATAAAAACAGCAATAACTTACAAAATGGATCCTCAGACAAATGGAGAAGAAACAACACTGGTCATACCACCCAATCTTCCACATAGACATTCTGTATATATTAATTATCAGATAGAACAATTTCATATCTTTGAAGATCTACAATTGGCAACGAGGGGCAATCCCGCCATGGCATTTACGGTGTCGACAGCCAGCCCTCAGAAGATAAAGTTCAAGTTCAGCCAAGGGCCTCTATCCACAGGATATGCCTTATTTAGATCTGTCAACAGCAATGTAATGACTAACGACATTCCATCTACTGTAGACTAGCACTTGCCCTTTCCTAGTTTCTTGGCGCCTTCTGTTGCCGTCACAGTTTTCTTTCTTGGTATCCACCGACAAAGTTCAGCCATTACGTTTTTCGTGTACTTTTGCTTCTCTACTAGTAGAGGGCTTCCAAAGCATCTTCTTTCAGGTCGGCCACTCGTGCGACGTGCCTTGAGCAGCGTACACAAATAGTGAGTATCACATTATCGACATGCTGTTTCTACAAAATTTATGGGGCGGTCTTCTCATTTCAATTGGATTATGAAGGTTTGAAAGGAGAAAGGGGGAAGGTTTACTGACCGGGTGAAGTAATGGGCATCCAAGCGGGACAGGAAGCCGGCATAGCTGGGGTTGTCATTAACGAACCGCAAGTCCTCATCAGAAACCTGGAATTCTTCCTCTGATACCTCCGGCGGTGGTATTATCTTCTGCTTCTGCTTTCCCATTTCCAACTCAAACCAAAGCCAAAGCAAAGGACTTTTTCCAGCGTGGAGCGCCGGATTGGGCCTAATGGGCTTTTTGCTGCCCATAATACCGTCTTCTTTTTTTTTTCCCGGCCTGGTTCTGTACATAATCACAGAAGTGAAACGATCCTCTCGGTGGGTACATCAAGATCAAGGTATCCCTATTTTCCTTGATCAAAAGTCGGAACCACTTTTAATCCAATCAACAATTCTTAAAAAATAATAGTAATTTTAGTTACAATAAATTCTTCAAAACAACAAATTCGAACTCAAATTTAAGCCGACAATCCAACCTGTTACAGTACAAGAAGACAATGCTTCACAAGGTTTCTTCCCAAGTCATGTCGATCGGACCGGTGGTGGTCGAGCAACAGTGGCCGAGAGTATCAAGACAGAGGAGAGAGAGCCACGAACTCAATCGTCACTCGTGGAGCCTGTTTGAGTGAGTGTACTTTCTTGTCCAATTAGAATGGAAAAGACGAAGGTACGCCTCTTTCTTAGAGGGTGAACGAAAACCCGAACCGGACCGGCTTGCGATACCTGCGCCGCGAAATGAGCAGTTCCGTGTTTGGCCTGTTTCCTCTTTCATTTTCGAGCGGGACGGAGATTTCGGGCTACCCTTGGTGAAGCCCAAATGACCCCGACTGGCCCAGAAACTAGTGCACAGAGCCATGGACACATTAGAAACTAGTGCTATTCGTCCATGCTTCGCATTGATTTTATATTTCGAAATTTATTAAACGTAGTGTTTAACAAAATTCACTTTCTACTATTTCACGTTCAACTCATACGAAACTATAATAATTTCAGGGATTTAAACCATAGAAGAAAATATCACGCAAGAAGAATATGAGTCGTTTATGATACGATACTATAGATATGTTTTGCAATATCAAACATCTTACATGTCTTGTTTTGCGAAGCAAAAATCGAATTTCTAACGAACTAGTTTTCTGGAAGAAGAAGAGACTTCTCTCCATCGCACGATCGGTGTACGTAATGACACGGTTAAATTAGTGCATTTAGATTGGGATTTGTAAGGAATTTTGCTTTTCTTGAACAAGACTTGGGAGGGAGAAGAAAAATCTGCTGATTAAATTGAACAAGTATAATGGGAAAGGCAATTTGAGGATGGTGGGCAGCCGTCCTATCAGAGAGGCTAATAAAGCCCTAAATGCAATTGCATTTCACAGAGTCACCGCCATCCCATACCACCGCCCCCCACGTTCTCTCGCTTTCCACGCTCCCCGTCCCTCCCAAAAGCCAAAGCCCAAAGCCAAAGCCAAAGTGCTTCTCCTCAAAACTCACGACACACACACACACACACACACTTTCTCTCTCTAATTTTGCTGCCATATTTGGTGGTGGTGGCGGCCCCCACTCGCAATTAATTAGGGTTTGAACAACATGAATTGGATCCTACGATGTGCGAGTGTGTGGGTCATCATAAATGAAGGGGTGGGGAGGGGGGAGAGGCTGCTTTTAATTGCAGTTGAACCACTCCTTAATGGCGATGTTGACCAACCAAAGGCGATTGGACCCCCTCGCTAATCTAAGCCCCACCCTCATTCATTTCCTCATTTAATGTCGGCAGTGGCTTCCGAATGTCCAATTTCATTAGCCTCCTCCCCCCGCTTTCATCCTTGAGCTAATCTCGTAGTTTATACATCCCTAGTTATCCATGCTCATAATAGACGGATTTGACCTGCCAATTAGACACGCGACACGTGTTCCTCGTCAACCTGGCTGGTGGTGTTGAGTCCGTTACCCGATAGATATACCCGGTTGAAAGCGATTCTAGAGCAACAAGTGATTTCTGGTCTTGCCTTTCGGTGCGATCCAATTGAAACCTTCAATCTAAGCGGACTTATCTTATTGGAGAGACGACGTTGTACTCATCCGCCAAAGATGGAGTATACACCGCAGCGGCTTAATTGCTGCCCAAACAGTAACTGTTCGTCTGACAAGGTAAAACCACGACATAACTTTTTCCACTGACAGGAAATCTCCATCAACCAAGTACGGTAACCTATAATTGTTGGCCTTCCATGCCCATTACGCGCAAGCCATCTCTGCTCTCTAGTCTCTATGTTTATTTTTCCTTCACCTATTCACTCAAATATCGGAGGGTCAATTCGAATCTCGAACGCCTTAACGTGGCATTTGTGGGTGCAAATGAATCCTCATCGAAAGCATCGGAGTGCGCATGGATACATACATACATACATTCATTCATTCACATGGAAGTTCTCTACTGGCTCCTTCGGACCGATTTAGCAGTACTCGAGGGATATTCAAAAGAAGAGAGAAAGTACAACTCTCTCCGCCTTTGTTTATCCTCTCTCCTCTTTGTTTTGGGTTCAGTGCAGCGAGAGAGCGTCGATCGGACGCTACACAGGTGTCAGATGTCCGCTCCACGTCGGGACCGCACTGAGGTGGATGAACCAGAGATTTACGAGCTCGACGGTAAGTGAAAGAAAAATCGAGAGGTTACCGTCAAAGTGGCGCATATGATACGGTGGAGGGTTTTTATGTTGACTTTGAAAAACGGGAACCATCGGTAGCTGATCCGCCCCCCACATTTGGTTGAATCAAAACTATGAATTGTATTTCTTCGACGCGTTGAAACACAACATCATATGTGCGACCTCGGTGTCCTCGTTATTGCTGTACTAATATCGGGCTAGTTATGAATCAGAGTTAATAAGAAAAAAAGACAAATGGATTCCGTTAACAGGCGACTCTATGTCCAAGACACTTTTGAAACATCCAAACTAAGATAAATTATCGTTTCCGATGCACTGTCTCTGGAGTCGGCCACCACGGCGCACAATGGCGGGTCACTTGTCAATGGCGACCATTGCAACACACAAAAACAAGGGAGGGGAGAGAGCGTCCTACGCCACCATCCGCGATGGTGGCGGCGACCGGAGAGAGAAAGTCTTATGAATAAATGCAAAAGAAATCCCCAAAAACTCAGATCGTTTGTTTTAAGAAAAAAAAATGCATGTCATCATAATGCCACCGTTTTGAACCACTGGAAAAGAATGAACGGCAAAAGGACGCATGGTGGCACTCGTAAAAAAATACATTGACCATTTTGAACCACTAGAAAAGTAGAGGGATTGTTTTTATTTCATACAAAGGTAGGGGAAAATCGATGACTTCACAATTAAAAAAAAAAACAGAGAGAGGGGGACAACAAACCATGGCATTGCGATGAGTCATTTAAAAAAAAGAAAGAACAGCACAAGAAAATGCATCAGAAAATGCACGAGAGAGAGAGAGAGAAGAGAAGAGGACAATTAATTGGGGGGGCGGGGAGTACATCCGAGGTTAGCAAATAACTTGGGGGGGAGTTAGGTAAGCAACTCATGAAGACCATTGAATAATAATAATAATAATAATAATAATAGTCTTTGCCTCGTTCCATGACATCAATTTGCCTTCTACTCTCACCCCCAATTGATGCGTTAGGTCTACTTGTAAAAATTGATGCCCTCCCCAAATTTTTAATCTCTTCCTCGACCATGGTTTAGAAAAATGGCCCTTTCCCCCTTCATTAATTGTCAGTTGATGATGCGATGTACGCCACCCACCATCATCATCATCAGCATCGTCCGTCGATTGAGTTTTTTGCGTATTAAACCGTCCGACCTACTTGAATTTCTTGGCCCTCCCCATTAATAGCCCGAGGCAACCACCCCCCCCCTCCCCCACAAAGCTTTGCACGTTTCTCTTGCATTAAATGTGCCTATCATTTATTAAAATTCGAGTTTAATCTAAATGAGGATTTGGTCATCACTTGCCCCACCCACCCACTCCCTAATAATCTTAATGTCATTCACCAATTAATTGTCTTTGTATCATCGTCTCGTCCACGGCCTATCTTGTTCTCACACCTTGTACGTCCATTTAAAGTTGAACGACCCAATCGAGTTAAAGAAAAAGGACATATATATAGAAAAGACATGATAAGCATCGTAAATGAGTGGTGGCAGATCACTCAACCCAACCCAACCCAACCCAACCCAATATAAATTTAATGCTACGCTTTGCTAATCAAAGTTAAGCCCCCAACCCAACCCTATGCTATCTATCTCCTCCATCAACTATTTTTCCACTTTGCGTATTGCTCTCCCTTTTTATTTTTTTTGGTTTTATGAAACTCGCTCGAGTAGAAAACTTAGGTCACTGAGTCTAGATTGCCTTTATTAAGAAGGCTAGACTAGTAACTATCGTTCGGAGAAACTTCATCAGGGTCCTAGCAACGTGGGTCCTGTTTTTCTCCAACCTTGACTATAAAAAAATATCCACCAACAATCGTTCTAATTAGTGGGTAACGATTTATTGACGTTATCCATGTTTATATTTAGTTAATTTTTCATGTGGATTTGTCAACAACAAAAAAATATCTTGCGTATAGGCAAAGTCCACAACTTGAGACCACAAATAAAAAAGGCCAATGGTGGAAGTTTTCTTCGATTAGGGTTAGAGAAAATATAGCTCGATGGGCACGTAAGCTGTTCATTTACTAGGTCCCACGTATCATCCATCGGAGGTCCTACAAATTTGTTTAATTTGCATAGAGCATTAAAGTAAGGGGAAGTTGCTAAGTTCCAATCGAGATATCTTTGTTGATCTCTCTACTCTTAATTAATAATCTCCGCGAACTTTATTGATGGATTGAATCCCATGTTTCAATTTTAAGAACGAATTGATAATTCGTGCCCATGAATTTACTGTAAAATGTAAAAGCCAAAAAGAAAAAAGTGCCATGATTATGTACTTCCAAGGAAACCGCAATGGAGGAGATGAGAAGGTAGGCAGAGAGAGCTTTAAAGAGGCTATATGATAGGGAATTGAATAGAGGCATTAAATGGGAGTTGGGTGTAATGTGTGCGTATGAACGAGCAGCTGGTATGCTTTGGTAAATGGCCATAAGTAGATTCACGCAGTAAAACATTAAAAGCATCGGTTACCAAAATAGCCATAAGGATATCATCTTCTTTCCATACATTTATGGCCTCATAAACACCAACTGCAGTTCTTCTTCTTCTTCTTCTTCTGCTTCTTTTTTCTTTTGATAGTTCGGGACGAGTTAATCCTACATCGCCATCTGTAAGCATGGCAATCTCCTCCCCTTGTTTATGATATCGAGATCGAGAGAGAGAGAGAGTCGGTTGGAGAAAGAGACAAGTTAGGAATTTAATGGCAAGTACGCGCTCGAAGCTAAAACAAGGCATTAAATGCGGGCATTAAAACTGCGTGGTGCATACGGGTCTCGCTTAGGTTTCAACCGGCCATGGGTTCCCCATTTTGTTGAAATAGATCTCCATAGTTCAATTTTGAAGTAAATGGGTGCTCGTTAACGACACCTGATGTGAAAATTACTCTGTACGTGAGAACTTAAACAGGAAAATTGAGATGTCGAAATCAAGAAAAGCACAGTGGTTTAGAGCTACAACAGTCTATGAAAATGCACCCGATTTACCTTTTCAAGGTTTTCAAGTCACATTAATGTCGATCAATCGGTGTCCCAGTATACTGGTTTGCTACAAATTCCGAACCGTAAATAGCATTTGAAAAGAATATTAGCAGAGTATAAACAGAGTAAAAGAGGAATTCAGAAGTTACGGGCGACGGTTCCCAACTGGATTACGGGGAGCATGTGGACCGAGGAGAAAGGGGGAGAGTGGTCATTAAAAGCAGATGAAAGAAGGTGGGGGTGGCTCTTAACATGAAATCACATTGAAGAGGAACCAAAAGAGCATTGGGCCTTTTTTCCAATTTAAGGACCATCGTCACCCATTAATTGTCGGGGTTGGCAGTTCCTCTTCAATCGTTTCTATTTCTGGATTCGCCAAAGAAAATTCCCAGCATTCAATTTTGATGGCGTTGGAGATTTTGTTCCGAGGCATATCTCATGTTGGGGCTATGGAGAGATGAAGGCATAATACACAAGGCAGTGCTAGTGCAAGGGCGAGTGGATATGGTCCCCCAATTTGGCTCTTAATAATGGATGGGAACGCGTAGCTGAGCTGAATCAAATGAGGACGAAAATGCATTAAAGAGATGGAGAGAGAGAGAGAGAGAGAGATACATCGGGGCAATGAATGCGCGGTGGAAGTTTGCATGTCTTCCTACTCAACTTTTGCTTCTTTTGCGCGTCAAAACTTCGTTGTCGTCGTTATTTGCTAGAGATCGTCCCCCTCCCATCCCCTCCCAAAAGTCCAAATGAACTTCTCGACCCCACCCCGTCGAGGTCGAGTTTTCAATGGTGCCGTTTCAAATCATGTCTCTTACCTCTGGATCGCAACGTGTCAAGACTCGGCACGATTCGATTTGCACTTAAATTTTTTTTTTGGTAAGGATTTGCACTTATATTTCTTAACTCCTTTTACCAATAAACATGTGTCGTGATCGACTAATTAAGGGGTTGCGATGTTAGCAGTATATTTATTAAGCATGCTTAATTTCGAAAAAAAAAATAATTTCAAATTTCCAGATCAAGTTCAAATTAACAACTAATCTCCATTATTAGTCTCCCTCTGTCTCTGTCTCTGTCTCTCTCTCTCTATCCTTGCATTCCACGACGGGAAAGAGAAGAGAAGTCGTGGGCGGACTGCATTAAATGTCAAAATGGGGAGATTTTGTTGAATTTTCCACTTTCTTCTTCTTGAAATACATATATAGTTTTAAACGAACGAGTTCTGCGGGCCAACGGGGGGTGGGGTGGGGTGGGGTGGGGTGGGGTGGGTGTGTATGTGCGGGGGAGGGGGCGATGACTCAGCGTTTGCTCAGTTTGGACAGCATTAAATGCTATGTTATTAACATCATTTTCGAACGCCTGCCCGCTTTCCTTGAATTCCTCCTCCTCCCCGCGTATTAAATGCGTCAACCATAAATGAAGCATTTAATACTCCCTACTTGATTCAGTGGGCATTTAGAACACTCCACCCCCCCCCCCCCCATTATTGTCTCTAATCACATCTCCGTTTATTTATTTATCATGGGTTTCGTTAAATCTCAATTTTTATTTTTTATTTCAATGTACTGCTCTTCTTGTTACCAGTGTGAATTAGTAGTATTTCTGCAAATGAAGCATTTTCCTGATCAACATGCCTTGACCGTTGACAAGTATTCGACGGCCCTTCTCTCTTTCCTGAGAGAGATATTATACATGAGAAGTATTTTTAGTAAATGGTACTGACATCCCATACGTTTACGTGCCTCGTTTCTGTCTCTGTCTCTGTCTCTCTTCCTCTCCCAAACACTCTCCCCACCCATATAAGACCCCAAAGGGCGTGAAAATCTGGACATCTTCTTTGCGGGGAACAAAGAGAAGAGGAGAGGAGAGGAGAAGAGAAGCAGACGAAAATATGGCCGCAGAGGTGAGCATGAGCAGAGTGGTGGAGTTCGTGAAGAAGACGAAGAAGGACGACGATAAACCGCAGCCAGTGCCGGTGCTGATGCTCCACCACAACCCCAGTAAGGAATCCCCGCCTCCCATGACTCGAGACCTGCTTGGCCTCGAGTTCCAGTCGTCCCAAGAGCTGGTTGACCTCGACTTGCACGTCCCTTCTGGCTGGGAAAAGCGCCTCGACTTAAAGGTTCCCCCTTCTTCCCCACTTCTCTATCCTCCTCCTGTTCCATTCATTCCCTGTTTTGTTGTCGTTCAGCTCAAGTCTGCTTTTTTTTTTTACATGTTTTCTGGGAAATCGACACT
This sequence comes from Syzygium syzygioides, assembly GCA_031216285.1. NCBI lineage: Eukaryota > Viridiplantae > Streptophyta > Magnoliopsida > Myrtales > Myrtaceae > Syzygium > Syzygium syzygioides. The sequence goes on along the minus strand of JASUUD010000037.1, from coordinate 47,949 downwards.
TACTCGGGGATGTCTCACGGCATCGTCCTTCTTTTACTGGGAATTTCTTAGATGGCCTCGGGCATATGACGCAAGAGAGGCTAGGGAGGGTCGACAGATAAATCGTTTTTTCTTTTTTCCTGTAACTCATGTCAGGTGATCTCCTCAAAAAAGTCAAGCACACTCCATCGCTCCATAATTCGCCGCTTGTTTTGTCACCTGGGTTTGAATTTCCTCGCTCATTTCTGCCACCAAACGGACCCCAAATTAATGAATCTTTGGACGCATCTCATGAATTACTTTGAATTGTAGAACGAATGGCTTTCTTCCCAACCCTCCTTCCCCTATATGGGGTCGTGGCCATCTTATCTTCTGCAGGTGGGGTAGATTAACTCTGCAACCCTTTTATCTTTATGTGGAAAGACAGGAAATTTCTTAATTGGCGTCACTGTATGTGTAGGCCTTCTTTATGATTTGTACGCCAAAACGATGCCTGACACTTCTATGTCCTCAGTAAATTCTCAATCTGCTTCTCTGTTGCTCCATTAAACCTGTTCATCCATGAACCCCATTTATGCAGACCTCTGTCGTAGATTAGGAATGAATGGAATCGAACCAGGACGCCCTAGTTTTTTTGTTTGTCATAAACCCGTTCATGTTACTAAATGTTGTTATTGATTTCGAATTTGGTTCTACGTGCCTTCAGTCAGGGAAAGTCTATATCCAACGATGCAGATCCCAAGCTCTGCCCTCCTCATCCAACCACAAGCACCAACCCATCAATTCAGCACCTCCTCAGTTTCAGGACCTGAACTTCCCTCCTTCGCCCTGCAAACTTGCTTCCAACGGCTCCGACGACGCGTTCTTGGACCTCAAGTTACTCACATCTTCTTCGCCATCAACGTCCTGCAATTACCAGAGCGTCTGCACTCTCGATAAAGTTAAATCTGCGCTCGAGAGAGCAGACAGAGAACTGGCCAAGAAGAGATCTCCATTTTGGAAATCATCGCCATCCCCTTTGCATTCGCTGACTTCATCTTCGATCAAGGAGACCCAAGGGGAGGACAGCAATCAAGAGGTGTCGGCATTTGCTGCCGGCTGCCCCAGCTGTTTACTTTATATATTGATCTCCAAGGACAATCCCAAGTGCCCCCGTTGCAATTCTGTTGTTCCATTCCCGAGCTCAAAGAAACCTCGAATAGATCTCAACATATCAATCTGAGAGATGGATGACCAGTTAATGCTAATGATCAGATTGTTCCCTTCCCCGACACCCCCCCTTCCCATCTTCTTCTTCTAATTTTGTAAATGAGATTTGAGAGGTTTTCAAAGATAGATAGATTTGTATCAAGTAAAGTGTAGAATGTACATACATTTTAGAGGGCACTGACCTCCATAGTGCAGTACAGCTGATGCCAGATCTTTTCTTCTTCAGCTTCTCTATATAAATGATAGGTTTGTTGCATGCACAATATAATCTTAAAGACTTCTGATGGAAACAGAAATTAGTGATCATTGCCACTGATGCTATGCTCTCCTCTCTCTCTCTCTCTCTCTCTCTCTCTCTCTCTCTCTCTCTCTCTCTCTCATGGGTACGTGTGCATGCACGTGCGGGCACACAATGCACACAAAGGCATGCACCAGCTAAATAGCCTGAATGTTGCACACTCCTCAATTCAGTTGAGGCCTTACCTTCAGGAGTGAATATCCTGCTATTGTCATTCGGGTTTGGGATACAAGATCCGACTTTCTGCACAAGAGGGACTTTACAACTTCTAGTAAAGAGATTCTTTTGCATCTTGGAATCGAAGTGGTGGTGTTGATGTGGCTCATACTTCCAATCCAACCATAAAAGCATCATCAACTATCTGCTTGAAATCTTCACATGGTGGTGCAAGTGCAACTCCAGTGCTGATGCTAATAAAGATGCTTGCTGCAGAACAGCAAGCGGATGAGAAGATGGGGTGGCGCTTCTGATAAGGTGGACACTGTCCATGCAGCACAGATAGGAGCTTTTGAGGAACATATCGAGACAGATCGATCTGTTTCACGCTACTCTGTTTTTACAAAGTTGCCAAGGACTTCAATCGTGTTTGCTTCGCTCTACTTAGCATCAGGAAAACACGCTGATGCAATGACTGGAAAGAAGCCTAGATGGAATTTGCAAAGTGGCAAGTTTTGATGTCTCACTATTTGAGGAGCAAAATATCATTCAGCTGTTTCTAGAGGATAATACCTGCTTAAAATACATAAATATAGCCAGACAAAAGGCCTCAGATCAAGACTCAACATAGACACTCGAGGATTGACTCGCTCTCATGGGGGAATCATAAACATGGTTCTGCAGCATCAAGCCATGCTGCAGAAGCCTATTGTCAATTTCTTAAAAAACAGTTTTGCATGTTAATTCTCTCGTTGTCATCACATGAATGAGATGACCAAACATCTCTCAAAGCTATCCGAATTGTTCTCGAGATTCACTCAAAATGCTGCATCAAGTTTGGCAAGCTTTTTGGAAGATGTAATCTATAACTAACTCTTGGACTTTACTATCAAGATACTTTTAGAACTATAAATCTCAAAGCACCCGATTCTCAAGCAAGTAATCGAGAAGTTAGGGCACGCACTCACAAAATACGTGTCCAGATAATGAGAATGCTAATACTTATTTTTTTTCACCTTAGATAGAAGAAGTTCCAGTGAATTTTGCAAATTGTTTAATTGATTTATTTCGACGTTTCTCATCGGATGACGAATTTTCAATTCCTCTGACTATGACATTCCTCATCAAATAGAAGAGATGATAAGACACAAGACTCGTTAAAATTATCAGTTTTGAAGTGTCCACTAGCATTTCTACCAAATCAAAAGACCCTCAAAGTGCACATGTACAAAGCCAGAGAGGTGTCATAGATGGAAAAGATGCTAAGCAGACAAAGGTCACTATTTCCCAAAATTGACTGGTTCTTTTCTGGCAGGATACATTCGCAAAGCCGAGAAGAGAAAGTTACACAGGTTAGTGATTGTTTACATTGCATAAGAAGAACAAGCAATGCTCTGAAGCATTGTGACATAGTTTGTCACCGAAATAGCTGCCTATTGTTGCTGAAAACTTCATTATTGCTGCTTGTTGGTTCAGCTTAATATTGAGATGGAGTTGTGGTCGTTCGTGCACAATTTGCTGGTGTCAGCAATCTCAAGACCTGAAGATGCCGAGATGAGCCACTGAGAGGATTAAAGACAGCACAATCTGCCCAAGTAATATTTTCTCTCAATTGCCATTGGCGATAAACGAGCAATTTTTTCGGATCTGACCATCTGATCCAGACAATATACCAAGACTTGACATTTTCATCATAGCACGAGCAAAGTCCAATCTGAAGGCTGATCCATCATCTGAGGCATAAGCCCTTACAACACTTGCAGTTCTCTCATCGGTCATTAACTGCTGATCAGCGTATAGAAGACCTCTCCCCCTAAGCAAGCTCTGGTAATAATGTGTGTCGAAGCTTGATCCAGATGATATTGAAGTCACTAACTGTGGGAAGTATGTCAAACCCAAATCAGACTTAGTAAGGCTCCTTGATTCCATGAGCAGGGGAGTGCCACTGCTGCTATTGCTGCTGGTCTGACTGTCTTCACAGTTGTGTCTCAGCTCACTGAGAAAGTCTGCAGATATGGTTGGGTCTGGCTGACCTGTCCCCAAGAAATTGTGCAAGCGTTCCAGAATGAACTCGCAACCAATCTTGCCAATATTGTGCCCTCCTTCATATTGAAAGAATTTATCAATTCAGTGCCCAGTTATCCACTTGCAGTTCAAATCAACTTGACCACAAAGTAAGATAGAAGGATGGACTTTAGTGTAATAATACCTAAGAGACTGACTGTTTCTCTCTCGTCGAAACCTCTGAGACCGAATAGGTGGAGTGTCCGGAAAACATTATCGTCTGGATTAGGAATTTCAGCCATTGCTTCTGCGAAATAGGACTGAATACTGTCTCTCCTACCAGTGAAAAGTGGATAGAACGGGCCACCAGCCTGTGGACTTGAACATCAGAATACGGATTGAAAAGGATAAGGAGTTAAAGGAAACAGAAACGAAGATTCTCTGAACAAACTAAACAAGTAGCTGTCCAGCTGCAAGCCTGGAAACATAGAGGAAATGAAGAAGTTCCTAGACATGGAGTAGAGTAAATCTTCCGAATTGCCGAGATGACTTTGAGAATCACGATTAAACTTTTCCATATGGAACGCCAATTCAATGCCAATACACGAGAATACTAAACTTCATCGAAATCTGCATGAACGAATGGCAATGACAGACGGCGGGCGAGGTAGTTTCTTGAAATGGGAGACGGGAAACGAGAGAAGAGCGTACCAGGACAATGCCCTCCCGGGTGGCGAGAACGAGGACATCAGCGCAAGAAACGACCCCAGGGCAACGATCTTCCAGCTCCTGCTTGATGGAATCGATTCTGTCGAAACCCTTGAGGGTCCGGTTGGGGATGGCCTGCCTTTCTGTGGAATGGCTGCGGTTTCCCTGGCTGTCGTCCAGGAGAACGGAAGCATCGCAACCCTGACTCAAGAAAACACACAAGCCAATCAGCCTCCAAGCGAGGAACCCACGAAACAGAAACGAAGGAGAAGGAGAAGGAGAAAGGGACCCTGATGAAGCAATCGTGGAAGAGGAGACGGAGAAACGCGGGGGCAACATCGGGGTGTTGGGAGTAGATTCTGGCCATGGATGACCTCACGATATCTTCAGCGGCAGGGCAAGTGTGGCGGTAGAAGTCGTACTGGAGCCCGAGGGAGGGGTCTCCGCCCTCCTCGTCGACCGCGCCATCGTCGTCGTCGTCGTCGCTGCTGCTCCTCTGGAGCAGGACGGGGGAGAGCGAATCCGGAGAGAAAGGGGGAGGGGGGAAGGGCTGGCCATGCAGATGGGCGCTGGAGCCCCTGCGATGGCGGAGCGAGACGAGGAAGGATACGAAGAGGACGAAGATGAAGAGCCACCACCTGTTCAGGGAGCTGGGCATGGCGTCAAACCCTCCTTCTTGAATCTTTGCGTTTTCTTTCGGGTGAATGCTCTCTGCAAAAATGGCGAAGAGAGAGAGAGAGAGAGAGAGAGAGAGAGAGAGAAGAGAGGAGAGGAGAGGAGAGGTTTTGGAGGGAAAGTGGGGAAGAAGAAGAGGGAGGGAGGGAGGGAATTGTTGGTTGTTGTTTAACTGAATTATGCGATGGGCTGATTCCAATACTTGCTTCTTCTTCGGCTTCCCCAAACCCCATATTTGAATTCTTCGATTTGAGGGGTTCGCGACTTCAAGATGGGTGCCCCCCCAATTTGCATTCTCAAGATTTTTTGATACTTTAGCAAAACCATAGGTAAAAATAATGGACCATTCAAGATAGTATTTATCTAGAAATCTCCATCCCAGTCCATTCGTGGAGTATAGAATAATATTAGAATTTTCTTCATGCATGGGCTAGCCCGATTCCTAAATTAGTATGTTTTTCGGGCCATGTAATCGTGCTTTAAACCTTATGGACTTGGATGAGCCCAGAGGGTTGCATGCATGGCCATGATCAGATTTAGGAAACGATATCAAACATATTTTTTAATATCTTTGGAATGTTGGAATTATCGGTCCAGCGATCCGTGCAAAACAGCCCATGTCAGCACATTTCTATACGATATGAGTAAGCTTGACCTCACATTGCATCCGCTAAGTACTGTTGAGTTAGAGTTCTTTTCAATGTTATATGATGTTTGTGTTTTCGAATATGTTTTTATTCGCCTTTAAGCACGAATGTCAGAAGCGTCTAATCATATCATGGCCGAAGAATGACACTATAACATATCAACTTAAACATGCCGTTTGTCTAAATGGAACGGATCGACCTGTGTAAGGCTCGGATACTGTAGCGTTTGACTGGAAAATTAACATGAAAACATTGCTTTCGTTTCCTTTGACCATAGTGTAATTGTGTCATGCCGATTAAAAAATTTCCCTATATTTTTTATAAAATCGAGTGTTACCGTTTGCATCCGACTCTTAGCAGTAGGAATTGGCGAACTGTGATTGTAGGTGCTCTCTAGATTCGCTGCTTTGAGTGAGTTTTGGACAATCATTGCCCCCATTTCCTATGATCCTATGCTACAACCTTTTGCCCTTTTTTACTTACAAGATAAGTAAAAACATTACATCGCATGAGTCATAATGATATCAGTGGAGAGACATTTTTGTGATTCATTTGGGTTTATCATCAAATTGAAAGTTGATGTTGCTATATAATGAGCTGCCACGTATCCACCTTTATGGATTTTCGGAGGGATGACTTTATGTCACCGTGACAACTGACAATTGATTGCGATAGTTAAAAATCCAAGTCGAAAATTTGCAAATGAATCTAGGTGTTAAGTTCACTTAATCCGGATTCCAAGCAACCATATATTGTGATGGCGATCGCATATGGATTCCAACGGCGTAGTTTGGTTTCCTCTTAAATTGTTACGTAAACTTGGGGAAGAATAGCTGGGTAATGGATAAGGATAGATACTAGGTTAAATATTTAAAATCGGAGAGACTCAGGCATGTGATCGCGTGGCCTAATGGATAAGGCGCTCGCCTCCGGAGCGGGAGATTGTGGGTTCGAGTCCCATCGCGATCGCTATTCCTCCCTGCTTTCCTCTTTTGCTGCATTTCTCTTTTGTTTTCGCAGGTGCGCCTTTAATTGCTCTACAGCTTACTTCTTTACCTCAAATTTTATTTATATCTATCTATACTTATACATAAAACTAAAATGGAATATCAGCTTATAAGCTAACTCCGAGGACAATAAATTTTGTGGATTTTTCACATTAAGGCTTTCGCCACACGAGCATTTCATAGGAGGAATTACCAAAAAAGTCTTACACCTATTGCAATTATGTCAATTTAGTCATAAATTTTGTTTTTTGTCAATTGAGTTGTAAATTTTTTGCATTTATGTCAATTTATTCCAACCAGTCAATTTTAGTCGGAAATCGCTCACATAGACAATTTTATTTTTTTCTCCTTTTTTTTTTTGCTGTTTTTCCATTGTTGCTGGCAACCCTCGCCATCATTGGGCGAGACCAACCTCACTCGACCTCGCCCCAGCCACCAATTAGGGCAGCTCTCACCAGAGGCCGTGAGGTCAAAGACCACGAGGGCCAACCTCGCAGCTGAGATCATGCCTTGCCCAACCCATGGCAGCCCTTGCCAGAAAGTTGCGAGGTCTAGCCTTATACCTCATTAGATCTAGCGAGGTTAGGCCTTGCTCATGGTTGACGAGGTTCGACCATCGCTAGCCCAGCTACTAGTGAGGTCGACCTCACCCATGGCCTATGAGGTCAACCTAACCTAGTGATAGCAAGAGCCGGCCACTATGAAAAAACAAGAAAAAAAAGAGAAAAATAAAATAATCATAAAATTTTTAAAAAAATCATAAAAATTATCCATGCCAATGTTGGCGGTACCACATCAGTGATTTCTGGCCAAAGTTGGCGGGATCGACTTAATTGTCACAATTTTACAAGGTCTCAAGGCTCAGTTGACAAAAGAAAAAGAAGTTTATTACTGAATCGATACACTTGCAATAGGTTTTTCTCATTGGATGGGCATGGAAACTTCAAATGACGAATGTATTGAGAATAAGGGATGTACACCGCGGCATCACTTTTGTAACTGATAGTACGCTCAATATATTTAGAAACTGCAAGAAAATAGCACTAACTAATCGAAATTAATTTGACTTTGGACTTGCCATGTGGAAAATAGAATGGGTAAGCTCCGGGTGGTTACCTAACTAATCTCTTATTTTAATGAGCGCATATCCTCACCTTTGAAAGTAATGTCCACATTTTTTACTAAAATCGTCAAGATCCACCTCGAATCAGCAACACACCTAGTGCATCTGTAGGAACATCTAGAGATAATACTTAAATTTGGTTTCGTTGGGTCATAAATTAAACTGTCTGATTATAATTAGTATGCCCCTCGAGTTATGGACTTTATATTTAACACGTATATTACTTAAGGAACGGCTAACTAGAGTTAACTTTTTTAATTCAGTTAGCCAATAAATACAAATTTGAGCGGAGCAATTTATCTATTTTCATATGGTCCTTAGCTAAGACATATGCACCTATGCTCATCATTGCATAGCATGGATCACTTTTTTATTTTTGTCCCCACTTCTACTCTCGAGAAGGTGGAAAATCGAATTCTCCACCTCGCTTTTCTCAAGTAGAAAGGATGAGTGGTTCTATGTCCATCACTTCACATCATGTATTATATGTTATATTCATATAATTAGCTACGATGAACCGATGCTATGCGTGAAGACTTATTAGATGAGTGCATATTATATATATTAAAATCGATGCGGAACCGTAGGGGAAAAAAAAAGCGGACAACTTGGAAAGCAACCCTCAATTGTTTAACAATAAACGGCCCGACCTTAAGCCGACCCTCTCCATAAACTAAGAACTTGCAAAGCAAAGCAACCCTTATTTGTCTACATAAACCCCTTGATCTATATTGGGAGGAAATCGACGACTCATACAACTCTCAGCGGTCAAACTCTTACGCAAATTACGCCTTTGCTTTCCTTGAAAGATTGTCGTGGTCCTCCCATTAAATACGTGCGTTTGATTTGGCGTCTAATATTTCTGTAATTGTTTCGTTCTTTTCCCGGTCGGCGAACGCCGTTTTCATCCTTCGTCATCTCAGGCCTCTTCGATGGGTACTTGACTCGATTACATGCATTGGAGAGCAACCCCGCAGAAAATTGAATGACTTTGATTTTTAACTCACCACTAACTTCATGTCACATCTGGTTTAACCTAATCACATACATAAAAAAACTTGTTTGCTCCTTCTACTTGGAGTTCCCTAGTGCAGAAGAACTTCCACAGATTTTCAATGAAGCCAGAGAGGAAATCTAGAGCTCGAAAATTGATCGCTAATGACAACTTTTAGCATGAAAATATTTACTTATTAATGTGTTACTCGAAGAAAAAGAGAATGTTTTTGTTTCGTTAGTTCATTCGAAACTTAGAAAAAACTTTATTAACGAGCGTGCACTGACTCCAATCAATAAAGATATGAAAATTATAAGAATGCACATATATGGAGGTGTCGTAAACGTTGCAAAATAAATAAAGTAATCGTACAATGAAAACGAACCTTTTTAAATAATAAGGAAGAGTAAATTTGAAGTCCAAAAGTTTGTTATGAAAGTGAAATTGAGTCCCATAACTTTCCAAAAAATATAATAAATACCTTGTTAAATAGAGTTCATGAAAAAAACTTGATCGCACCAACTCGGCAAATTTTATGACTTGATTACACTTTTTGAATGTCTTACAAAGTCAACGGAAATAACTGATTGCGACAATTTGATAAGTGTCAATTGATTCAATTGTATTTTCGTGATAAGTTTTATAATTTAATTGTACTTTTTGAAAAATTTTAAGATTCAATTGTATTTTCGTGATAAGTTTTAAGACTTGTGGTGTACTTATCCCTAAATTATATTCAACATCTAATAAAATTCTATCAAGATAGTTAGTGTATTAATTCAATTAAGTATCATGGTATGCTTAGCATTTGCCGAAGCGCCTACCTTAAACACCGTACATTTTCCTTCCATGGGGGGGGGTTTGTCAGGAACTAAACTGGCGTCGTCGGGCGGAGATAGCCGGGAAACGAGGGGGAAGGGGAGGGGGAGGGGGACGACGTTCAATTCTCTGGTTTGTCTGTCCGACAAAGTTTGAAATTCAATCCGCAGCGGAAGGATGGAGAGATGACGTGACCGCAGCAAGCAACGCCATCTTCGTCGCTGATGAAGCCACATGAGTTTTAGAGTTTTAAGAAAGGGTTGGAGTCTTTGAGCTTTCACGCGCCTCCACCTTTGCCAGTTACAGAAATGTCCGGCTAACTCAGCCCCCTCTTGAGCCTGGATCGGCGCACCGCTCCCCAGGTAAAAAGGACTTCATCTTTGCATTTCCCTTCTGCATTCTCAACCGATGTTCAGGCGTTCCTGCGCTCGTCCGTGAATCGAGGCGCCTCTCCTCGGGCGGTTGCCCAAGATACGAATTAGCCTTTCGAAGCTGTTGTGGATTGGAACTATTGCTGTGTGCATAGTTGCTTTTTCGTGAGCTTTTGTGGGACTTAGCCTTTGCTTAGTTTTCGTCGTTCCTCTTCCGTCTTGAGGTAAAGATTTTGAAAAAGTTCGCGACTTTTCCCCACCCACCATAGCGTGTAGCCCGGAAGAAGAAGAAGAAGAAGAGAGGAGTATCCAAATTCATTCACATTGAGGTCAAGCATAAAGATGCAGAAAAAAGGGCAATGAATTTGAGTTCGACACCCATTTCGGACTACTAGTAGGTCACTACCTGAGTTCGGCCTCGGCTAACTCAAGCTTTTGTCATGCCGTGAATTTTCTTCAATGCACTGTGAACTGTAAAGGTGATTATGCCGTAGCTTCACCCCGTCTCATCCACCGTTCTGTAAAATTCTGCCAGTGTTTTGTCCTTTTCTCCATATCTTGGATCTTTGTATGCTCAACACGAACTGCATCGAAAGGCCTTGGTCATTTACACAGTAATTTGCTGTCTCAAAAATGAGCGAAGCTTCTGGCTCTCTCCAAGTCCAACTATCTCTCGGCATGCCTCCGTAATCAAATCTAATAATTCTCTTTAAAAATATGATGCTACTGTGGGTATGATTGGATTCCGATGCATTGCATTGGCTAATCTGAATGTTTGCTGTGCCACTGTCCAGGTTGTTTTGGCTGGATTCGGAATTTGCTCTTTAGGATACGATGGAGAAAGTAGTAAATGATGGTCCCATGGAGCAACCAATAACATATGGGCCGTTCTATCATGACACAGGGCAGCCTGGCCAGGAAAACATTCATCCTGCATCTCAGTCATTTCCTCTGGGAGTTGCAAGTACTCATGTAGGACTGCTTGGGATAAGCGCTTCAGCAGCTAAACCTGTTCTCAATTATTCCATACAGACAGGTGAGGAGTTCGCGCTTGAATTTATGCGTGATCGAGTAAATACCCGGAAGCCTTTTGTTGAAAATGCAGTTGGTGATTCCAATTCAACGCGTTACTTGGAACTAAAGGGCATTTTAGGCATCAGCCACACTGGTTCAGAAAGTGGATCAGACATTTCAATGACTAACATCACTGAGAAGGCTCCTAGAGAGCTCGAGAGGAACTCCTATCTTCATGAGGGTTCAAGTATTTATCCCTCAATTAGATCAGTTCCTCGAACATCAACCTGTGCAAGTTCACAGCAGTTCATCCCAGGGTGCACCTCCTCAGGTGCCTCTGATAGCTCATCGATGAGTATGAAGGTCCTCTGCAGCTTTGGCGGTAAAATTCTGCCTCGTCCAAGTGATGGAAAGCTCAGGTATGTTGGAGGGGATACACGAATCGTACGCATAGGGAAGGATATTTCTTGGCAGGAGCTTGTGGAAAAAATGCTGACAATTTATGGCCAAGCTCATGTTATAAAGTATCAGCTCCCTGGAGAAGACCTGGATGCCTTGGTCTCTGTATCTTCTGACGAAGATCTGCAGAACATGATGGAGGAGTGTAAGGAGCTAGAGTTTAGAGAGGGCTCACATAAGCTTAGGATTTTCCTTTTTTCCATGAGTGATTTGGAAGATGTTGACTTGGGTATCGGGAGTACAAATGGCGAGTCTGAGATGCAGTTTGTAGTTGCTGTGAATGGAATGGATATTGGGTTGAGAAAAAGCTCAATGCTTCATGGTTTTGCTAGCTCTTCAACAAATAATTTAGATGATTTAGATGGACAGAATATCGGTACAGAGGCTAATGCAGCTGGAGTCGGTGTTTCTCCTTTGGCTGGAATCGTTGTCTCACCATCACAAATTCTGTCTTCGGCGGTTCTACGTGATTCCTCCTATGCCGGTCAAACTGATCCCCAGTTCTACAACGGCCAGGTATTGCAAAATGGAGATACAAAGCAATACTACTTGCCCTATGGGCGTGACCAGTCAACTTGCTCTCTTTTAGGGGAAACGCTCACTACAATGCCATTTCACCTTCTTATGGATCAGCAGGGAGGTTTGATGGAAATGCATCTGCAGGATAGTTTGCTTAAGGTGAACTCTGAGTCATCATTAAGGGAGGAGAAACCAAAAAGTGAAAACTTTGTCCAGCAAGAGAGTGACCCTGATGGCACATCTACCTTGAAGAAAGATCGTTCTGTTGTTTCACAGTCATACGAGACTGATGAGATGGGATACTCACAGATTAACAGATTATCGGCATTAAAAGGTGCAATTGAGAAGGACACACCCTATTTTCCTTCAAACAATGTGGGGAAAAATAAGGATCCTGAAATGGTTCCCGTGTCTGTTGATGCTGTTCTAACTTCAGTGCAGGTTCCCAATATCAGTAACCATGACAACTGTTCCACAGCAAGAACTCTTATTGCTCCAGATGAAGGTAACTCTGAGTCCATTCCGAATGTTTTGAGTTATGTTGAGCCACCTGTTCTCCCTCAGAGGGTTTATCGCTCTGAGAGGATTCCTCGTGAACAAGCAGAGTTACTTAGTCGGTTATCTAAGTCAGATGATTCACTTGGTTCTCAGTTTATGGTATCTCATTCAGGTTTGGACCTTGCACAGCCTGGTCCAAGTGCAGAAGTCAATGGTAATTTGCAGAGAAAACAAATGACTCCCCATGTTGAAATAGAACAGCCCGTTTCTGGTGAAAATCCTCCATGTCGAGAACCTCAGACGATTAATGATGGACTTGCACAACTTGAGTCGTATAGAGAATTTGCAAATGGTATATCTCAAATAACTTCAAGAGCCACAGGGTATGGGGTGGACAGTGAACTTAGGTTGCCAGAGGCGTCCTTTGGTGATGATAAAGGTGTTACAAAAGAGATTAGCACTCTCAACATTAATCACGCAAAGAATGCTCCTTTAGTTGATCACAAGAAATTCCCGGTTGTTGAGACTGTCGAAGCTGGATCGGAAGTTACTTACACTAGATATAATGACGATGGCATATCTGTTCTTCCCGAGCATAAGGTGAAACCAAAGGAAGGAGACATTCTCATTGACATTGATGAGCGGTTTCCTCGTGATGTGCTTTCCGACATTTTTGCCCAAGCAATATTTTCCGAAAATTCATTTGATTACACTCAGCTGCATAAAGATGGGGCTGGTGTGAGCTTGAACATGGAAAACCATGAACCTAAGCATTGGTCATACTTCCAGAAGTTGGCACACGAAGAATATAGGAGAAATGATATTTCTCTTATAGACCAGGATCATCCTGTTTTCCCTTATGAGGTTGGAAAAGCTCGACAGGGTGATGATAGATCTCATCACTTGACACAGATAAGATCAGATGAAGATCCTAAGGTCAATGTTAATCCCCCCGTCATTTGTGCTCAGAATGGCCCTGAAGAATTGCCTGAAGTATCTGGTACTACCGACACATCTGCTTTGCACATGGAATTTGGTCATTCCCAACTCAAGAATGGTGAAGGGTTGCAATTTGATTCTGTTGCAGAGAACTTGAGGACACCTGAGTCAGAATATGAGGTATTCTTCAGAGGATGCCTTGTTATGATCAATCTTTCAAGTGAATTTTTACATTACGAGATTTCTGATTTTCTTTTAATTTATTCAGGGTCAAATAGAGTTAAGAAGTACAGGTCTGCCACCTCTGGATCCTTCTTCTTTGGGAGGTGTTGATATCAGCACTTTGCAGGTATGATACTTCAATAAGCTGGTTTGCCTACCCCTATGAATAGATAGGGTTTCTGAGATATCGGCTCCGATCTGATCCTTTTCCTTTGATTGGCAATTATGAACACTGGGTATTGGTCTTACTACGGGATGGCCGTCTCTGCCAAGACTCTTATTCCCCATTCAAATCAGATTCTTGTTGCCATGCTCTTTTTCCCTGTAAAATTTTTAACGATGAGAAGCCAAAAGTTCTGGTTGCTGTTTAAATTCCTGCTGACTCATGTGGCTCTAAAGATGAATCGGGTTGGTTCTTTCATTGGAGAAAGGGTGCATTGGTTATGGGGGCAGTTAAAAGAAGTATGGATCTGTCTTTAGGATCTTCTTGGGTAGGCTTGACATTAGTTCTCTTCAGTATCCGTAGAATAGGTATGCCCTAATTCCCAAAACATATTTGATGGGGGTGGATCCCTTTCGTTGTGCCTTAGTGCTAAAGTGAAAATTATGACGTTAACTTTGTTGATAAGACAATGCTGTAACTCCTGTACTGACATCCATAGCATATGGGACGATTGTGCTAATAGTTCCTTTAGATATGACACTCTTTGGCCTGTGCATTCTTCATCTTTTCAAAAGTATTTGACAAAATGTGTCAAACACTTCACATCTATCCTTTACTTTGGACGCTGCCTTTGAGCTTGTGCAAATTGTCACCATTGCACATGTTCATTTCTTTGCTGGGTGTTCTTCTATGAAACTTTTATTTTTGGACTTCCTTTCACCTGATTAGGTTTGCCAGCTTTCTTTTTGTCCTTTTTGGTGACCCCTCCAAATGCATGTTGTAGGTAATAAAGAACGAAGATCTTGAAGAACTCAGAGAACTGGGTTCTGGTACATTTGGAACTGTTTATCATGGGAAATGGAGAGGGTCAGATGTTGCTATCAAACGGATAAAGAAAATTTGCTTCACAGGTCGATCATCGGAACAGGAAAGATTAGTGAGTCCCTTCATTCAAATGATAGATTGACTCAATTGTGGTCATAATATGGGTGCTATACACGTGCTTCCAGAACGTCGCTCTATACTTTTGAGATCACTGCTGATAGCATTCTCCTTTTCTTTCCCTTCTTTTTCTTATCATTTTTTCAATCTTTCTCTGGATGCATCTCTGATGCTCTATCCGTTTACTAACTAAGCTAATTCTTGTTTCTTAGACAACTGAGTTTTGGCGAGAAGCTGACATTCTATCAAAGCTTCACCATCCAAATGTTGTGGCATTTTATGGTGTTGTGCAAGATGGACCCGGAGGAACCTTAGCCACTGTGGCAGAATTTATGGTTGATGGTTCTCTAAGGCATGTTCTACTCCGCAAGGATAAGTAAGATTTCCGGCCTCATGCTTTTTAAATTTGCTGATGCATTGAATCAATAATTTGTTTTATACAATTGGCATGATTACATATGAGCACTTGGAAGGATAGAATTATATCACTGCACCAACAGAAATGCAATTTAAATGCGTTGGAAACAATAAGCATGTCATCTTGCTAGTTCACTTCATTCAATGGTCATTTCATCTTCTCTCCAGCCCCTAACCAGCATACTCTGTAGGCATCTTGACAGTCGAAAGCGCCTCATAATTGCAATGGATGCGGCATTTGGGATGGAATACTTGCACTCAAAGAATATTGTGCATTTTGATCTGAAATGTGATAATTTGCTGGTGAATTTGAAAGATCCTTCACGTCCCATTTGCAAGGTAAGATTGCAGTTTGAATGTTGCGCTGCAGGGAACTGTTTACTTACTATTTTTGCATAATAAGCAATGTCCTTTTCAGGTTGGTGATTTTGGCCTGTCAAAAATCAAGCGAAATACCTTGGTTTCTGGTGGAGTAAGGGGAACTTTACCATGGATGGCCCCTGAGTTGCTAAATGGCAGCAGCAATAAGGTCTCTGAAAAGGTACGATGTTGTCATCGGCATTGTCTCTAAATGATAAGATGGGTTGATCACTGAGGGTTATCTGTTCTAAATTAATTTGATGGGATTGTGATCAGAGTTGCACAACCACTCTATTCCCTCATGATCTGTGTACATCTACCTGATTTCGGGTATGCTTGTCTACTGGATTGTGAAGTTTGGGGGACCAATTGTTTCCACCATGTACTCGCACAATATATGGTGGCACAGATTTAAAACGGCAATCTTATTTTAGAAGAAATATTTATCTTGAATTCAACTTTGGATGAGCTATGCTAGTATGTCATTTTAACATTCTGGTTGATGTTGCGACTTACCAGTAATTGTGGAAGAAATACTACCCATAAGCAAAGGTGGAAGACGTACTGCTGAAAAGCTATCTTATTCTGATAATTTGCAATGAACAACCATGAATGAGAATGCTAGTTTACAATGACCCAACTTAGCAGAAAGCTACTCTCATCTTTATTGGCAAGTTGTGCACCCAATCCCTATTGCCATCCTATGATCCATAGCTTTGATGATTTGGGTGTTTATGATTCTCTAAGTTGGATGTTTTGAGAATGTGCTATTTGCAGTTTAAACTTTCATCAATTGGCCTTTTCTCGTTGTCATATAAATTAGATGTTTGTTGTTTGATTTTGTCCAATTTTTACAGTATATTTTTACTTTTTGGTGGTAGTTT
Source organism: Syzygium syzygioides (assembly GCA_031216285.1). Lineage (NCBI taxonomy): Eukaryota > Viridiplantae > Streptophyta > Magnoliopsida > Myrtales > Myrtaceae > Syzygium > Syzygium syzygioides. The sequence goes on along the minus strand of JASUUD010000037.1, from coordinate 31,542 downwards.
ATCGGAAAGGCTATTTTGTACATAAAAGTTAAGAAGCTATGAGCATCACCCAACGACGTCAATTTCCTTCAATGAGTACTGTAAAAATTGTGTCCTTGCTAGGGGCTTTGTTCATCGTTGTGGATTATTAATTTACAGGTGGACGTGTTCTCCTTCGGTATTGTTTTGTGGGAGATTCTCACTGGGGACGAACCGTATGCAAATATGCATTATGGTGCAATTATAGGTGTGTGTCAGTACTCTTCTCATGACTTCTTGTAATTACCATTCATTTGAGGGCAGCTTTGATGGAATGTGAATGAGGTAGCGGTGCTTCTGTTCTGTGTTTCATGATGATGCAGTCCAGTCACTGATTAGTAAATGAAACTGATCTAGCTTAAGCTAATTCTCTATATTGACGAAGCGAGCTTGTCAATTTGGTACAAATACTGTGATTTATTGGCAAAGATGGAGAGAAGCAGAAATATCGCACTAAGAACTGATTGCCAAAGAAATTTATGTTGTCAGGATGAATTAATCAGTCAGAAATAAATTGGTAATTAGACCACTGCAGTTTCTTACATTCTGTTGAAAGTTGGCTGTCTGAGCGACTATGGTTGAGAATTTTCATTTGCTGCAAATATTGATGTCGGTAAAAGTGTAGAAGATAGTTTATCAATATTTAAGGCGGTCAAATCGTTATTGATAAGGTTATTGACCATTTTGAAAAGCATATCTTACATTCATTTTGTAATTACCTAGAGAATCCTGGAATTGCAACACTGTATGGTGGCACGTAGTACAGACTGAGGAGGATTTATCATTGTCTGTTTAGGAACATAACTTTTAAGTAAAAATCTGGATTGAGAAGTGGAAGACCGAGACCATTATCACTATTTTTGGCTGCATGTATATTGGTTCCGCTTGCTATATTAGGGCCTTGGTTTTGTTGGTATTGTTGATACTACTGAATACTTTACAGCTCTAGTCAAATGTTATCAATGGTTTTAAGTGTTCCTTCAATGTGCCTTCTCCACCATGACGATGCATCAAGGTCTGACCTATTTATTGGCCAAACTAAATTATGAGACCTTCCTGCAGCCTTTATTGCATTAATTTTAAGGATTAGTTTTGTCATTTGTAGAAACTCGTGTTGGATTATGATATGACGTGTGTTATCATGCATTCTCATCAACCTCGAGATTTTTGTGCTGTGTTTGGTTGAAGCATCTTTTTCAATATGGCCTGATGGTGATGGTTTCTGAGAAATTTTGTTGCTATAGATAGATAGTTGTATGTATATGTGTATGTAGGATCTTTCCACTATATTCTCTTTATCAACTCAAATGTCGGATTATATCCTATATACAATATATGGTGTATCCTCATGGTTTTATGTGGCAAAGCAGGAGGCATAGTAAGTAACACGTTGAGACCGCCCATACCAAGCTTCTGTGATCAGGAATGGCGGAGGCTAATGGAACAGTGTTGGGCACCCAATCCAACTGCCAGGCCATCCTTTACAGAAATTGCTGCCCGTTTACGTGTCCTGTCAGCAGCAGCAGCAGCAAGCCACGGGAGAGCCCATGGTCAGAAAGCATCCAAATGATGCCAATCATTGATGGTGGAACAGTATTTTTTTGCACTCATCTGTTCTCGCCATGATTCATCGAAACGGACAATTCATTTATTCAAATTCAATTGCACGTTCTTGGAGAAAGATAGCTTGTATAATGGGGGAATTAGCTGCTCCATAGTTTGGAGTGGGCAGGACCTTGTTGAAACTGTCAGACAGATCAACATTGACCTTGTACATCGTGGTTTCTTTCATGGTATATGCTGCTTTTGTGAATCTGTCTCTGAAATATGCACGCCGATTCATAGTTCGTGGTAGTATCTTCTCGTGCAATGCTTTTCAGATGCTTTGGTTAAGTTTCCCAACGTTTTACTCGCTTTGGTTGGGTTTCCTATCGTCAGATTCAATCACAATGGTGAGAACAGCATATTTCCTGTGCATTGTGCATGTGGTGGGTTCTTTTCTTCTTTTTATTGCTGCTGCGGACAGTGTTTAGGAATTCATTCAAGAGTTCTATATGCCAGCATCTTGTCAACTTCTGGTACATTGCACAGCAACAGCTGAACTACTAAAGGATTTTGTTGTTTTCGTGGGACTTAAAGTTTCAGCTGTTTGAAAATGAAGTTCGTATAAGGAGGGAAGACAGAGTGGTTGAGTTGAGTGACTGATGGGATGTCATTGCTCATGCGTAGCAAATGGTGGCGATAGTCCGTGATATCATAGCAGTAGTTTCTTCCTTATATCAGCAAGTTGCGGCAAAATAAATCAAGGAGCAACTAGAGATCCTCACGAGCTAACAAACCCCGTGCGTCAGTTCTTCAAGGCTGGTCATCTGTCTCCAAGGAATTGAGATGTTTTATGGTACACTTGACATCGTCCCCATTTTCCAATGGCGAATTTATCCTGAAAAAGTGAGCTGGACTTTCGAGTTCGAAACACGCTCGTCGTCCAAAGTCCAATCCATTTGATGAGGTCCAGACGGTGGAAGTTGAACGAACACCCGATCTAATTTATGCTCCTCTCAGTGTACATCCACCCAGAGCCAAAGTAAATCCAATGGAAACGAGAGTGACAAAATAAATGGCCCAAAAGAACGAACGACCACAGCAAATATGAAAACTCACTCCTCACCTTCGCTTCACCTGCCATTTTACCTAAATACAGCCTTCACTTCACCTGTCCCCGCACTCACGCCTCACCTACGTCACTGTCGTTTTGTTTCTTTCATCTGCCCCTTTATTTTATGTTCGTCCAATGGATGACGCCCATGTGTGCATCTTCAGGAGCCCGAAAAGTCAGACGCTTGACATTGCTGGACATTTGTCATCCCCACCTCACCCCACTGACTGGAAACCTCCCTCTCTCTCTCTCTCTCTCTCTCACTCTCTCTCTGTCTGAAACCCCTTTTTAGAGCTACTGCTGTTGCTATTCAAAAACAAGAACTCTAGGGTTTCATGCAACTGAAGAGTACACGAGCTCCAGCTCTGCTAAATTTCTTTCCGGTGATGTTAGCTTGCTACCCATTATCACTCAACTGTTTCCTGTCCTTGATTTTGGAATTTTTTTTTTGAACTTTCTTGTGTCTGTCTCTTCATGTTCCCCTTTCTCCCTTCGATAAATGAAGGGACTTGAATGAGTTTTAGGTTTGTGGAGGTTATTGAATCCCCTTCTGTTCAATCTCCTTTTGCCTAGTTGAGTTGCTCTTTTGATTTCGCTCGTCTCCTGCTCTTGGATTTTGTATGCTTTTCCTGCATTTTGCTTAGTTTTTCTACAGTTTAAGGAAATCACAGCTTTTGTCCTAGTACATATACCACTGCTTGTGTATAAACATACACTAAGTACGCAATATTCTCGCCATCATATAGCCAAGCCGTAAAATAGAGTGCACTTAGCGTAACATCACATCCCAAATCTGCCATGAATTCCTACCATTGCATCCAATCTACTATGAATTTCTACCCTGTCAATTGATTGAGAACCCGTAATGCGGCAGGTAGCTGTTAATTCATATGTTCATTTGGTAATGCACACTTAACTTCTCATGGAGCTGCACAGATTACATCAATACTGGAACAATGATAATCATCTGCAAAGTCGCACTTTCCTGACCAAAATCTCTTGGTGCCTTGATATTCGAAATGCATTCCAAAGATCTAGATGGTGATGCTTGCCTTGTGGATCAAAGTTATTTCAGTTTCTCTGTTAGGATAACAAGTATTGACCACTTCGTGCATGCATTGGTCAAAGGATCAGCAACTCCAGTTACCCTGTGACTGGTTCAGCAATAGTAAGGCATGAAATTGTGAGGAAGGTTTCAATAGTTGCTATGCAATGGGCCTTTTGCTTACTGTAATGTGCTATTGAAAAGATTCAGACAGGATGTTCTGATTTGTTTTTTGGTCTCCCTTACAGCTATTGATGATAGCACACTCGGGGTGACAGTTAGAGATATAAACTATTCTTGTCATGGATCAGACAGAACAAACACAGCAGCAGCAGCAGCAAGTAGTCGGGGTTGTGGCTGGCACAAACCAAATGGCATACGCTCCTCCATTTCCAACTGCTCCAGTAGTCGCTTCTGGCACTCCTGCTGTAACCATACCTTCGCCGACTCAGGCACCCAGTACTTTCCCTGGCTCTCCTCATCAGCTTGCATACCAACAAGCCCAACACTTCCATCACCAACAGCATCAGCAGCAGCAGCAACAGCTTCAAATGTTCTGGGCGGGTCAGATGCAAGAAATCGAGCAAACTCAGGACTTCAAGAATCACAGCCTTCCGCTTGCCAGAATCAAGAAAATAATGAAAGCTGATGAAGATGTACGAATGATCTCTGCTGAGGCTCCAGTCATATTTGCAAAGGCCTGTGAGATGTTCATCTTGGAGCTGACTTTGCGTTCTTGGATTCACACAGAAGAAAACAAACGGAGGACACTGCAAAAGAACGATATAGCAGCTGCCATCTCCAGGACGGATGTGTTTGATTTCTTGGTCGACATAATTCCAAGAGATGAGTTAAAGGAGGAAGGGCTAGGAGTTACTAAAGCTACCATTCCTGTGGTTGGCTCTCCGGTTGATATTCCATATTATTATGTCCCACCACAACACCCCATGGGACACCCAGGTATGATCATGGCAAAGCCTGCTGATCAAGCAGCACTTTATGCTGCCCAGCAGCCTCGACCGCCGGTGTCTTTCGTGCCATGGCCACATGCTCAATCTCAGCAAACTCAAGACGATCAGCAGACGAATTCTTGACTTAGGGTCATGCAATTTCTATTGCAGCTTCTTAGTATTAATGGAGTTCCTTTGCATGTAATTGAGAGGTAGCAATTGTCTCGGATTGCAGAGTACTGAAATTTGATGCGATTGTAACTTGTTTGGATTTTGTAATAGCTCCTACATTAATATCTTTGGCGTGAGGTTGTTTTAACCGCATATTAGTACTTCCTTTGCAATGTTTGCATGAGGCCCTAGTGAACGGTTCCAGAGAAGAGTGGATGCGAGAACTTTGTTCTTGAAGCATTTCAACTGAACAGGATCGGGCAAAGGACGGAAACAAACTAAAAAATAGCGATTGTCTATCGAGATCACAAGAAATGAATTGAATATTAGGTATCAAAACCTCATGTCTGGTTATCATGTAATGAATGTCTCTAATCATTTCCGAATTAACTAAAGCAAATCGGATACTTCACATATTTTAACAATGCTATGCCGACCTCTATGTCATTAAGCAGAAGTTTCTTCTGAGAAGGATCGTAGTTGAAGGCATTTAGTTACGACTATCACAGTAATCATATGCTAGGCGTTGGGTTCACGACTACCACCAAATTCGTATGCTTTTTCCAAAATGACAGATTATTGTTTCTGGCAAATCTGTTCATTTTACTTGCAAGAGCCCAGTTTTTCCATTTTTACTTCAGTCCATATCTTTTATATGGTAGACCACACTTGATTCTGATTCATGCTTAGTGCCTAGGATCATGCACAATTCTCTATCAAGCCCCATGACTTACGATTTATGCATAAGAGGATTAAGCATCTCGACATTCACTTGCAATTTATCTTTGACAATGTCCCATGACCTTAAAATACCAGAAGTCTTGAACTCATTAGACAAACAAGAAAACTGTCAAGGTTTATATAAAATGAAAGTACTGCTGAAAGGAGGTTATGTACAAAGTGCACCAGCCTCTTCTCCAACCAAATTTTTACTACAATCCAAGGTGGTTTCCAGCTAACAAGAAACCAACTCTAGACACTTTCCAGTCCAACGAACAAATTTAGAGGCTTATGCAGCTTCATCTTTTGAGTGTGCAAAATCCATGTCATCAGTAAAGCAACCCAAGGAACCTGTGGTCAGTTCCACAAAGCAGAGTTGCTCCTTAAGGCTTTGACTGACCAAAATCGCATCTCTTCATCTCCCTGTCAGACTGGCTTTCATCCTTGAGCCAACATATGCATTTTCAATGATGAAGGTTTATGGCATGCCCATCATGTGTCGGCATTTAAGACTCTCAGGCTTACCACTGAGACAGTGGGCATCAATAGGCCCATCAAGGAAGGCAATTGTCAATATCTTAGGGTGCCCGTGCCCACATGAGTTGACGAGACAGAACCACAAGTCAATGAACTCATCTCCACTGCCTTATTTTCATTTCTGAGAAGACATTGCTTCCTCAATTTGCCTGATTACCGTGCTAAGACTGAAGCCATTCTCCAGAGCATTCACAGCAGCTCTATGGGCTTGTTTGTGCCATTTGAGTAGATTATAAGACTGCAGGACCGCCCATCTGGCCTGATTTGACATCTATTTAAGTCGTTGGAGACAATGAAGCATTTCAGTGACTGAAAAATTACAGTAGGCCTTTAATGCAAGCGAGTCTGTTCATTCAAGACGTACCTGCGCAACTGACAACGGGGGTGCCAATAGGACACACAGGCTCCTAAACATATTCTCATCATTTTCTCCACCCTCGGCATCACCATAGATAAGAGCTTCAGCAGCAATGCCAGCAAAAAGCACCATGGAATACCTGTCAAAACACATCAATTGCATGACTGATTAATCTTACAGTTAGCCTTGGACTATTGGGAATGCAATTAAACAGAAGCGAAACAAAGTACAGCATCATTTTCAGTATCTGCTCAAATCATATAAACTAGCGTTTTGCTGACACTAATGATTGTTAGCAAAAAGGGGAAGACTAGCTTTTATTGACAGTTAAGACTCAAGATTGTTCGCTGAAATCTTCTTTGGTATGGAGATCTAGAAAAATATTCGGACGATGCCAACCTATCAAAGGCAGTGCCGCTGAGCCGCCCCTCAGCAAGTTCTTTGTCCATCTTGTCATCCCAAAATTGCGTCCCTGCCTGTATAAATTTTTAGCATAGAATCCTTCATCCGAGTTATTGATGCTAGTTGAGTTAAAAGTATGATAGCAATGCAAGTAGGGAGAGCTTAAAGTTGTCAAGAAGCAAACTTCTTAGAAAAGTCACAACAACATAGTCATCGAACATCAGCACCATCAAATTAGCTTTATTTTCTTCTGAAATTGTGGACTTTAGTGCTCCCAGAATCCAGTGACAGAGAACATCCTTCCAGAGAAATTAATCATCATGACTTATTCCCCCAATGTCCATCACGTTCTCATGCATAACTTAAGGAATTGGAGACACCTGCCCACTAAGCAAGCACGAATGAGACTAGCAGTACCTGTCCCTGAATGCCCATTTGCATTGCAATGATCGGATCCAAAATTACGCCACGTATTGGGCAACCCATCAGGTATGCTGCACATTCAAAATATATCATTTCATTAACCCCATGCTTTAAATAGAGATGCTCCAAAATGATAATGCGACAAACAAAGAGGTGATCAGCTCTGCTGGGAAACTCTTTGCATTGTGCTCCAAAAAATTAGTGGTGAAGAAATGAAGTGTCTTGGCATGCCTGTAAGGAGATGGCCAGCTTCGTGGACAAGGATTCGTCGGCGATATGGAGGCCAATAGCTTGAAATTTGAGCTAAACAAGAACCGCCGAGGAACACCGAGTCCACAAAAGCTAGTCCCAGTATCACCGCCAGTTTAGGTCTAATATCAATCCCTTGGGAGAGAAGAAAGGAAACTCCGCCGAGAAAAGCCACCAAGAGTGCACTCGAGGTTCCATCAAGACCCCACTTCTTCGGGGAAAATCTAGTGACTGCATAAAAGGGGGGCCAAACGACTCAGGAGCATGAATTAAGCAAAAAACCATAATGTAGTACGATAATCAAAGCAAATCGTGGAGTAGACAGACATAGGAGACGAGAGATGGCACCAAGATAAAGCAAATTTGCATTGGAGAAAATGAATTAGGAATTGAAACTCAGAATGAGGAATGCTCTTCTACCTTCCAACCCGGTGGAAGACTTGAGTGCTGCGGGTGTAACGTCCCTCGGTCCCTCCAGAACTGCAAAGAGGGTGAGAAGGAAAAGGTGAGCGCTTTCATAATGTCAGCGTAGGAGTGGAACGACTAACGATCAGCTCGAAAGATCGAGGGAAGGATGAGAAACTTTACCGATGCTCCGGAATTTGCCGAAATTGGGCAAGAAACCCCGGTCCTTGAGGAGGGCGTAAGCACTGGTGACGAGCTTCATGTCGTCCGCGTTCAAGCACGCATCCAGGACCTCCCAATCCCTCTCCTCCGATTTCCCAAACACGTACATCCCCACCTCGTCACCCTCGTCCTCATTAACCTCGCCGGGGACAGATTGGGACTTCAAGAACCGGAGAGCAGAAGCAAGGTCCTTGCGCTTCACCGCCTCTTCGTACTCCCGCCATTCTCGGAGAGCTCTCGAAGCAGGAGGCCCTGCTTTCACACGATCCGATCGCATAAGTGGGCCTGAAGAAAAGGGTCGCGCCGACAGAAAGTGCGATGCAGGGATTGTTTGGAGGCGAAGAGAGGAGGCAGAGAGCGCCATCCTGACTTGGACGACGAATTTCTCGTCTGCACAAAATCTTTGTGGTTTCGTCCTCTTTTAATATCTTAAACAACCTTCGCCTGCGTTACTTCCACACGTGATTTTGGTGCCGCGGACAATTGTCCAGAGCCTGTTTTTTTAAAAAGGGGTAAATTGACAATGATGAGTGAGCGAGTGAGACTTGACACGGGCAATTGCAAATTTTCATTGAACCCTAGTCTAGCATCCCTGAAAATGCTAGCATTTCAAAATGGGTGCATGAGATGGCTTTGAGATGACTTGAAAATGCTAGCATTTCCCAAATAAGCTCCACGAAATATTTGTCGAAAACATTTCAATTTGCCCAAAAGGCTTTGCAAATGTGTTGCCAAACGCACGGTGCAGTCGCAAAGTTGGAAGCATCGGAGGGATTGCGTAATCGGCTGTAGCAGTTGCTGGATCGTTTCAACTCATCCAGAATGACGCCAAGCTGCCTCATGGGCTCCACCAAACTCGGTTGGGTCTTCATGTTGGGCCTGAGCGCATCAAAGAAATCTGCAAGTGCAAGACCAGAGGTAGTGGGCAGCGGAGTGGCGCATCGCTGGTTTCTCATGAAGCAAGAACAATCTACGCATTTTGCATCGATTTGTTGGAGGTGGGAGCATCGTGGGCCGGGGTCGATTCTTTGATCTTGCTCTGTTTTATACATTGCGGTGATGCTATTGCCGGATCTAAACGGCAGACAAGGATGGGAGGGAGTCAAATGAATGGCTAAAAGGGGCAGATTGAAACAAGTAATCCCAACTCATAATAAATTTATGAATTGCATAGGTCGATGGGATGTAATTACATTCCTCTCATGATGCGCATCATAATCAGTACAGGGTAATGATTTAACTCAGTTTTTGGCCAACGTCTGATGTGACGGCCTTGTATTGGTCTGATTTGGGAGTCTCAAAGTCATCGAAAATCTCGGACCTCTCCTCGACGATAAGAGACATCCAGAAAAATCTCCCACTCATTTCCTACTTCGATCCTCACGTCCACATCTTTTCCACCCTCCCCATCCAGCCACATAAAACTAAACGCCAGCAACGCTCCTCCTCCTCCTGCTTTAGTCCAACCCCTTACCATATTAGCCCGCTCACCCGCACGCATCGATCTTTGGCTGGGTGACAGTTTACTGTCTTTTTTTCCTCCAAACAGGTCAAGGCAAGTAAAATGGCGTCGGCGGCTGCACCCACCACCTTTTCTCTCCTCTCCTCCTCCTCCTCCTCGTCCTCGTCCTCCTCTTCCTCCGCCTCTCGCTCCGCTCTCCTCCGCCTACCCACCTCCGGCCTCCGCTCCTCCGGCCTCCGCCGCCTGGGCTTCGCCGCTGCCGACCCATTCTTGGCTGCTCATGTCGCTTCCAAGCTCCGATATTTGAGCGGTAAGGGAAGCAGAGGGGTGGTGTCAATGGCCAAGAAGAGCGTGGGCGACTTGACCGGCCCTGCCTTGAAGGGGAAGAAGGTTTTCGTGAGGGCCGATCTTAATGTGCCCCTCGACGACAACCGGAACATCACTGATGACACCAGGGTCCGCGCCGCCATCCCCACCATCAAGCACTTGATCCAAAATGGCGCCAAAGTCATCCTCTCCAGCCACTTGGTAATTGATCGAGCATTCACCCTCGCCGCCCCTTCTCGACGATGATTCTCTCCTTGTTTCCGTTTGTGGGTCAATGTTAATTCTCTCTGCATTGAATTGTCGTTGACTTTTCCTCATTTTGCTCCTCACTTTCTCGGAAATCTTTACCGGCTGCTCGAGTTTTTTACTTTACTTCTAATTGCAAAGCATGATTCTGCAGATGTTTGCCATCGTCTGTCATGTATTCTGATTTCTGGAGTCTCCTCAAGTTACCATCGTATTGGTTTCCCGAACACCATTCGTTAGCATTCCTCAATATGCAGATCTCTCTCTTCCCACTGGGATTGGCATGTACTATGTCATAAAACTCTTCCTCCGCAAAATAAATAAATAAATAAATTTAATTAATTTTCGAAGAACTATTATGTGACATATTCGTGATTAGTTCTAGAATGGATGTTTTCAGACGGCATCTTCACATCGGTTGCTTACTTGATTCCGGGTGTAAGCTAAGGGATTCCCGCTTCATATTAGTTCTGTGAATGTGAGCTACCAACTTTGATGTTGATTGTACCAGCGGTAGTTAATTTTTCTCCTTGAAATTTCCAGGGCCGACCAAAAGGGGTGACACCAAAGTACAGTTTGGCACCTCTTGTTCCGAGGCTATCGGAACTCCTCGGCATTCAGGTAAGGACATCTTTGTCGTACACAAAAATGGTTGGACAGCACTGTTGGAAAATTCTGCTAATTGGATAAATAAATGACCGTTTTCTTGTTAATTATCCTCACTTGAGCAGGTCATAAAAGCAGATGACTGCATTGGCCCTGAGGTAGAAAAGTTGGTGGCTTCACTGCCTGACGGTGGTGTTCTTCTTCTTGAGAATGTGAGATTTTACAAAGACGAAGAAAAGAACGAACCTGAGTTTGCCAAGAAGTTGGCGTCATTGGCAGATCTGTATGTAAATGATGCATTCGGAACGGCACACAGGGCTCATGCTTCTACTGAGGGGGTTACTAAGTTCTTGAAGCCCTCCGTTGCTGGCTTCCTTTTGCAGAAGGTTTGACTTTTAATTCGTTAGCTATTTTGCTTAGAACAGCCTTTAAGTAATAGTAATTATTTGCCGAGTTTCATGCATTGACCCAGTTCTTCACAAGAGCTGATATTATAGTCTGCGGAAGGTATTGGCTTATCTCTTTCTTGGACTTTTGCATGTGTGGTTTGATTCTTGTTTTTCTCTTTTAAACGTTATGCATGGAAAATGCTGGTTCTTAATTTTATCATTATGAGTGGTTGGTTCCTTGAAATAATGCTTGCGGAACTAAACTAAACTTGAGTTATGTACATCAAGATAATTGTTCTTCACACTTTAGCAAGATCTTGTTTTGGTATGTCCGTAGACCTTTGCATCTATTTTTGCTTTTTGTTACTTAGTTCTTTGGTATGGACCTTCAACTTGCCTTTTCTTTCACCAGGAGCTAGACTATCTTGTTGGGGCTGTGTCTACCCCCAAGAGACCATTTGCTGCCATTGTGGGTGGCTCAAAAGTCTCATCCAAGATTGGTGTGATTGAATCTCTTCTAGAGAAGTGCGACATCCTTCTTTTGGGTGGTGGCATGATCTTCACCTTCTACAAGGCACAAGGTCTCTCTGTTGGTTCTTCCTTGGTGGAGGAAGATAAGCTGGACCTTGCAACATCGCTCCTTGAAAAGGCCAAAGCAAAGGGAGTTTCTCTATTGTTACCCACTGATGTGGTTATTGCAGACAAGTTTGCTCCAGATGCAAACAGCAAGGTTAGCTGCTTCGGTTTTTCTCCTAGCCTTCTCACATTTAAAAATGTGTGTCGCGATATGTGCAAATGAGTTTCAACGCTATGTTAAAATGCAGATATCACGTGAGTAGGCACTGTGGTTACAGACTTATGTTATTTTCAACTGCTTTGAACATTGCAGATTGTGCCAGCATCTGGCATTCCTGATGGCTGGATGGGATTGGATATTGGACCCGACTCTATTAGGACATTTAATGAAGCTCTGGGAACTACCAAAACTGTCATCTGGAACGGACCCATGGGAGTGTTTGAGTTTGAAAAATTTGCCACTGGAACTGAGGTGAGATGTGCATGGATTTGATTTGTTAGTTCCTCGACTCTTCGCTTATTCATCAGCTCTGGAAATCATCTGTCCTGGCTTACAGCTCTATTATCTGTACGTGTGTTCAGCCTTGTTAACCCTTAGCATGGACTCTCTAGTCCCTTCGTACCAAGGTTGTGCATGTCATTGGTTTTGAATGAGTCGTAGACAAGCAGTTAAGACTTCAAGGGAGCTTCTCATTTGATGAACCTTGAGTGTTTAATTCTTTAATTTCGAGGAATGTTTTGATTTTGTACGTGGGTTCGGCCTATGGCCAGCATGGTTAACTAGGACCAATGCAAATTTTGATGACCTTGTACTTCAATGTGCAGGCTATTGCAAAGAAGCTAGCAGAGCTCAGTGGTGCAGGAGTGACGACCATTATTGGAGGAGGGGACTCTGTTGCAGCTGTGGAGAAAGTTGGAGTTGCTGATGTGATGAGCCACATATCTACCGGTGGTGGTGCCAGTTTGGAGTTGTTGGAAGGCAAAGAACTTCCTGGTGTTGTTGCCCTAGACGAAGCCACTCCAGTTCCCGTGTGAGATTAACCTGAGGTTAAATTATTTTTTGGGCGACCTACCTTTATTCAAGTTGGAATAAATTCTTGTAGAAAAAAAGCAATTTCTGTAGGAAATGTTTTCTTTCGACGTGAATAGTCATATGGGCACGACTTGGAATTCTCAGCAGTTGTACGTACCAGTGGATGAGTCATCTAAATTGGCGAGTATCATGAGCTTTGTGTCCATTACATCAGTGAGTGAATGAAACTGCTTGAGCATATGCCTATATTTTCACCCGTGCACCAGTTACTTTTCCTTGTGGATAGGACGGAGAGAGAAGGGAAAAATCCGTACAACTGGCAGAGGGACCTGCCAAAAACTGGATGCCTGAGTACTGCCGATTGAATCCAAATGACTCGGGTTGCTCCAGCTTCTGGACCCGTTAGGAAGGAGGACTAACCATTTCTCTCTCTGCCTGAGAATCTCATTGTTTTTCTGAGGCTGTTGATGGCAACGCTCTATGGTGGACAATGGGCATAAAACAGAAAAATAAGAGTTGACCTATACTAACTTCTTAGTGATCATATTTTAAGGCCAGCCCCAGCAGTAGACGAAGGCTTTTGGAGATATGATCATCAAAGGATCAGTTGACCCAACTCACGCGTGACTAGTGACAGATATCCCACTCTTGATGAGTACGAGTAATGCCCTGTTCACGTCACCTCATTTGCTCGCTGAACATTAAACTGTCTGATGGAACACGAGTCGTTGATTAGCTGAAGAACTCACAAAGCAGATGATTGTTGACGGCTAGGCCACCATTCAAAGTGGCGTTATAATGCTATTTTGTTAATTCAACTGATCCTTCACTTCAATAGAGATTGTCGGCTATGGGATTATGGCATGGATCGCATTGCATGTCATATCACCTCTTTCATTAGTCCTGCTTTATATCCCGTAAATATTAGTGTGTGCAAAACTCAGTTACTTGCAGAACCTGAAAGAAGGAATAGTCTGCTTTCCTTCCTCATTATTAAACTTGTATGAACGGTTAACAGTGCAATTAATAACAATTTGCAGTTCCACTCGTGTAACTTCATCAGGGCGGGCGTCAGTGATGCTTGCTTGTATTCTTTTACCACCATTTCAGCAAATCACTTTTAGCTTCACAGATGCATCGACTAGTGCTTGCTGTGAAATAATTCAAATTTATGAAGAATACCCAAGTTGCTAACTCTTATGACATTGAGAGGTGCACAACACATACCGATTGAAGAAGACATCTTAAAGGAGATGCGAAACAGAGATACAAGCAGCTCGAAACTGCAGCTCCCAATCCATGCTGTAAAAGAGCATGGAGCCCCTCGGTCCTCTTGGGCCTGTTGTCATCAAGAAGTTACTTAGGTGCGCATGAGAACCATTCCGTGCCTGGGAAATATTTCTGAACAGAATTGATTTTTTTTTATTCTGTGCCCGGAAATAATTTCTGAGTATTTTAAGGCATTTGGTAACTGTTCAAAATTTCTATTTCTGGAATAAAAAAGAACAGAAATGCGTTTGGTAACTATACAAAATTTCTTTTTATTAACAATATTTTAATAATATTTTGAATTGTTTAATTTAATATTTAAATTAAATTAAATATAAAATTAATATTTTGCTAAAAATTAATTTAATATTTAATATTTTATTAAAATTAATTTAAATATTAAATATTGTATTAAAAATTAATTTAAATATTAAATATTGAATTTAAATATTTAATATTTAATATTAAATTAATATTTAATAAAACATTAAATTATTATTTAAATATTTAATATTTTTATTAAATATTTTGTGGCTGATCGCCGGTGGCCGGTGACTGGCCACAGCTTTGTTGCAGCAACACAAAAAGAAGAAAAGAAAAAAAAGAAAAAAAAAATTGATTCTCAAAATTGTGCCGAGAAACTAGAAGTAACTTTTTTTTACTTCTTGTTTCTCTTCTAAAACTGTTTTTCGGCACAAATTTTAGCAAAAATGTGCTCAGGAATAAAAAGTTTACCAAACACATTTCTGTTCCCAAACTATTTCTGAAAACAAAAGAACAAAAATTTTCACTATTTGGCACATTACCAAGTAGGCCCTTAAACAATCCTGTGGTACGGTTCTGACTGATTACCAGCCATTCACTAGTATCTTCTCGTTGGACACCTCAATGATTTTCTTTTTAGCAAGTCCAGTTAACAAACGACAGCCCTATCTTGAGAACTCGAGGCTACAGTGATTAACAAAATAATGTTATTTCTTGACAAAGGATAGCTATGCGCATGCCTCCTTTATTGGTACTACCGAGAAATTTGAAACATAACAAGCGCCAGTCATAATTCACATTTATCTCACAAAAAAATTGGACAATATCAAATCTCCCATATCACATCTTCCATCACTACTAATGTATGAATTTTCACCAAATGGGTTTCCAAGGAAAATAAGTCATTTTTTCAGGAAGTGAGGTCTTTCATCTCTCTTCCGCTCTTTTTAACTGCTTTGTGTTGGGGGAAGAGGGAGACTGTCGCAGGAGAGGAGATATGGAGAGAGGGGCACCGGTCGGCTATATAAAGTATTCAATCACAATCTGGCATAGCTCAATCCACAAGAAGATTAAAGATCAACCAATTGCACAGTCGGCACCACAGCAGCCCATCATTGCCGGGCAGGATCGTCCATGTGACTCGTCTGGACAATGTTATTTTCGTTTAGGTATTCGACAAATTCATCAATAAGATACGGCCAAGCACCTTCAGCATCATAATTAGATAGGGTTGGGTCCACAGTCTGCATAACAGAGGGGTGTCAGTTGCATCTCTGGGAAAGTTCCAGATTTTAAGATGCCTGTGCAGATAACAAATGCATTCTCTGGCTAGGTAAAAATTCGTGGGGAATTTTTCACATTATCTATAGGTTGAAAGTTTCCATTTCCGCCAAAGGTTTATCTCAGATATGTGGAATTTTTGCTCAGCGAGACTACACACTCAAAAGTCAAAAGTAACTTCAGACCTTCTAGATCCCAACACCAGCATAAATAACAACCAGTTCTCCAGCAAGAAGAGAAGGATGAAAGCAAGGATGTAAACTGACTGTGCTAAGAGCGAAGATCATCTCCTTATAACTGTTACAAGACTTCTACATCAATTTCACATGACCTAGTCCATCAAAGATATACATATATGGAAGAGGATATACAATCATAAAAGAATAATTTCTTTGATGATATCTTACCCTGGCGAACTCCAATAGTTGAGACCATGTGTCCCTGGAGATTGCCTTATTATGACGGGCCTGTGTTGAATAAGAGAAAGACAATACAGAATCCCATTCAAAAACCATTATATGTCAAGACAAGCTCACATTTTCTAATCCTGTTTCTGAAATAGGATGAGATACCTAGTTGCTGCATTCTGAAAAAGGTAACTCTGTACGTGATATCCCTACTTCTGTATTCAACCAAAACAGTGTAGCTACAGTGCAAAGTAACATAGGATTTACAAGGAATCGGAACCAACATAAGTGACACCATCCGTCCCTTCATAACTAAGCTGAGACCTCAATATGAAAAGAATATCCTCTATTCACCATCTTCCCAGTTTATTTAACTATCAATTTTGTCTACTCTATTTATTTTACAATATTCAAACAAACTTTTTTTCTTCTGTTTATTTATTGGCCCAAATACAAAAATTCATTTCGAAAACAAATTCCCTCCCGCAAAATAAGTTCAACTCGCTTCTATGTGCCTTGCAGTGTAAATTCTTCCCAATTATTAGAAGGAAGATGTTGCTAAGTGTCTAATCAATCATATTGAGAAGGGAAACAAATACAGAAAGTCTAAAGGCTCCAAACTTCCAATTGTTAGAAGTTCATCTGGTCTTAAAGAAGTCCTTCAATTTTCCGAAAACCCCTTCTCATTTTCAGCTCTCCACTTTTTTGGACTGCATTTGATGTCAAAACCTCATAGTTCTTTCTTGCATTTTGGTTCACAAAGCATGGGAAATTCTTTACTTAAGTTGCTTGTCTTCTCATTTCATTCAAGTTGAAAAATGACAAAATTGCATTTCTTCCTAGAAAAATGTTAAATTACTTGGAAATTGAACGCCCCACCAAACGTGTTTCTGAGCAATTCTCTTATTACTACATTTTTTTCTTTTTTTTTTTGGGGGGGGGGGGGGGCGGGGTGGGGTGGTGACATAGATAGGCTATTTTAAATGAAATAAAAAGTAAAAAACCGAAAATATTTTGAGAGCCAAATATACCCGAAAATTTTTGCAGAAAGTGTGTCCGGTAGTTTAGCCAAGGTAAAGTGGACCATATCATAACTTCCCCTTTTCCGGGTAAAGGGGTTTTACTAGAATTCCTTTAGGCAGGCATGTGTGTGCTTGAGGTGGGTATGGCTTCAGGTTTTAACTTTTAGGCCAAACTTAAGTGTGAACAATTTAGAATTGGGACATCTTAAAGCTTCGAAGAGTTCAGCTTATAACCTTTATGTCAGACCTTTTTTCTAACCAGAATGGCCATACTCAGAAGTGAGTACTAATACTTAATAACTGAAACTAATTATTATGCTCAATAAGTACACAAAACAAAACTACCTGTAAAAACTGGCACCAGTGATCAACTAATGGCCATTGCTTTTCAGCAAAAAGTAATTGCCACATCCCAATTGCTGTATCGAGTGCCAAGGATTTCTGACCCTGAGGTAAGCAGAGATGACATGACTAACAGAACTGAAGTGCAGATGCTTGTGGAAGGTCCACGGAGAAAAGTAATCAGAGATGGATATGAAAAAGGTATGAAACATATTCAGGCTCAATGTAAAAGATCCAGCATGAAGGTACTCTGTACAGATGCAAGTCAAATTCTTTGAGGAGATTGAAAGTGTAAATTATATCCTATACAATAGCACATAACAGTAAGTTTTTACCATGATATAACATTTATTAATCTGTTGAACCATCAGATTTTCCCCTTCAGATTTAAATGTCAAAAGGTTGATTGGGAATTTTACCGAACTTTGACTAGAAATTGAAATTATGTAAAAAAGTCAGGTATCTTTAATCGACAAAGTAACTGATCATTTTTGTAGATCGCCCACCCTTACTAGAGATGATTCGAGGAACCTTATGTGCTACAACCTGACCCTAGGTTTGCAAAAGTCGAGGTGCTACATGATGTACAAAAATGAATCTAAGGACATGCTCTTAAGCTGCCATAATAATCCACAAAATTGAATCAAACACATTGATAAAATATGAGAATCTGAGATATTGCGTATTTTACCACCAATATTCAAAGCCAACTTAATCAGTAACAATCTTATCCTGAAGCTGATCAAGCACTTTATAGCTCAGAAGTGAAAACTTACAGTCTAATATCACTATTAAGATGCATACCTTTTCTTTTGCCCAACCAAAAGCAAAGTTATATATTTCCCGGAACTTTTCTGTTCAGTAAAAAAAAATAACAATCAGAGATAAAACAAAAGAGCTTTGCCAAGCAAGTGTCACACTTATTAATCAAACTATGGTAATAATTTCACTTAATTGCATACGCTCATCTTTCAACTCAGAGCGCATATATTGTATCCTTTCTCGAAACTTCTCCAGGGTATCTATTCTGCCAAGAAAGATCAGCCTTCAGAATAATGCATGAGGGCAAACAGTGCGAACACTGGTATCAGGAAAAGCAGAAAAAAGAAAAGGCAAGGAGAACTACCCAAGTGCCTGCAGTCCATTTATGAACTCCTGCTTTGAAAATTCACACATGGTTGCAGCCTTCATGTGCCATGAAAGAACCAGCTGATACAAATCAATCCCATCATTAGAAAAATCCCAACCAAGACCATAATACGCATGATGCAGTCTCTAGAATAGAATAAAAATACAAGTATGGCTGAAACTTGATTGTTGGCTCTATTTATGAATAACCTCTGCCAACAAACTTTCTTAGGTTGCCACCATGCTAAAGTACCTTGACACAACCTTCAGTTTCCCCGACCAAAAACAAACTTTATATGTAGAATAAAATGGCAATCACTTACATGGAGCAGAAACAGCAATTCCTACTTGATACATGAATTCCTATTGTTTTAATCCACTGAAGTTCAACGGTGAATTTCTAACTAATAAAGTCTTCTAGCTGACTAAAGGAATGTTGGACTAAAATCTTTAGGAGATTTTCCTACCAAAACCGAAAGATATTAACCAGAAAATTGAGGAAGATAAAACGGTAGAAAGAGATGAAACATGGAAAGTACACAATCTTCATCTTCATCACAGCCTTCAAACAGCAACACAGTCACAGCAGTGCATTTTTTGTACCATAAAGTTCATGTAAACAATAAATTGAGTATCCTCGTCCTATGACAGTGTACGAGTATGATTATGCATGTTCACTTACCATAACAATATCTTGGGGATCCACCTGCAAAATAAGATACTTGTGCGTCATTTAACTAGGTAACATGCACGACAAGGTAAACGTTCCTAAGCATCCTAGGAAGATGAAAGAAAATGGTATAAAGAAAACTCAAGATGCATAAAAATGGTAGAAAGAAAACTCAAGATGCATTCTGGAATTCAAGGAACTGGTGCCATATAATTTAGATTGTAACTGAAAGAATCATGACTGGCCACCTGAAGATCATTGCAAAGAAGAGTAATCCCATCGACAAGTATCATATCAGCATAGGAATCTGCAAATTCAAATACATCTGCTAATAAGATAGTGTAAAACAATAATATCCAAGGTGTTATAACTCCAGTACATAATCTTTCTTTTCAAAGTTGAATAACCAAACTTATGACACTGTACAGAACTACAGAACTAGTAACAAATCCAAAAGAAGTATCATTGTCCTGTAACTCCTGTTAATCTGCATAAGAAGAAATTCCGTCCAAGACCCACCCCCCCCCCCCAAAAAAAAAAAAAAAACGGTACTGCGAAGATCCACGAATCCAGAATCGAGCCTTGCCTTTATATCTGTGGTAAAGCTCCTCCAAGTGTCTTGTATCAGTATAAGTTCTTATATGCGGTTGACTGTAAAATACATCAAAAGCACCTTCAAGATGCCAATCACTGGCCTTCAAAGCCTGAAGGGCAACTTTTTCACTGCAAGGAAACAAAAAATTTTGTATCTAAAGAACAGTAGCAGCCTGAAGGAAAAAGAAAATAGAGAAACAATCATCCTGAAAACGAGAAGATCTACATGATTCCTGAGAAAGAGCACCAGCTCATTCATCATGAAATAAGTAACAAAATTAAATGGAAACCAAGCATGTCAGGAGTCAGCCGCTACAGAATTGGATAGTCAACAAATTAAATTAATATCCCCTAAAAACTAACCATTATAGAACAAAAAGGGGAAGGGTTTCACAAATGCACCTTCGTGCTACACTTGTCAGTTCAACTTTTAGGGTGCGTTCGTTTCGCAGAAAATGAGTGATTTGAAAAACATTTTCCGAAAAATAATCGCTTGCATCGCTTACGAAAATAAATGAATGGAAAATTTTTTTTCATTACCCACGAAAATAATCGGGCATAGATTGTCATTGATGATGAAAACATTTTCCGTTGACTAATTTTTCTAAACGATATAAGCAATCATTTTTTGGAAAATGTTTTCCAAATCACCGATTTTCCACGAAACGAATGCAGCCTCAGTTATGTTTGTCATCAACACACCAAAAATGTGTGCAAATGTTCCTTAAAAGGCTTTGCTTATATTGCCCCAAAACCAAAAGGTGCAATCTATCCCAGGATACTATCACAAGCCAACAAAGGAAGCCAAAGCAAAAAGGAATAGAAAAAGATGTATATTGAGTCCAAAATTCGAGCAAAAACCAGCTTTCTTGAGAACCTTAACAGAATTCTCCTTTCATTCGTTTCCAACAGCACCGAAATTGCAGTCAAAAAGTGTAATCTATGGCCCCAGGAGGCCAATCCTCATGCCCTGCTCTTCCATGGAATATAGTTTCATTGGGAGGATTGAAGGGTTACCTGGCTCCAGTTATTGCCATGAACTGCTGCACTTTGTCGCGGTTGCTCCGTCCCAATTTGTGCTGCAAAATCGGAAGGAATGAATTAGGCATGGAATGAGCGAAAGATGGATCACGGATATTCCACGGAAAGGAGCATACTGCCTCTTCGTCATAACTCTATGCGGCTCAACAAAGATGGGTTCAAGAAAGTGTAACAAGATTCACCGGGAACAGAAATTGTTTAAAGATCAATCTGGCTAAAGTAGCATATCAACCGATAGCGCAGTCTAACAACTGAACTGGGCATAAATTGTGCCCAGAGAAGAGAAAATTGAAGTAAGCGAATAGCTCGACCAGCGGACCTACAATTCCAAAGCAATGAAAGATTTCGCGTTTCCGATGATCCGACATAAAAGAAAAGGAAGAAGAACAGCAACAACATCAGCTTTTCGAGGAAACAAGAAAAGCAGAGGGGGGGGGGGGGGGTCAGCGACAGTGCGGGGACAAGAAGTACGGACCATCGTGAATCAGCAGGGAATGGAAATCCCCCTCCCAAGATGGGTAAAGAGAGGAAGCTTGGAGATCTTCTGGGTCCCCGAGAATTGGAGAGATGGAAGAAGGAGAAGGGTTTCTCGCCTCTCTCTCTCTCTCACAGCTGCTACCTCCTCCTCCTCCTCCCTCAAGTTCCCCCCAGAGAGGCTGAGTGTATCACTCTCGGCAGTCAGCAGCACCTACTTGACACGCACTGCCTCAAAACCTCTCCGTTCGCCCTTTTCATTGATACCCCACCTTCTCTTTTAGCCCCCATTTCTTTATGGCCTTCTTTTTTTCTCAACCAGCGTCCATTATTTAATTTTTGTCATTTTCCAAATTATTGAATCTTTTTCTTCCCTTTACATAAGAAAAAGCATTGCAATTATCCTCTTTTATTTTGGTACGCTCCAACTGGAGCAGACCAACGGGTAGGAGTAGGAACGGTGAGTCATCGAGTAAAATGCTCATTTGGATTGGACTCAGATTCATCATCGATCTTGCATGCGAGAAACGCCAACTCATGGCGGCTCTATGTCCATCCGGGTCCAACATTCCATCCATCGTTACTATCGACTTTTAAGCAAAGTGCCATTGCAATTTTTTTGGCTTAAATATGTCTGAACGATCAATGTCATTCTTCATCCCTGCTCTGTGATCCCGTGTGCAAAAATAAATTTTTGTGTATCTATAGTCAATCGGATTCTTGTACCGAGGGAAAGGACTTGCGCGAGGATGGCTTCATCCCGACGTTAATGTGGTTTGTTTGCAGAATTATTGCTAATACGAGGATGAGATTGGCTCGTCTTTAGTCTATTATATTTACGGTTTGATGGGAAAAATTGCATCTCAAATTCTAAACCTTATTTGTGTAATGCTATTGAATCCTAAATCTTTCAATTGCTTTGTTAAGTCCTATACCTTTATCAAAATGCACAACAAATGCTAAAATTGGTTCATTTAAGTCCTCAACTTTTATCGAAAATTGCAATTACGTTCAAAATTGATATTGAAAAGTGTAATTTAATGATGCCACGGAAGCGCTTGTTTGAACGACGCGTAGGCAAATCAAAAGGGGCCTTGATTACACCTTTTGATCCGTATTGATCCCGACTCCACATTTGACAACAGCGATAATTTCCTAGTTGAAGATCGAGAAGGAAATGTTGGGTCAGAGGGTGCAAATGGCGGAAAATCAGCCGAGTGACACCCAGCGAAGAAAGTTCAACTCTCTGCACAAAATATTGATGGAAAGGACCAAGCACGTGCTAAACATGCAACAGCTTGCCAGTTGAAGTCCTGAGATTGAAAGACAGAAGATTTGCATAAGAGTTGTGGTCGTACCAATAAGAGTAATTACTGTACAGACGATGTTGAAGTATACACAAAGCATTGCCTTGGATGACAGCAATGTTGCTTTCTATTTTGGTGTTACTTTTTAGGAGTGATGTAAACCGATTTCTAGTCCATTAGAGAACAACAAATGTTGGTTGACTAAGAGTTTTGGTCAAAATGACAACTAGTTTCAGCTTTGATGGATGAGAACATTGTGTATGTTCATAGCAGATACAGACATACTTCAGCTTTGATGTATGAGAACATTGTGTATGTTCATAGCAGATACAGACATACTTCAACTGTTGTTGTCCAAGCAGTTCATTGCAGTAAAATGCTGTTGTTCTCGTGTACGTCTGCTATGAGCGTACATAGTATCTATGGACATACTTTCCGAAATTGGTACTACTGAAGTATTCTCATCTGCAATGAACATTCACAAAATATGTCCACGCAATTAACTGCACTTCCCATTTCCATACTAAAGCCAATTTCAATTACCAGAATTAGGATCCAAATAATTCCGACAATACAAGGATTAATTAGCATCGGATCAAGCCAAAATAGACACTGCATGCACAATACGAGACATCTGTTTATCAGCATCCTCTCTTGTGAATCTGAGAATAAGTTCGTAGTCTCAGACTACCAAATTTTCATCAATTCAACAGCATGAATGATATAGGCGGCACCTTTTAATACCTGATTATCTCACCAGAAAAAAAGATGCACAGAAACCTGCTACACATCCACAGAGAAAAATACAGAAAAATGAGTTCAAATGAGCTCATCAATCCAACAAGAAAGAAAAAAAAAGTATTGGACAAACAGCATCTAGAAACAGTCCAACAACACACCAAAGTTAAAATGCCCTGTAGCATGCCTCGCGGCCAGAGAAACGATATAAGGAAAGTTAGGGTGCGTTTGGCAACGTACCAAATAGTAAAAATTTCTGTTCTTTTGTTCCCAGAAATAGTTTGGGAACAGAAATGCGTTTGGTAAACGCATTTGTTCCCGGGCACATTTTTGCAAAAATTTGTGCCGAGAAACAGTTTTGGAAAAGAAACAAGAAGCAAAAAAAAGTTGCTTTTTATTTCTCGGCACAATTTTAAGAATCCGTTTTTTTTTCTTTTTCTTCTTTTCTTATTTTTGTGTTGTTCTTCGTCTGGCCGGGCCGACCGCCGGCGACCGGCCGCAGCCCAGGGCCAGCGAGGGCATCACGGCCCTCACCGGCCGCCGGCGAAGGCGAGGGTCGCCCTCGCCGGCGAGGGCGAGGGCTGGACCCTCGCCGGCGAGGGCGAGGGCTGGACCCTCGCCGCCTGGGCAAGGCGGCCTCGCCAGATTTGGACGAGGCCGAGCCTCATCGTCGCGACCCACGGCGAGGTTGGCGTCGCCGTGGGTCGCGACGGCGACCCTCGGCCTCGCCCAGGCGGCGAGGGTCCAGCCCTCGCCCTCGCCGGCGAGGGCGACCCTCGCCTCCGCCGGCGGCCGGCGAGGGCCGTGACACCCTCGCCGGCCCTGGGCTGTGGCCGGTCGCCGGCGACCGGCGACCGGCCATGACCAAAGAAGAAAAGGGTAAAAAAAAAACAATTCAAAATATTATTTATGAACAAAAATTTTGTGTAGTTTACCAAATGTATTTCTATTCTTTTCTAGTTTAGGAATAGAAATTTTGGACAATTAACAAACGCCTTAAAATACTCAGAAATTGTTTCCGGGCACAGAATAAAAAAAAATCATTTCTGTTCAGAAACTGTGCCCGGGCACAGAATGGTTCTCATGCGCACCCTTATTGACCCCGGGAAAAATAATCCATTGTAACAAGAAAATTGAACTTTAAATCTTTCGCTTTTTACAGCCTAATCAATAGGAGAAATGAATTTACTTTGACTATTGACTGATTCTATCATTTTAAGAGCAGCAAAAAAAAAAAAGCATTTGTTTTTCATACTGTAACATTTATCAAGAACCGATCAATGCCTAATTTTACTTCTCCTTTCATAAATATGGAAAGATCGTCGGATCAAAGCCTGCGTCTAGTTTCTCAAAGATTTTTTTGTTTTCTAAAACCTCACTAAAGGAGTTATATTTCAGTTTATGATACATTACTTTCTGTTCAATATTAAAGAGGGAAAATCATGTACGACGAAGAAGGAAAAGACGGAAATCTTGGTGAATATTGAATTTCACTTCCTCATCAAGTGGGAAATTAATTTCTATGCGGTATTTTCTTAGTCGAACATAGTACAGATCCCATTTTTACCCCTTTTTGGGACTAAATTCCTTATTATATATTTAACTGAACATATTATAAGAAAGTAGTAAAATTTTCTTCTCAAATAGACATGAATAATTTTACCATTACCCACCCATCGGTGGCCGCGATGGTTTGCGTTCAGTTCCTTTCACGAGAGGTCCTGGGTTTAAAACTCGTAGGTGCGGGTGATTTAAGTGGAGGGTCGTGGCGGTGGGATGCTGCGCTAGCCCCCCCGAGGACTAGTCGGGCTTCACCGCTGGTTTGAGCGCAAGCTCGCCGGCCGCGCGGACACCTCGGTTATCAAAAAAAAAAAAATTTTACCATTTCGACATGAGGTACTAATTTGACCCAAAAAAGAAACATCTTTCTCTCACTTCGACGATACCGCCAGATTTATTTAACCTTCCATTATAATTTTTTTTAGGGAAAATTTCAAATAAGGATTCGAAGTGCTTTCATTTTCTCAAATAATGACCTGAAGTGAACCTTGTGTCAAATAAAGATCTGAAATGCCCTCATTTTCTCAAATAAAGATATGAAGTGATTCTTGTCTAAAAAAAAAGTAATTCTTATTTACCAGAGTTGAGGGCATTTTCGTCATTTAAATTTTTTTCTTTCCTTTTGTGTTTTTTTTCCATAAAAAACAAACTCAAAAATAAATAAATAAATAAAAACAGGGGAGCCCTCTCCTGCCTATGGCCATTAGCCCACTATGGCTACCGCCCCATCGCCGGTGGGGCGGCGGCCATGGTTGGCGAGGTCATCGGTGCTTCAGCGAGGGCTTGGTGGCCCTCGCCAGAACTAGGAGGGTCGAGTGATCCTCTCCTAGATCTAGCAAGGGTCGTTGCCCCTCGCACAAGTCTGGCGGCCCTCTCCCAGACCTAGGCGAGGGTCGACGACACTCGCCAAGACGGGGGTGAGGGTCGGCGACCCTGGCTAGATTTGGGAGAGGGTCGTTTGACCCTCCCGGTTCTTGTTAATGAGGGTCGCTGGCCCTCACTGAAGAGTCGATGACCCTGCTGCCCCACCGGCGATGGGGCGGTGGTCACAGTGGGCCGGCGGCCATAGGTGACTCTCTCTCGTTTTTTTTTAAATTAAAATTTATATTAAAATTATTTTTGGATGAAAATGCCCTTGATCGGTCAGAAACTTTGGTCAATCAGCGAGCCGACGAGGTGGGGCCTTTATTTGAAATTGTTATAACCATTTTCAGGCTCTTATTTGAGAAAAAAAAGAGCACTTCATGTCCTTATTTGACACAAAGTTTACTTCAGGTCCTTATTTGAGAAAATGATGGCACTTCGAGTCTTTATTTAAAATTTTTCCTTTTTTTAATTAACTAATTTTACGGGTGTGGTTAGTCAACTAGGGGTGAGCATGATTTTAGGTTCTACCCTGGAACCGGAGAATCTGACTGGTGGAAACATGTAGGTTTCAGATTCCAAGGTATGTAGGGTAGGTTCTAAGTTCCAAAATTTGGGGAATTTGTTTTGATGGGTAGATTCTAGGGTCTAAGTAGGTGAAGCTGGAATTTAGAACCTAAACAAGTTTTTTATGTTTTTTCTTGATTTATGTCTTCACGTGATTTTGTGGTGTTTTACGGCGTTAGATGATCAATATATAATTTGGAATCATTAGTCTGAGTTTTTATTTTATGATTTGTTAATATTTCATATTTTTCATGTGTCTAAATATAAGTTGTGGTCAGTAAATTAAAGCAGTGAGTGGTGATTATTAAAAGTGATGATTCATTACAATTGTTCAATTAATAATATAGGGGAAACCTAAATAGACCTTGAAACCAACCTAAAACCTATGATAGGGTAGGTTTCAAATTCCAAAAAATGAGGCGTCTATTCTTATGGATAGGTTTTAGGTAGAACCTGTACGAAACATATAACCATTTATTCTTAGCATTGATTCATGCAATGACTTCTCATTTTAATTATATTTATTTGAGCCGTAATGCTAGGAAAACTAGTCTTTTGTATTCTCTTTGGTGAATGACAACTTTGTTTAGTATTGTTGTGCTCATTTTTTGTTTTGTTTAACTAAAAATGAAATAAAAAAAAGAACCCGTTAGACTTTGTAACTTATCTTGGAACCTGTGATAGGATAGGTTTCAGGCACCAAGTTCCAACGGGTAGGTTTCATATTCCAAAAAATGAGGAACTTATACTAGATGGTAGGTTTTAGGTTCTGGGTGGAACCTATAAGGAATTTGAAATCGCTCATTCCTATAGTCAACTACCGGCATTATAAGGAATTTATTAACATCTAGTAAGTCACCAACTCTTTTCAAATTTCACAAGCCTCTATAAGGAATTTACCAACATCCCCATAAATTGATATATCACCAAATTTTCCGACATGGTACTGGTAAATAGTAAATCATTAAAGTTGTAATGAATTTAAAAAGTTAAGCAACCTTTCGTTTTCCGTCAAAATTTAAAATGTCATGTGAAAAAGTTGTAATATGAATCTATTTGTTAATATTTAATATCGTGAAAGTTTCAAGTGTTACAAAAAAAATTATTGATGTGTGTGTGCCGCGACATTTAAATGAAGTGAAAAGCTACAAAAATCTATCTACATATGTCCTTAGAAAATTCAGGCCGGCTGGGGCTGCAAAGTGGCTGCAAGCGCATGATATTGTGGAGAGTAAGCATCCCATTGTTTGCCAGGAAAATCCTCAGTTTGAGTCCCCAAAATGATGCCTTCTTCAAGATCAAGGCCTTTGCTTCCGGTGTCATCCTTGCCACCGGCTTCATTCACATATCACCAGAGGCATTCGATTGCTTAACTTCACCGTGCGTCGATAAAAATCCATGGGGTACATTTCCATTCGCAGCGTTTGTAGCTATGACGTCCGCAATCGGGAGACTGATGATTGACTCCTTGGCGACCAGTGCTCTCGAGGGGAAGTACTCTTCACATAAGCCTCAGCAAGTGAATATAGTGGACACCAACATGACCGACACCGACGACGATGGGGATCATGTGGTTAACATAGAAGTTCTTCATGTGCGGCTCAGCATACAGCCATGCTCACACAAACACACCTCTCCGCCACAAGTTTGGAGGAGCCCGCCCACTTGGAGCTGATTAGACATCGTATCATAGCCTGAGTAGGTCGATTGACACAGTGTACTCCTTGTTATTATCATGTGGTTGCATGTGCGTATGGTTTCAAAAGAGAAGCAGTGACTGTATAATTCGGACCTATTGTTATTTTTGATTATTGGCTTTGTACCCCAACACAGGTGCTGGAGGTTGGAGGAGTGGTTCATTCAGTAATCATCAGAGTGTCGTTGGGAACCAGTGAAAGTGCTGAAACAATTAAGCCTCTTCTATCTGCAATTCTGTGTTTTCACCAATTCTTTGAAGGCATTGGACTAGGCGGCTGCGACTTGCAGGTTTGTATATATGCTTCAATACGGAGCTTGGGTCTGTATAGTTACCATTTTATGTGGATGATGCTTTGTTGTGGACAGCAGAGCCATGAATGGAATGGAGGGGAAAATTCAATAAGGAGTTGATAACCATGTTACTAATAGTGGTTGCAGGCAAAGTTCGAGTCGAGATTGATGGCAATTATGGCGATCTTCTTCTTCCTCTCAACGCCGGTGGGAGTGGCAATAGGCACAGGAATATCAGCAGTGAGTGTGCGCACGGTGAGTACAGATCAAATGGCTCTGATCATCCAAGGTATGTTCAGCTCAGCATCGGCGGTGATATTGATATACATGGCGGTGTTGGATCTCTCGGCTGCGGATTTCACGAGTCCCAGATCGCAATCCAATCTCAAACTCCAAATGGGGGCCCAATTCTGTCTTGCGTTTGGGGCTGCGGATTTCACGAGTCCCAGATCGCAATCCAATCTCAAACTCCAAATGGGGGCCCAATTCTGTCTTGCGTTTGGGGCTGCTTGGATGTCCCTCTTGGTCAAATGGGCTTAATTTGTTTTAGGGACATTTGTGTGATTTTTCCCGGAGTTTCTTGAAAAATTATATTAATTTCCGTATAAAATATTCTTCACAATTCCAAAAGAAAGGCCCTCAGTTAGGTTCGTGCTAACGTTCCAGAAAGACATGCAAGATAAGTTTTTGAGAATTGGTACACGCGCTTGTATCGTGTAGAGGAACATCATTGAATTGAAAGGTGTAGTTGGTTCCAATTTCTAAATAGACAGGCTTCACCGTCAAGCATGGGTTAGGACATGATTCGGGCAGAAGAAAAATGGATGCGGTGACTGACATCCTGCAAGTGGATATGAGCTTTTCTTTAGTTTGCGGGATTGCTTTGTCAAGAAGCTCCCTTTGAACCTGCTACGGATCCCACCTCTCTGATCCCATTTTCTTGAGGTTCACGTGTCCATCTCGGCTCAATTCTTTACCACGCTAGAGATCAGATTCTGTTTTACTGAGGTGTATCTGTTGCTGACTGAAAACTATTCCTACTGAATATGGTCGAGGTTGGTTTAATTCGATCTCCACCAATTCATGTGGTTTCATTAATGAAGGGGCGAATGATGTAAGGCGAGGTGAAGTGCCTCAGCAGAGTCAGGAAGTTCATGTTACTCTGTTTGTTCATCGAATATACAGCGGTACCTGATTGACATAAAGTGGTGGATGTGTCGTGTATAATCAACTATCATGTTGACTAAGACATCTGAAGGCACCTACACAAACTGCATTCAGGAAATTACGATCTGTCTCGGTAAAGCGCGGCACTCTTAGCGGAGAATGTGGAATGTGGACAAGACTAGAAGGGAAAAGGCATGCGAATCAAGTAGGCACGTGAAGAAGATATATAATGTACCTGTTTTGGTATCTGTATTGCCCACTTCTTATTATAAGGGAAGAAGCATGTGCAGAAAGTAAACAGGAGATGCACATGGGGATGGGGCAAAAAGTATCATACCAACACTTTTAAGCACACCAAATCCAAGCATTATTCCTTTTTTTTTTGTGGGTGGGGGGAGCAGGATGTGTAATATTCTTCCCCCTCAGCCCATTGGGTTAGAAGTACAACTCAAACTCACTCAACAAAAGCCAAATGCAGAAAAGCACAGAGATGGAGATGAAGAGAGTGGTGACTGGTCAGGCTTGTGGCCCTACTCCTCCATATGCATTTCCATGCCTTCACACACCCATATAATGCGGAGTGTGATGGTCACCCC
This sequence comes from Syzygium syzygioides, assembly GCA_031216285.1. NCBI lineage: Eukaryota > Viridiplantae > Streptophyta > Magnoliopsida > Myrtales > Myrtaceae > Syzygium > Syzygium syzygioides. Next base: position 1,467 of record JASUUD010000037.1, on the reverse strand, counting down.
TCCACATGGAATACAAAGTCTTTGGAAAAGAAAAAGGGGGAAAGAAACTGACAACGCCACAGCACCCACACATGACATGCCTCCCAAATTGCAGTTGCACTACCACTAGCACATGCACATATTCTTTCTACCTGTCCAGATCCTATCCATCTCCCATCTCTAATCATAACCACTCACCTTTTAATTACATCACCATTAATAAAATATCTAACAACTCATCTTCTCCTCTCTCTGTCTGACTATAGCTACTCTATACACACCAGCAATCTTAATTAAATTAAAGCCAGTCACCGATAATGTAAACAAGGAAATTACAAGTTGGTTAAAAATTGCTTCACTTTCTTGCAGTTTCTGTGGGAGGACGGATCAAGTAGGGGTCTGTTCTGCTAATGCTGTGCACTGAAGGTGGCGATGGCAAGTGATCAAGTGGTCATTGGTGAGGCCAGCAGCTTGCATGAAGGAGTGAACTACAGTTGGACCGACAGATCTAAATCCCCTCCTTACCATGTCTTTGCTTATGCTCTCTGATTTTGACGTTTTCGCTGGAATCTTGTAGCCCCATTTGTATCGAGTAGAAATTGGCTTGTTATTGATGAATCCCCATATGTATTTGGCAAACGACCCAAATTGCCTCTTGATCTGCAGTATTACAATTTCCTCATCGATGAGATTCCCATATGCATATATGTTACTCTAATGTTGTGTTCTAAAGTCAGGTCTTTTTTTTTTGTAACCTTGCTTAATGAGTTTAAACAATAGTAGGTCATGAATTTATCTAGTTCTGGGCTTGCGGGGGCTAGGATTTGGTCTAGTCTAGGTTTGTAATCAGATCAGACATATTTCTTCCCCGAAAAAAGGAAGAAGCAAAAATAGGGAAATTTTCTTCCGAAGAAAAGAATCATGGTAAATTAATATTATGCAATTAACAAGGACTTAACAGGCGTTTCCACTGATGCCTTTACACATGCACTTGTCATCTACTTTCCTAGTACATACAGGATGAACGGTGAAATATAGGTGGTGGAAGCGAATTACCTCAAGGATGCGAAGGGAATTATCAATGACACCACGAACTCGGGTTATGTCAAAACCGTACTTCGAGCTAATCCATGTGATATGCCTGTCAGTGAAGGTGGCGACTATTTCTGCTTCAAATCCTGAAAAGGCTTCCCTGGATGTCCATACGAGGTATAAGAAGAAAATGAGTGTTATCTGTCTAGCTGCAAGCTTTAGACATTAAATGTTATTGCTGAATTGGTTGGAACTTATGTCATTCTCACCTAAAATCTTGACGTTTCCTCAAGATTGAAGTCCAGTCTGAACCAACCTGAGCTCCACTCAGTACAAGCAATTCGAACAACACCCTGCAGTCACAGCATCATCCTTGATTCATCAGGATCAGGATTGTAACACGCACACGTGCAGGCAGAGAGAGAGAGAGAGAGAGAGAGAGAGAGAGAGAGAGAG